>JBBMOC010000077.1:245812-565869 GCA_037975185.1 Centropyge bicolor
TTTTTTCAGACCACCTCATTTGGCCATTATTGTTTTTTCAGACCACCTCATCTGGCCATTATTGTTTTTTCAGACCACCTCATCTGGCCATTATTGTTTTCAGATCACCGCATTTGACCGTTACGGCACCGGCCGTTTGTAGAGAGAGCACCTGACAAACGCTGCTGCTTTTGTCAGGTGCTCTCGAATTACAGAAAATTCACCTTTGTTCTTTCCTTTCGTTTGAATGTGTCCCACTCATGAAATTTCCTTTCTGTTCTCCTGGGTAGGGTCTTCATGGAAACATGTTCTGCATTTCCTTGTGTCCATTCCATGTTCTTCCACGTGTTGCATATGCTCCTCTTTTCACGGGTCTTTGAATGGAATCCAGATTTTAAACATCCCAGAGACGTTTTTTCCTTTGCACAAACTTCATTCTATTTGCAATTCACTTGTCCATGAACTTTCCTCGTGTGAATCCAGTGGTTCAGGGCGTGACGACTCTCAATCTCTTCGAGTTCTTCGCTGTCCAGTCTGACCAAACACATGGAGCTGACCTAAAAACAGACAAAAGCATCGACAATGCAAACAACAGAGCAGTAAATGGGCCAACATCCTGACCCTCACAGCAAACCAAAATCAACATTCACAATTAAAGAAAATTAAGTTAAAGAGTCATTTAAGTTGTCATCCCATTCTTTTTTTTCCTTCATGTTCTCCTGGGTAGGGTCTTCATGTAAACATGTTCTGCGTTTCCTCATGTCCATTCCATGTTCTTCCATGTGTTGCATATGCTCTTCTTTTCACTGGTCTTTGAATGGAATTAAAGAAAGTGCCATTTGATTTGTCATCCCATTGTTTTTTTTCTTCATGTTCTCCTGGGTGCAGTCTTCATGTAAACATGTTATGAGTTTCCTTGCGTCCATTCCATGTACTTCCATGCGTTTCATATGCTCCTCTTTTCAAGGGTCTTTGAATTGCTGGTCGCAAGAGAGACAAGACCAAAGATGCCACTTATCTGTCAGTGAATTGTGATCTTGCAGAACAACCTGACAGACAAAGGACTCAACAACCTGACCAACAGGCAGCAATATGTATCCAAACTCAGACCAAAGCAGATAGCCATGATATAGAATGCTTCCAGTCTTGGGCATCTTCATCTTTCTTTCTTCTTTCTTCAGACCATGCTACTCAAGGAATGCAGTTGCAGAGAGACCACCTGGCACAGGGAGTGCTGTTTGCAGAGAGACCACGCTGACTCCGGGAGTGCTGTTTGCAGAGAGACCACCTGGCACGGGGAGTGAGAGCTGCACAGAGAATACACTGACTCGGGGGATGCAGTTGCAGAGAGACCACCTGGACCGGGGAGTGCAATTGCAGAGAGATCACCTGGCACGGAGAGTGCAGTTTACAGAGACTACGCTGACTAGAGCAGAGCTGTTTGTAGAGAGACCACGCTGACTCGAGCAGAGCTGTTTGCAGAGAGACCAAGCTGACAAGAGCATGGAAAGAAAACACGCTGATGAGAGCAGCATTAGATGCAGCGAGACCACCTGGCTAGAGCACCACTGTTTGCAGCGAGAGCACCTGGCAAAAGCACCATCCGTTTGCAGAGAGACCACCTGACAAGAGCACTGGCCGTTTGCAGAGAGAGAGCACCTGACAAAAGCACCAGCCATTTTGCAGCGAGACCACTTAAGACCACTTTCCGTCCGCAGAGAGAGAGCACCTGACAAAAGCACTGGCCATTTGCAGAGAGGCCACCTGACAAAAGCACCAGCTGTTTGCAGAGACAGCACCTCACAAAAGCACCGGCCGTTTGCAGTGAGATCACGCTGACGAGAGCACTGGCCATTTGCAGAGAGACCACGCTGACCAGAGCAGCGTTGGATGCAAAGAGACAAGGCTGACAAAAGCAGCGTTGGATGCAAAGAGGCAAGGCTGACTAGAGCAGCATTGACTGCAAAAGGCACCTGACGAAAGCGTCACCATTTGCAGAGAGACCACCTGACAAGCGCACTGGCCACTTTGTTCTTTCCTTTCATTTGAATGTGTCCCACTGTCATTTGTCATTCCATTGTTTTTTTCCCCTCCTTCTGTCCTCCTGGGTACAGTCTTCATGCAAACATGTTATGTGTTTCCTTGTGTCCATTCCATGTGTTGCATATGCTTCTCTTTTCATGGGTCTTTGAATGGCATCCAGATTTTAAACATCCAAGAGACTTTTTTCTTCTTTGTACAAACTTGATTCCATCCGCAGTTCACTTGTCCATGAACTCTCCACGTGTGAATCCAATGGTTGAGGGCTGGGGCTGACGAACAAACAAACAGACAAAAGCATCGACAATGCAAACAGAGAAGCAGGCGGGCCAACATTCTGACCCTCACAGCCAACCAAAATCAAAAGGGGGGAAAAAAGTAGTTATAACACCAATAATGGCCCCACTGTTTTTGACAGACATAAATAACACTGTGTTTTACCTTGTGTTTGTAGATCATCCTGAAAAAAACAGAATGAAAGAAAGCAAACAAGCAATTGCACAAATATGGTCACAAACATTTTAGTCCAACAAAATACTTACTGGATCCACCTGGGGAAAAAAAAACCCTGTTACAGCTAACCAAACTCAAAATTCACAATTGAAGAAAATAAAAACGTACTGATCATAGATTTATTAGAAAGAAATAACAGACACCAAAATAATACTCACACTTGTAGATCTTCCTGGAGAAAAAAAGGGGTTAATACAAAGCAAGAAAACAAGCACAAAGCCCAAACAACAACCAGACCAACCATCTGACAAAAAACCAGACCAACCATCTGACCGAGCAACGGAGCAACTAACCGAGCAGCAGGCCAGCCAGCCAACAAACAGACTGGCAAAAGCATCAACAGAGCAACTAACCGAGCAGCAGACAAGCTGACCAACAAACAGACTGGCAAAACCATCGGCAGAGCAAAAGCGAATGGACCAACCAACAAGCTGAAAACATCCCGACCCTCAGAACAATGAGTCACAACCAACCAAAACCAAAATTCATAATTTAAGAAAATAAAATAACACTTACTGGCTGTAGATCTACCTGAAGAAAAACAGTTAAACACAATAAAATAACACTTTACACACTTAATGAAATAAAACCCCACTTACGTTTGAAGATTGGCCTCAAAAAAAAAGCACAATTATGACAACAATATTAATTCAAACAAAAGACCACAGGTAAGGGTTAGGGTTGTTGACCTGTTGAAGAAAGACCTAAAAAAAACACACTTGTCCTAAATCGTCCTGTAAAAAAAAGACCAGTTATTGCAACAATATTAATACCATTCAAACATTTTAACAGGCTGAGATGACACAAAGTCAAACAAAATCAAACATCAGTTGATAAATGTATAGGAAAAAAGAAGCATAAGGTTAGGGTTAATAGGGTTAATTCAAACATCACGTTGACAGTTGAAATATTTAAACAGACACATTAATATAGAAAAAAAACACCATAAAAAAGGGTTAAGTTTAGGGTTAGGCTTGTTAGACCAACAATGATCCAACTGTTGAAGAAAGACCTAAAAACACACTTGTGTTTCTAGATTGTCCTGAATAAAAGACCATTAATACCATTCAAACATTTTAACAGGCTGAGATGACACAAAGTCAAACAAAATCAAACATCAGTTGATAAATATATAGGAAAAAAGCAACATAAGAAGGACAAAAAAGTTAGGGTTAATAGGTTAATCAAACATCAGAGCTTAAGAAAACACAAATGGCATTGCACCTTGACATATTTGAGCAGACAGATAAATATATGGGGGAAAAAAAACAACTTAAGCACAGAAGGATTAAGGTTAGCGTTAGGGTTATTACACAAATATCAATTAAACTGTTAGAGACAGACAACAATAACACTTGTTTGTAGATTGTCCTGAAAAGAAGAGCAGTTATGACAACAATATTGATTCAAACACAAGACTTAAATGAAACCAAAAGTCAAACAAAATCAAACATCAGTTGTCTAACAACCCTAACCCTACTGTGGTTGTGATCCACCTGTTGAAGAAAGACCTAAAAAACACACTTGTGTTTCTAGATCATCCTGAAAAAAAAAAGACCAGTTACAGCAACAATATTGATTCAAACAGTTTAACAGGCTGAAATGACACACAAAGTCAAACAAAATCAAGCATCATAACTCAAGAAAACACAAATAACATTGCATGTTGACATATTTGAGCAGAAAGATACAGATTGTCCTGAACAAAAAAGGACATTCAGAAAAGTCGAGAGACAACATTACCCTTCCTGTTGATAGAGCAACCTGGAAAAAAAAAAAAAAAAAGAATTATTGCAACAATACTGAATAAAGCAGAAGCAGATACCTTACTACTACACTGGTATGTCGGTGGGTTGACAAACAGATTTTAAAAATTATACTTACTCTTTGTTGATGTACTTTAACAATGGACAGTTATTGCACCAAAAAGTCTCCAACCTGGAGGGACTGACAGACAGAAACTACACTTACTGTTTGTAGATCATTGTACATAAGTGGATAGACATAGATGGACAGATGATTTGATCAACAGAAGAAGAGGACATAAGGTACAGATACAGCAACAATGCAAAGGTAAAAAACATGACATAAACAACATTGCTAAATTATCACAAACCACCCCCCTCCTTTCATTCACACACAGCTGCTAAAAGGGACTGCTGGCTTCCTTTCCCTGCAGCATCAACTCAATGAATAAATTAATTTAATTTCCCCTCCAAAGCAGTGTATTGGTTAATCACATCTAAACCATTTTGAACAAAATCCCAGTGTTCCCACTGGTTAATTTACATGGCCAACCTTTAAATCTTTACCACTGAACACTACAAATATAGCATCGATGTTGATCGTTATTTCACAGGCTGCATTATAAGCAAATGCCCCTAAACGCAGCACCGCCGCTGCCTCCTCCCTCAACCAATGGTAAAGCGTCTTTACGACACGTGAGCCTGCTCCTTGGCACGGCACCGGCTTCAATTAGCCGGCACAATGTTATGTGAACATTTCAGCCTCCAGCCGATCACAATCAGTCAGTTTCTAGAGAATGATAAACTTGTATAATAACGTTTGAGTTCGTGGATCGTCAAATTTTATGTTAATGTTTAGCTCCAATAATCAACTCCAGCTTAACCAATAACATCATCTGTCTTAACGTTATATCATTCAGAAGTGAGACGTCAATTTTTTGAAGTTACAAAAACGTTATTGCATTTATATACAGTTCAGTTTACGATCACATAACTTAGCAAACGTGGAGGGTTTTTAATTTTCCAACATCACACAGACGCCTTTTATTCTAAAGTATTAACACCATAAACTATAACACTTGTATTACGTTTTGACTTCAGCAGCTTTAATAACTGAGGCTACCAAACACTCCCGTTAGCATCGTTAGCTTAGCTGAACCTCCACCGTCTCCAGAAAAAACACACCGAGAAAACAGCACGGACGTCCCGGACAGAGACACCACACAGCCGGCGACAGGTAGCTGGAGACGATACTAAAACTGGCTACCACTACTAGTAAAGAAAAAAAGGGGGGGCCGACGTTTGGACAGACTGTTAGTAAAATTAACCGCTCAACAAGCAGAGTTATTTATCCAGCATTTACATGAAACAATATCCGAAATGCAAAAACAGCGCAAACACAGGCGAAGTTCAGTGACTGGATGAGCTCCGTGATTGGCGGAGGCAGCTGTCAAAGTTACGTCGCTCTTCATTATGAACAATTTCAGATTTTAATGAGTGTGTTATGAAAAAAAATGCACCCCCTACAGTTGTCATGAAGTGGAAACTCAGCTAAAGAGAACAGAACCATGTTTTGTGCCAGACTGTAAAACTTTTTCTCTTCTGCCGTACAGTCGGCCATTTTTACATGGGGGTCAAATGTAATTGACTCCCTTTTGAAGCCTGCCCCTAGTGTTTATTCGAGGAACTTCAGCCTTTTGCATTTCCGGGTTGGCTCCATTTTTCAGCGGCAGAGGTTGCCACTTGGACATAACCCACATTGCTAAATTATCACAAACCATCCCCCTCGTTCATTCACACACAGCTGCTTGTTGAAAAAAAAAAGAGGGACATCTGCCTTCCTTTCTCTGCTGCATGACTCCCTGAAATGGGAATTTAATTTCCCCTCCAAAAGTTACTGCCTGGAATGCAGTGCATAGGTTAAATGCTGCACAAGTAGGTGGGACTACAATCTCCAGCCAATAAAGCCCATCACAAACATTTTGAACAAAATCCCAGTGTTCCCATTGGTTAATTTACATGCACAACCTTTAAATCTTTACCACTGAACACTACAAATATAGCATCAATGTCGATTCAAAGCTACCAAAAACACAACATAACCTACACTGTTAAAGTACCAGAGACAAAGAAAATTAAAACACTTTTTGTGTAGTGGCCAGTAATGGAGTGGCCAATCCATAGACCTGCACATCAGGGGAGGAAAATCCAAGCAAAACATCCATCAGTTCAAAGGGACATACTTTCCATATGTCACACATACATCTTCATTATCATATTCAAAATTAAATGACACAAATATAGGCCCCAAACAACATTGCAGCTACAAGGCCAGGCCTTATACCATTCAACAAGGCCAAAGGCCTACCAACAAGAACATACAGCCAACACTTAAACAAACAAACACACCATACAAACCAAAAAAAAAGAAATGGCATAAAGAGTGACTTGTGCTTAGTTTCTCTACTTACCCATACACCAATCTGTTCTCTGCTGGTTGAAAATTGGGGAAAGCTGTCTTATTTTAGCTGCTGCATTACACCATTTTCTGTCCAGACGTTACTTCCTGGGAGGTAGTGGTTAAATGCTGCACAAGTAGGCAGGACTAACAGCTCTAGCCACTAAAATCATCACAAACATTTTAAACAAAAACCCAGTGTTCCCATTGGTTGATTTACTTGCCCCACCTTTGAATCTTGTTTCAACTTCAACAATGCGCCAAACAAAATGCTAGTTAAACTGCTCAGATGGCTGATTCTAAAACAGTTGTGAACTAAAAATACGAATTTAGCACAGATAATCCGGTCATATTGCTAAAACCAATTAGTTCAAATATCCTTGCGTCAACTCTTTCGACCAATAGAAATCTCCCTTTTGTACCACATGTCCAAATACAGACGTTGAATCTCCCTTTTGCCGCAACTTTTTTATTCAGAGCATGTTTCTGCAATATGCTCGCCTTTTTCAGACAGTAAACAGTAACTCAAAAATAAATACCAGTAAGTGGCTAAAGAAATAAGTCAGCAATAAAAAACAAGAAACAATAAAGTGACAAGTGAGGTTGAGTATTTACACTATGTTACATGTTTTCCTTGTCTTTGGCATCCAGAAGTAATAGACATACTATTATTCATATGAGAATAGAGATGCTATGAATGCTATTGCACAGAAATTTCTATGTTATTGCACTGAAAAGATATTACATTATTTATAGTGTGTAGCAGAGAAAATGCAGTCATCACTTAAATGCAGTTTTTTACTATAACTGCATTTAAGTGAACATTGCGACCATCCCAGATCCTGATCAGGAGGTGAGAAGCTTTCACCTGTTATCTAATTTTCTATATTTCTGTAACGTAGCCAGCTCTAACACCTCTCTTATAAAATCTGCAGAGACAGAGGTGCAGGTTGCATCAGAGTATTTCGGGAGAGACGCGTTTGTCAACTGGCAGGTAGCACCTCAAGGTGAATATTTGGCTTGCAGGTGAATGGTGGAAGATGGAGAAGGTGACTGGTTAATGCTCTCGCTGGAGGTTTGAGTGTCACCTGTGGATGGATTAACAGTCCTCCACCACCAGAGGGTGCAGCAGGACAAAACAAGTCAGGGAGAGAAACAATTTGGCAGCTTAATTTGGAAAAGATGAATAACAACTGGAGATGTTTATGTACTTTGTACATGGCAACTAGAATCAGTGACAACCTGCATTAAAATGAAGGAGTAACTACACTAAGAGGACATAGAATATGAAATTGCAGGTGGTGAAAGTAATCACTTGTTTGTCTCAGAGCATCATCAGTGGCACAAGATCACAGAAACCCTCTCACACAAGATTATTTAAGATATTAGTAATATCCACTTGTAGTATCCACTGCGTTGCAGAGACAAAATGTCCAGTGAGACCTAATATGATGCACAAACATCATGAAAAGGTTAACGTGAATGTGTTAGTTTAAAATATAAGATGTTGGAGCCTCCCAACATTGCATGAATGTATGACCCTGGATGTGTGTTCTGGGTATGTTTAGCAAAAAAAATACAGCATGAAAATGTGATGAAAAGGGTTATCAGTGTTGGATCTTTACATTTACTAATTTCAGTGAGTATTTAGAGATTATTTTACACATTTACACATTCACTTGCTAACACACAGATTATAATACAATTACCAAACTCTCACATTTGTAAATAGTGTACATACAGACCTTTGCCAAACCTAACTAAAACATGCACAGCTGCCCCTGAATAAATCAATAGGGGTGTCACATCAATCACAGCAAATTAGATTCACCTGAGGCAGCTCTCCCTCTTATAACCTCCCTGTGGAAGGTTTCATTAAGTTTTCAGCAGTCCAGCAGAGAGGGGTGTCCACTGTGTGTGAAGGTCCACCATGCCCACCAAGAATGTTACTGATGAGAGGCTCTCCAAATTCAAAAACAAGGGGAAAGATCCAGCAGTAAGTTGTTTAATTTTCAAGATCATGTGCATTACTACTTTTATGAACACTGCATCTTGGCCTCTTGCAGAAACTTAGGGAGAAAAGGATCTCTGAGTGTGTGGAGCTGCGCAAAGCTCACAAGAATGAAAGTTTCCTGAAGAGAAGAAATATAACGCTGTCCTCTCTCCCGGACGAGGATGCCCTCTCTCCTGACTACATCTCCAAAGATCAGGTCAGTCCACAGAAACCTATGGATTTTACTGAAACGAGTGAATCCTCTAACTATGACTCTGTCATTTAGGTGACCACTTTATCCATTGAGGAGATAATTAAAGACGTGACCAGCGACTGCAGGGAGTCCCAAACCCGAGGCTGTCAGGCAGCCAGGTGAGCCAGAAGGGAGGTTTAGAGGAGTGAAGAAGTAAAGGAGTGCATGTGGTGGGACACTAGCTTGCAGAAAGTAGTGATACAATTACAGAAACAGAAAGGCACCCTAGAGGGTATTTTATCATGGTTTCTTGCACATTGGGCCACTTTCATCTACCTTGGGTGGCATCCAAGTAGGCACATTTTTAAAACATGGGGGCATAAGGGCCTGGAATGCACCGGTGTTAACTTAAAGTTTGGTATTGGAGATGCAGTGACTGGTGCCATTTGATGTCAACTAATTGATTTGATGATCAACAGAAAATTAGTCTGATAACCACACAATTGTGAAGACATGTTTCAAGCTAAATCAAACTTTTGTACATACCCAATTTTGAAGGTTTAGCTTTTTTCTATTTTATGTCAAATTGAATACTGTTTGCAGAAGAAAAGCAGCAAACTGAGGAAGTCATCTGAGGCTTCTGGGAAATTGTAAAGAGCATTTTCTGACACTATTAGTGAAAAATCTATTGGCCTATTGCCTAACTGAATGTCCCTTCAATGCTCCATTCATTTAAACCAAAAGCAGCAGTAGGAGAAACTAGAGTAAAATGAACATTAGTAATGCTGTTTCCTCCACCGTTCCCTCAGGAAGCTGCTTTCTCAAGAGCGTAACCCTCCCCTGAAGGAGATCATAGATGCAGGTCTGCTGTCCCGTTTTGTGTCCTTCCTGTGCATGGATGATGAGCCGACTCTGCAGTTTGAAGCAGCTTGGGCTCTTACAAACATTGCCTCTGGAACATCTTGGCATACTCAACAGGTGTGAACAACTGATGGTATTCAAGTGCATCTACATTGTTTGACAGACTATGCCTCATATCTCGAAACTCTTTTTGACCATTGACTGGAGTTCAGGGTTTCTTGGTGGCTTGAAAATTCAACATGTTTCTTTCTCAGGTGGTGGAACATGGGGCTGTACCTGCTTTCATCTCCTTGCTGGCCTCACCAATGTTGCACATCAGTGAACAGGCTGTCTGGGCTCTTGGAAACATTGCAGGTAAAATGTTCAAGTGAATTAGTCTTTTTGTTTTCTATTGCTGTAATGTCTGAATTACAGTATTGATAAATGGTGGTTGAAATCTACAGCTTCCTCTGTTTTGCTGTAAAAATGCCACAAAATGTAATGACTTGACAGGTGATGGTGCAGCTTATCGAGATGTCCTGATTGAGTGCAATGTCATCCCAGCCTTACTAGCCCGCATCTCCCCAGACACACCAGTAAGTGAAACCCAAGGGTTTCTCAACATTGACCACATTTCCTCCTGAGCTCTCAGAAACAGGCTGACTTGTTAAAGCGTTAAAGAGAAATCCAGATTGCATGCAAAACATTAACTGCGTTTACGTGCGCACTTTATTTCATTGATTTTAATTAGTCTCAGGCATATCTCTTTGGCAAGTGTTTGATCAGCTCCCTGGAGATGCAGTCTCCTCAGTGCAGTGGTTGCTGTTATTGTTTTAATTTGTTGAACACTTCAGTCTTCAATCAAGCCATAATTATAATTGGGGAACAGCTCTCTGCATTTGCTAAGATGGGAGTATAGGATGCCTCACAGCCAAATACTGATCACTTTTATTAAACCCAGAAATGATGGGTAGTTTTTTTTTAAATCCTCACACAACGAACTCTGTATCAACACTGTAAGTCATGGTGGCATGAATGTTCACAAGCTGTTAACAATAGAATCTTTCCCATTTCTACAGTCCCTTCCATTTGATGTGAGTGTGGCATAAATTCACTACTTTGCCATTAACTATTCAACTGTGGTCAAAAGTCTAAATTTTTTTTCTCTAGTCCTGTTGGTCATAATACTTTATCACTCCAGGTTGGCTATCTGCGTAACCTAACCTGGACATTATCCAACTTGTGTCGAAATAAGAACCCGTGTCCACCATTGTCTGCAGTCCTGCAGGTAAGTGACGTCACAGCTTGGTAATAAACAGCCTTTCAGTAGTAACTGAGCTGAAAGGTGCCACAATTCCAACAAGATGCCTGAAGTTCTGTAACTGTTCCTGCAGGTGCTTCCCTCTCTGATCCAGCTGCTCCATCTCAGTGATAAGGACATCTTGTCTGATGCATGCTGGGCAATCTCCTACCTCTCAGATGGTGACAATAACCGTATTGATGTTGTGGTGAAAACTGGCATCGTCCCTCGACTGGTGGAGCTCATGAGCCACCAGGAGCTCAGTGTCATGGTAGTACATTCTTGGATCACTGGATCAAGTGTTCTCAAATGTATTATATAACCTAACATACACATTCTGTAGTGAGGTAATCAAATTTTACATGTCTGACCTGCAGACTCCAGCGCTCCGCTCCATTGGCAACATAGTGAGTGGCTCAGACCTACAGACTCAGACGGCGGTTGATGCTGGTGTTCTGAACATCCTGCCTCAACTGATGAGGCATCCAAAGGCCAGTGTGCAAAAGGAAGCAGCATGGGCATTGTCAAACATTGCTGCAGGACCTTGCAAGCAAATCCAACAGCTCATCACCTGTGGCCTGCTCCCTCCTCTGGTAGAACAGCTCAGAAATGTGAGTGGATCATGTGATGACACCCAGTATTTACTTTTTCCTTTTCCTTTTTTTTTTTTTTTTTTTTTTTTTTCAAAAGTCTCATTTGGAGTCTGTCCTACTTAGTAGGTTCCCAGTCTGGGATATTTATAAATCACTTTCCAAATGTCAACTTTTTATTGATCAAGATAAATAGCATACAAATTAAATGGAGGTTTTATCTAAGGAGAAATTTCTCAACACACTTAATGTTTTAAAATCACAATCTAAAAATGCATTTTTTTTTGTTAAACTGGCCTGACATGGTTTAGATGGAAACCCCTTTAAAGAATGGTGCTGACAATCTTTTCTCAGGGAGATTTCAAGACACAGAGGGAGGCAGTGTGGGCAGTAACAAACTTCACCAGTGGGGGCACTGTGGAGCAGGTGGTCACCCTGGTGCAGAGTGGTGCTCTTGAGGCAATCATCAACCTGCTGCAGGTGAAAGACGCTAAAGTCATTCTGGTCATACTGGATGCCATCAACAACATCTTCATGGTGAGAGGAAAAACTGATCAACTATTTACATCTAATTGGCATAAAATTTACAAGAGTTTGACCCAAAATGTGGGCAGATGATCAGGTGGTTTTAGTTGCTCTACATGACTTTCAGGCTGCAGAGAAGATGGGTGAGACAGAGAAACTCAGCCTGCTGGTTGAAGAGCTGGGAGGACTGGACCGCATTGAGATGCTGCAGAACCACGACAATGATTTGGTCTACCAGGCTGCACATAACCTAATTGAGAGATACTTCGGTGATGTAAGTAGCTGAATGCATGGAAAATTACCTACTTTGATATCTAAGCAGTTAATGTTGACAATGTGATGCATGAGAAGACTATTTAATTTTCTCCATGCAACTTTACAGCGTCTAGTTTAAGTTCTGTAAAGGTCTTAGGAACTTTGATGCATTAAGCTCATTTTGTATGTGAAGGCAAGGGAGCACTTTTAGCACTCTGATATGGACTCCAACATGATGTCTTTAACTGTAGTATGTACTATTGACGACCTTTTTTTTTTTTTTTCCTTTCACCCCCTCTTGTCCTCACAGGGTGAGATTGATGGAGTGAAGGTTGATGCTACAGAGGATGCATTTGTGTTTAAGAGCTCTGATGTTCAAAGAACTTTTGAATTTTAAACTCAAACCTTTACTATTGTACAATATTTGTTTTTGATTAATGTTGAAAGTAAATAAATTATCACACAGTTCATTCACTGGAAGTGTATTTAATGAGTTTAAAATTGAAGCATAAATTGGTAGTGGTTTAACCCTTTATCAGGCAAGTGACTATTTTTGGTAATTTCCGCACAATTTACAAAATCGAAATTTTAAAACAGAAAAAGTGTGTCGTCCAAATAACACTCTAAGGTTGAATTTTTGAATTTCAAAGTATTTCAATGAGTGCCCTATAAAGGGTTAAACAGTATAGAGTACAAAGTGTAAACTGGCCTTTGCAACAAGGCCTTTAAATAATCCTGAGTCAAAATTTAAATTGCTTGGTATAAAAAGCTACTAAATGATCTATGGCTGGTTCAAAATAAACATATGTACCAGGGTGTAACCACACATTCTTGTCACAAATGGTCAGGTGAAAGGAAATTATGGTGGCAATCAAACATGAACATAAGATTTAGAAAATAATCTGGAAATTATTTCCAAATATTAAAAGTAAGGCTGAAGCTCAAGATGTGCCCAGGCTATAGTATGTCTTCAGTATGAGGTCCCCCTAACAATGTTTGAGGAATTCACCCCTGGTTGTGTAGTTAAATAAACCTGCATCTCCAGCTGGATGTCTACCACCATTTCAAGAAAATATCAATGATCTGCCTTTTCTAATTACGTATTCAAAAGCCAAGTAGGAATTACTTTTTGAATGATAAATTGAATTGGCTGACTTATGAAGATTTATTGAAGACAGTTGTGCAAGCAGTTAAAGGGACTTCCCAAACACAGGAATGGATTCTCACTTGGTTTGACACGAGTTTCATCAGGGTGGTGACTTTGAAATCCAAAAGTTGTTCAAGTTTCAGTTCAGACTTCCTTAACTAAAATGCAAATCACACTTTTTCACTTCTGATATTAAAAAGAAAAAGCTAAAGTGTGTTTCAATCTGAATAGTAACGTGTAGAATACAAAGGCTTGTCATCCAAGTCTTTGATTTTGTCTAAATTAAGTGCGATATATCACCTTTTTAATAAAGGTTTCCCCAACATTAAAACAAAGACATTTTCTCCAACTTCTTGTTGCAGCCACAAAGAAAGCATCTGCTTCAGTATTTGGTTTGTGGTGCTCAAAGCATTTAAAAAGTGACATTTCAAAAATACACAGCAACATCTCATGTGTCTTCATGACAGGCTGAGAACCCACTGTCAGCAGCTGTAGTGTCACACTACCCATTTCTGTGGTAAAAGTTTTTCTGATGAAAGATTTAGTATTTTCTCACGGATGTGTCAAAAATGGGTGAATACTACTTGGAAGTAAGAGTGAAAGTCTTTTTTTTTTTTTTTTTTTTTTAAATTTGGGTTTGGAGCTGACTTAAACCTTTCAGCTTCTATCTTTGGGAGTTGATGAAGTAGAAAAAAAATTTCTTGGAAACTACATGAGATTGATAGGGTTTTTACACCTTGCCCCCACCCCTGCCCCATACCCCAAACCAGCTCTGATATAAGAGACAAGAGACAACTGCCATCATACAGACCAAAGATCTCAGTGGCTCTTTTACAGCACCTACTGCACCGTTACCTGGTAAGATCAAATGAACTGGTTATTATACTGTGATATGTATACTGTAATAGAGTTGAACAAAAACTGACTTTCATTTTTGTTTCAGGTATCTTCAGTCATGTTGACGGGAAGTATGTTGGTGTTTATTGTCCTTTGCTGCCTCTGTGTAAGGATAAGACCTCTGAACGCAAAGATGGTAAGATGACAGATACATAAAGTAACATAAGCAACATGTTAGAATATTTCACCTCCTTGTAAAAGACACGGTTTTGAATCCGGCAAAGTTATGCATCTGATAATTTATGCCTTATTGCAATGGTTTCTTGAAATATCTTAATTTAATTACCCTCAAAATCCTGAAATGTGACTCACTGTTTTATACCAAAGGCATGAGGCTTAAGATAGGTGATGAGTGTAGCTTTGCAAATATGAAAAAAAAAGCTCAATCTGGGCCACAGAAATACTGATGTCACAAGTCTGAACCCCTCCACAAAACATTTTGCCCATATATATATGTATTTTAAAAAATTTTGTAGTATGAGGTTCCTTTACTGCCAGAAAAAAAAGTCCTTGTGGAAATGCTGAATCCATTATTTGTTTTTTTGTTGGCCTGTATTAGGTGTTAAAGTCTAAGATAATCCACTAAATATTATCATTTTATTGTAAACTGTAAACTCCAAACTCCGTGTCCTTAATAAAAGATTCAGGCCTGTTCTCTGTTAAAGAGGAGAAGAGTGTTTACATTACAGCCCTGCATCCTACATCTCAATTCACTACATGTTGTTATTTTTCAACAGTTGCCGGAACAGGATAGCATGCAGCCCCTTTTGAAAAGTTCTGATGTTGAGACGACTACTGCACAGCAGGCTACAATGAACCCATCTTCAGCATCAGAAGATCCTGCAAATGTTCAGAATATCTCTGTCCAGGCTGCCATACAGAAAACCACAAACGCTTCACTGAAGTTGTCGGCGCAGGTCCTGCCAGGTCTGTCCAGGCTCATCAGAATCCCTCTGAGCATGTCTCTGGACTCTGTTGACGACATGTATTACGGCTGCTCCCAGAAGATGCTGATCAGAGTGAAACGTCATTACCTCCCAAAGAGCACCGGTGAAGGTCTGCACTCCACGTACACAAAACTTTGTGCCCTCAAAGCCATGAAGAATAAAGACATCTATGATCGGCTGTCCTGGAATCACTTCAGGGCCCTGTGTGCATACACAGCGGGGGCATATGATGACTTAAACCAAGCAGTCCGCAAGGGAAAGGCCTCCTATAAGACCTCCTTTGAGTTCCACGCTCTGCACTTCCTGCTGTCGGATGCCATTCAGCTACTAAAACTCAACCAAAGAAGCTGCTACGTCGCCTACAGGAGAAGCAGACTGCTCTTCAGTGGCGAACCTGGACAAACCATCCGCTTCGGCTCATTCGCCTCCAGCTCCCTCAACAAGGATCTGCGTCAATTTGGACGGAGGACCTGCTTTGAGATCCACACGTGTTTCGGTGCCTACCTCAAGTCCTATTCAGAGTTTGACTCAGACGAGGATGAAGTACTGATTCCTCCATATGAGATGTTTAATATTGTCTCTGTGGACATGTCAGGAGAGAATGATTTACACTGTGATGTTGTATACAAGCTTGAGACTACTGGAATTTACAGCAGTCTCAACTGCCAGGCTGTGGACCTTTAAAAAGCTGTGCAATTTTATCACTGTATCTTTAATACATCAGTGTAAATACTGTCACCGTATTTCATGCTACACTGTCTTGAATTTATTAAAACATGGCTTTGTTGAAACTGAAAGTTCATTCTTGAGCTTGGAGATAGTAGTAGACAAAACAATCTCACCATAATGTAGCGCCTAGAAAATTGCTAAATGATAAATACAATTCTAGATTTATTTTTGACAAAGCAGCTTAAGTTTCTTAAACAGTAAATTATTAGAAACAAAATATGAGTAATTCTGTGCCAAATCACCAGATTTTAGACAAAGTTCCCGATTGACCATCTCAGATTTGTTCATAATTTTTTATTTTAATGTCCTTGTTACTAATAACTGCACTAAATATCTCCACTAGTTTCTCCAGATTTAATGACACCAGATGTCTGATTCTTTTCAATATATGAGACATGTTATAGTACTATCAGGAAAACTTGGTCTAATTGATATATATATACACCAAATATGAAGTGAAGAAAACCATTAAATTAAGGCTGTTGAACATAGAAGGTTTTATGACATGCCAAAATGCCATTCACAAGGTTACATCACATGCATTTCGATCACTAAAAAACGCTGATGTACACTATGTGATTTTTTTTTTAGGTGAATTTTTTGCATATTACAAATTGACTTTAAAACTACTCCGAACCAGTGAACATTTAATTCTCAGCATGAAATTGTAGTTTTTTTGGGGATATTTTCACCTTTTTTGGACAGTTAATGAGTCACGGCAGGAAATGAAGGACGGTAATTCCGTGCCAAATCACCAGAAGGCTCTTGACTGACCATCTCAGATTTGCTTCATAATTTTTATTTTAATGTCCTTGTTACTAATAACTTCTGTGCAAAATTTTAGGCCAATATCTCGACTAGGTTCGGAGATATTAAGCCTTCCAAAAGGGGCCGTGGCCCCATATTTAGCATAGAAAACAGTGCTACAATCAAACATCCATAGTTTGATGGCTAACTTTTCAACTGTTAACACTAAATGGTTCACTTGGCCTAAAATTTTGCACAGCAGTTACATGGACTTAGCCATATAAATATGTCATTCAAAAAAGGGAGCTTGAAAATTTTGGGGGTCTGTAATATTTAAACGTTTGGTATCTCAGCAATCAACTCTTGAACCCCTTTAATAAACAACAGGTCCACTCCACAAATAAGGTTATTAAGGAGACAAATAAATGGCTTCACATTGAATATTTCAATGAATTTATCAACAAATAAACAGCTCATATGAAAAAAAAAAAGAAATGCAAACCTTGCCATATGCCGATGCAATGCATGCTAAACAAAAATGTTAGGAAGAAAACTCTAGTTCAAGTTACCTATCAGCCCCAATCAATAATTTTGTCTATTCATGAACAATTCAATTTCTGAAGAAGACGAAAAAAACATAGCTAAATCAAATCTCAAAGAGTTTTTACATTAGAAAAATTTATTTCACAAAGATGTAAGCAAATACATTTACAAATATTTGATCTCATTCTCATCTTCAGTCTAAGAAATCATCAAAATAAACCCTGAGCAAACCCCCACACCTCCTTTATCATCACCAAGTGCATATCTGGACAATGCTGGCTTGTCTCTTTATATCTGATACCAAATAGCATCAACCACTTGTTCATAGAAACTGTTAAACTGTCAGATATGTCATGTCAATACATCAGCACTTTGTTCAACTACAGGGAGGTCCCCAATAGCAATGCCTTTTGAGTCTACAACCAGAATGGCTTCTACATTCAGCCACAATGAGATATGACTTATGACTTAATGCTGTCGAGTTGAATAAGGCCAGAAAGGTGGTACATATCAGGCTACATATGACCGAAGTCTGTGAGGATTCAGTCTGCAAGACATTTCAAGGAAAAATATTTACTTAGTGTAAATAGTTGTCTAATAACTATTGCTTTTGTATTGTCATATTTTGCCACCTTTACTACCTGTAGCGGATCAATAAAGCTCATATTATCTTACTTCAATTTAACCACTGACTTGTATCCTTCTCAAAATTTACATTCTTCCAATGGGTAACAGAGATTCATTCTTAATGCTAATATCTGTTCCGGTCACAAATTGGGCCACACAATTCACTATTTTGCGCAAGACAGTATTTTCTGATTTCAGTATCTCGATTTTCCCACTGCAAGAGGGAATTATGATAAGCTACAAAAGAAACGGGAAGTGTAGCAATAGGCAGTGGACTGGAAGGGCGATCTGCTGTCATTGCTAAAAATATGAAGTGAGAGAGAGTACACAAGAGGTCAACCGCAGTTTAAAATAGAAATTACTACTAACATAAAAAAGTCAAAAATTGCCACACAAGAGAATGATTTGGCCCCTTATATGTCATCAGAATAGGGTGTTTTATGAATGAGCTAGAGAAAAAAATAAATAAAAAATGTGAACAACTAGAAGGAGAGAGGGTTTGTAAGGGGCGTGGTTCCCCACAGAGGCACCAAGCATTTTCTTGTACACTGATTTTGTAACAGTTATTCTTAGTGTGTGCGTGTCTACATCTTCTCGTAGGTGAGTTCATGTCCACAGGTGGTGCAGGTTTTCTTGTAGAGGTCCTCCTCTGGATCCACCACCTCCTCTGGTCCATACTGATGTTGGTGAACACTGGTGTCTTTGGTCCACATGCTGCTCCTCACCGCCCTGCGCAGCTCTAACACACAAACGGAGACACATTGAAATGTTCAGAGTCGACCGACTTGTTGTTTGGGCATTTTAGCTTGTCTCAGGTTCGTCGCAGGATACCCGGGAAAAATGATGGTCCAGCCAAAAACTCCCGTTTGATGGGTTTATTACCAACACCAAGGCCACAGTGAAAAATATGTACAGTGCAGGAAAAGGGTGCCAGGAACAAAAAAAAAACAAGAACAACAACAAAAGTATCTACACATGAACTCTTGGTATGTAACCACAATTGTACTGCCACCATACAACTCCAACACTCCAACTCCAACACCAGATGAGCAGAACTGCAGGCTATTTATAGGCCCTCAAACCCCTCCCCTCGGGCAGACCACTGCTGAATGCTTGGGGTTTCGGCTTATTACCTTAATAAATAAAGGAAGAATGACAAAACAATAATAAACTGTAAACATAACCATAATAAAACAGAAATGCTTACCAAATAGCTCTTTGCTTCTATATAAACACAACATAAATCAGAAAACACCCGTAAATCAATATAATGGGTTAGTCCGTGTCACTTGTCTCTCATTAGCGCGCCACTATGCGCTATTTAGCCCATGAACCGGAAAGAGTCTGTTTGGCCATGCGGGCAGACGGGCAGCAGCATCACCGGGTGAGTCCGCGTGTGTGTGTGGGGAGCTGGTAGACGCCGAGTGTGCACCCTCGTGCGTACTACCGGGCCAACGTTTTAACAGTTAGTGTGAGTTCTGGTGATAAACCGTTCTATATGACCGCAGGCTGTGAGTGCGGACCCGCCGTGAAACGGAGAAGCGCTCCCGTCGTGCGCTCTCGTCATGCGCTCCCCTCATGCGCTCCCGTGCCAGAGAGGCGCACAGCCTCTGCTGGTAGACGAGCGCTCCTTAGCGCTCCGTCACATAGCTCAAACAGGAACTTACCTTTGACCTTCTTGTTGAAGCGTTTTTGTTTCTGCACCTCTCTGTTCTCTTCCCTTTTCTCTCTGGCCCCTTCCAGAGCCTCCTCCGAACCCCACACCTCCATACATCTTTTCTCCACCTGGAAACACAAACACACATAATACAGAAAGACTCATTTAAAATTTAGCATACCTCACAGAACAATGACCGATTATTTGGCCTTTGACCATACTGTTTGTGAATTTGGCTCAGGGCTGCAACCAATGATTCACTTCAATATTGATTAATCTGTCAACTATTTTTTTTGACTAACTCATTAATTATTTCATCTCAAAAATGGAAAAAAAGCCCAAAGTCACATCTTAAAATGTCTTTTTTTGTCAGAGCAACAGTTTAAAAACAAAAGTTATTTTATTTCCTGTGACATAAAACACAGGAAAGCAGCAAGTCCTCTTGTTAGAGAAGCTGGAACTGACAAATGTTTGGTATTTTTATTTAAAAGGTTAATCAATTGTCATATGACATCAGATAATGTGTACTTATTTAGAGTAGCTGTAATATACTTCATTACATTTACATCATAATATAAATTCTGGATTATTACGGCTTCAGTCATGGGATATTTTTTGAGCACTGAAACAGCATTAGTAAATCACTGTCACTGATAAATGTCAATATTAGTCAATATGGGAAAATGAAACTGCCACACACACACATTTGTTTATAACTCAGTCTTCTATACCTGTAGCTTGAGGTAGAGCTTCATGTCTCCCCATCGTGGGTTATGAGGGTTTTTCTTCAGTATGAACCTGAGTGGAGGTTCTCGCTTGTCCAGGTCACAGTCTTTCAGCAGGAAATGCTGCTTGGCCTCAGTTCTGGAGATCAGCTTATGCTTTTCCTCATTGTCTCTGAGGGACAAAGAAGCTTCCAATGTTAATCCATCTGATTGATTTTCAGCCATGTAATTGTAAAACAAAAAAGAAGTTTTGATCTGATGAGAAACAGAAAACGCCTCTATGAATGCTGGATATCTGCAGGTTTCTCAAGTTTTCTCGGTTTGAGATGAATTAATGACCAGAAAATCCAACTGAGACGAGAACCAAATGTTATATAAACATTAACTTTCTCTTGTATTTATCAGACATGGCCTTCTATGTAACAGATTTCATGCATTCAACAGGAGTTAAATGCATATTATCATATAAAATTAGCATACAAAATCAAAAACTTCAGAATCTGAAGTGAATTTATATACCTTACGTTCCAACTCTAATATATGAAAAATATTGAAGCGTGTCAGAAATTTTTCATGGTTACCATCTTGTGAATTTCCCCACTATGGGACAAATAAAGGTATATTTGATCTTATCTTGATAAACTGTAGTTGCATCAAGGTGGCACAAAAGTAAAAATAGTCTCCTTTCAGACTTTATTTTGATCATTAACAATAACATAACAACATAGCACTATCCATTACTTAATAAACAAATGATTAACCAAAAAAGAACAAGAATGAACTTATAAATTCACAAATAAATAAAAAAAGACTACAACTATAATTAGGTAAGAAAAAAATATGAAAGTATGAAAAATACAAACTCTAATGTTTTCTTAAAGACATGCTTTTCCAAAAGCTGCATATATTCATGCATGCATTCTATATTTGGATCTACAGATTTCATGTTCACAAAGGTTTTAGGCGTGTGTGTGTGTGTGTGTTTGTACCTGCACTTGTCACAGACACACAGGTCAAAGCTGTTGCTGAGGTAGGAGTCCATAAAGGGTTTTTGGCAATCATCACACACCAGGTAGTCTGGCTCAATCACAGGAGCTGGAAACAAAACATACACACTCAACCCACATGTAAATAAGCACGTATGCTCACACTCAAGTTACCACACAGATTCTCTCTCTCTCGCTCTCTCTCCCTCACACACACACATTCAGAATCTCTCTTTCTCGCTCTCTCTCGCTCTCTCTCGCTCTCTCTCTCTCTCTCTCTCTCACACACACACACACACACACACACACACACACACACACACACACCTACCTGGCTGATGCACGACCCTTCTGCTCCTCTGCTCCTCCTCTCCGTCCTCCTCCTCCTCGATGAAGAAGCCGGCTCCGGAGTCGATGGTCTTGCACACTTTGGCCGAGGTCGCACCTTCCACAGCGGACAACGGGCGGCTCGCTAGTCTGGCTTGTCGGAGCATCAGCGCCCGCTGCCGGTTCCGCTCGATCTTAGCCCGCATCGCCGCAGAGAGCTCGGGTTCGGGACTCTGTGTTGGACCGGGATCCAGCCCCGCCGAATCTGACGGCTCCATCCTGCTCTCTCAAACTGCGATCACCACATAGAGATAAAGGAAAAGTCTCTGAAGCCCAGGTCGAGCTTCATTCAGTTCCATTCAAAGCGCAGCGCTGGACTGTTGTTACAAAACTGACAGCTGTGCGCTTCCGGCTTCTTCCTCTTCTTCTACTACTTATTTAATTCAACGTTGGATGCTTTGTCGCCCCCTGCTGCTGCGGCATGTGATGGAGAAGCAATACTCTTTAGTGCTACATTAGTTCTCTGGTTAATAAAAGCAAAGAAAATAAACTTGAAAAGTTTATTACCGTCTTCGTATTAAAATGGAAAATGCAGCTCTGGATTCTTATCTATTTTTTGTATTTGTTAAACCTTGAGATTTTTTTTAAAATTAAAGAATAGATTTGTGACTGTATAGGCTCCAGAGCACTGAGGAGATCCCCAGAAAATCTGATGAACTTTTCTGTCAGGAGGTTCAAATTGTTCTCCACCTGTATGATGTTCTGTATCCATTAATATGTACTTGCCCTGAATGTTGGCTCAGTTGGCTTTATTTTGAGTTCTAGTGGCATCTATGCTGTCAGAATCAGGGCTGATTTTACTCATGCACTCACAGAGCTTGAGGTTGAATCTCATTAAGTTTCTTAAGTTTCTGAACAAAAAAAAAAATCTTATTCCATTCATGTAATACTAGAAGACAGAAGAATTTCATATGACTTTTACATATGAGAAAATGACTGACACAGACACTTGGCCTGGGATTGCAGTTTGCTTGTTGGCTGGCAGACAGGTACAGTGTAGTGAGTTCATGTCCTCTGTTGTCAGTAAATAGAAGCAGACTGGTGAATAAGTCATTTATTAGGTGTCCTCAGGTGTCCACTGAATCCCTGTTGCATCACATTGACCATGGCAGCGGGCCACACTTGCTGCTGTAAGAGGCTTGTGTCAAAGTAAAGCAGATCACATCCTGATAGATGACACTGCAAATCTGATTGGTGCAGTGAGGCCGTTTGAGAGGTGAAGTGAACTGGCTCTTTAAAGTCATTTGCTAGATTTCAAGTGTCTCATGACTAACAATAACATATTATTATTATTAACAACAACAACAACAATAATAATAATAATCATCATCATCATCATCATCATTTATAATTCTATTTTCAAGATGATAGAGGTTGGTCTAAATAGATTTTTGAGAAATTATGACGTTTCAAACCATTTTCAATATTTAAACATACATCAAACTAATACAAAGAATGGGTCCTGACTCCAAAGTTTAGAAATCTTAACCTTTGTTGGAATACCTGGAAAACTGCCCTAAGATCAACTCCAAGGATCCTGAGTCTGGCTCTTAAGTCCCAAATACATGTGTCACAGGATCACGGATCGGCCAGGTGACCCAGACCTACGTCTGACCATCAACTTCAGACACCAACAGTCAAAATTTGAATTTTCATTTATTTTATCATATAACACTTTATACAGAATTGAATGATATATGTCTTTACAGTATAATACACAATTCAAGTAGTACATGAATATGATTCCATACTTGCATAACGTACAAGGGAAATACAAAAGCATTTTACCATTTGTCATGGTATTCAAACTGTTCAAAGATGGATTCTTATAGGTGTTTCTAAAAGCACTCATTCATACAAACATTTCTCACATTCACGTGGTCCACCGAAGCAAGAAAGGTGACACTTCAAAGACGGGCTACATGAAGTCTGAGAATAAAAGTTGTGTTGAGGAGGACTATGATTACATACAGGTGCTTATATACAGTTTACAAATCATTTATACACATAAAACACACAATAAAACACACATTTTTAACATTGCAAGATAATGAGTAGGTGGGGTCAATTTTATGGAAATTCTTTTCATATTCATTTGGACAAAAATGTTTGAATTTATGAAAAGATAAAGATAAAAAAAAATTAGGTGGGTTAACACCCTTTGGGAATATTTGTGTCTGTGGACATCTAAACAGGAAAACCAGATCCATTTATCTAAAAAAGAAAAATGTCTATGTCAAACAGAGAGAAAAAGACAAACAACTGCAAATTTATACCTGAGTGTTCTTGGGAAACAAATACAGTATAGAAAAACTGTGAAAATGTTTCAGCAGTACACCATCTTTCACATATATTCATTTTTGGGGGGGAGGCTGTTCTGTAACAACTTAACCTTTTAACATTGCTAGAAGAAATAAAAGTCAGAGAAGGACGTTATTCAGAAATGTCTACAGTACTTTTATTGAGGTTGGAGCATGGTGAACATTGCTGGGAGAATAAAATATAAGATATCACTGACATTCAGCTTAACTTCATTCAGTGAAGTGCAGGCAACACAAAGAAAATCGACAACTGATGAATTATGATGTGCGTTGCAGCTTGCATGCAGTTCAGCATGCAAGAGGTGGTTCAACTGATACAGACAACACTGATATCATACTTGGTGTGATAGTGAAGTCCTCTGCCTGTTTTTAAGGGCAGATTGAGTTTGCTCATAAAAAGGAAAGCCCTTACAAAAATGCCAAAATCTGTGTTATTCTTTAGTCTAATCTTTTTGCAACCTCTGCAGAATATTTGCATTAGATTAGTTGACGAAAACACACACTTTTCCTCACTTCACAGATTTTATATGCAAACATGCCTATTGTTAATTTTTTACCGCAGTGGGACTTCAGTGACAAATTGACAGAATATACAAATATCACAACCTGAATCCTTCAACATTCCATTTTATGGATTTAGAATGAAAATATGGGCCTATTTGATGTTTCTTTTCACAGTTTCATTCTAGGATTTCACCCATTATGTCACACACTGAACACAGAAAAGAAATATGTGAACATAACAACAATGGCTCCATATTAGGCCTGTTTTGTATGATAGAATACAAAAGGACTACAGCAGTGGAGACTGAGGAAGAAAAGTCCAAGATAAAAACATTGCTATCATTTGCTTTCATATATATATATACAGTACATACTGTATATACTGTATGTTGTACAGTACATGAGTTTTACATGAGGACATTACAGAAGAAACATGGTGATGCATGTTGATACTAACAACGGCTCCTTTTTATAAATACATACTTTGAGGGAAAACACTTTTGAACTTAACAAGTAAAATACAATGGAGATCGCTAATCTTTAGTCCACCATTTGTTTTCCAGAGGCATCATCTACTGGGAAATGTGACACTGATATATATATATTTTTTTTACATTTCCATGTACAAACATTTTCTGTCATGATGGGATGAAGTAATCTCTCTCTAAAGTGGTGCATGTAAAGGCAGATGGAACAGAAAGAGTCACACTCACAAGCTTATTATGTGAAAAACCCAAATGAGTTAGTTGGGATATACAGATATAAGCAGAAGTATTGACCATAACAACACCTTAGCCAATTTAATCCTCGTCCTTTCTATCCCTTTACGCACTATTGGAAGTATTTAGCATTTAATGTTTCCTATTCTAGATATTCCTGAATGGGAAGGATGAGTGTCTGCTGAATACGTCCTCAAATGCAATGGACTGTATCTGAAAATACGATCAAGTTCTTTACACTGTGTAATTCTCTTTCAATGACACTGCGAAGCTGGAGAACATTTCATATCTAAAGGTATTTTGAGCAGTTATCACACTTATGTGCTGCAGAGTCCTTTCTTTTGTTGTTTGTTTGCCACGACATATGGGATGTCTCCCGACTTCACTGCCCTTTAAAACATAAAAATAAAGTCTACTTGAGCCTCCATATTCAGTTCATATGCTAAACGTGGCTGCTTGAATGAGTAGCAGAGGTACTCCTTACACTGCTGCAGTCTTTCAGTTGAAAAAACAACAATCTCTGGTGATCTTCAATTGAAATTTTAATCCCAGGTGGCGTTCACGCAACTTGTCCATCAGTTTCTTTCAGCAGGTTTCCAACGATAGCAGCGACTGAATGTAGTCACGTGGTACAAAGAGAGAGGAGTCCCTCCTAGTAGGTGGCAAAACGACATGCAGGCTTGTGTGCCACTGCTGGATGGCTGAGATGCACCGGTCTGAATATTGCAGTGTTGATTTAAGTTGCGTCTGCCTAATTGGCATCCACAACCTGTGTGTGTCTATGTGTGTGTGTGTGTTTTCTTCACTTCATATTGAGTGTGTGGGTATGTGTGTGTGTGCACAGTCATCTACTGTGTATGCATGTGTAAAAAGTAAAAGACAGTTTGCGTCTGTGCGACAGTAGAGTAAATCATGGTACACGTGAGCTTATATACGCTTTAGTTTCTGCTTTCCAAGAATCAATGGGAGCCGCTCACTCTCAGACGGTGACTGGGCAGGTGATGATTTTGTCCTCCAGCATGACACTGATGATGAGGAAAACGAAGTAGAGCAGAAACATGAAGAAGCCCAGGAACTTGCTCATTTTCCACTTACATGCCGCAATGGATATGATGACGAAGAGGAGCATGAGGAAGAGGAGGACGATGGCGCAGAACAGGCCGTTGCTGCTCACCTCTACCGGCTTGAAGTCGTTGATGATGTTGTAGAGGAGCCAGGGGAACGGCAGACTGGAGGGAGATCAGGGAGGGAGTTATTGACAGTGGTCACAACTCTGAGCTTCAGAACTGTGTGTTTTCTTGTTGTTTGCTAGACTCACCCCACAGTGATATCAAAGATGTTGGAGCCCACAGAGCTGGACACTGCCATGTCACCGAGACCTTTACGTGCTACAATCACACTGGTGATCAGATCAGGGATGGAAGTGCCAGCTGCTAAGATGGTCAGACCCATTATCTCTTCTGTGACATAGAACGTTTCTCCGACCTAAAAGGTAGAATTATTTAACATTTAACATTGTTGCTTGTGCTTGAAACAGAATTGTTGAAATTGTTTTGACATGATTTGAGATTTTTGTTGAATTTAAAAGTAAGGAAATTTAATTAAATTCAACTTTAAAATCACATCATGTTGCGTTATGTTTTTTTTTTTTTTTAAATCTTCACTCTTATAGTTATATTTTCATTTGAGCCTAAAAAAGAGATAGTAACAGTTATTAAGTGGATCAATGAGGATCACACTTTCAAGACTTATTTTCTTTTATGATCCACCATATTTGGTACAGTACTTTTTAAGGTATGAGACCATAATGTGAGATAATAACAGTTCATCATCACATGCTCTGATTTATATTCTACCCTTGCTTCACACAATCATTCTGCACACAGTGCTTTGCACCAGTGGGAACTAAAAAAGCAGTTACGTCTCCTCAGTGTCCTTGCACACATGACCTCCTGCTTCAGGTCTGTCTTTGTCTTTGCGCCGTTAAAATAGAGCATTACAGGTTGATCTGGCTGTGGATCAAGGCAGATTAGTTGGGATTAGCTGCTTTGGTAACACATTCACACCCTGACTGCTGCACTCTCAAAAGAAAGGCCTGAGAAATAACATATAATAAAAAGTCAACAGAATTGGTTTATGTGACAAATAGAGAAAACCATTGTGTGTGTGTTTTGTTTCTATATCCCGGTGGGGACTTTAAACTGACATTAACCATGGGGACATCCTGTCACTTTGGGGACAAAACTGAGGTCCCCATGGGTCCAAACTGTTTTTTTGAGGGACTTGGTTTTAGTGTTACAATTAGATTAAGTTCAGGGTTAGAGTAAAGGTTAGGTCAGTTGTGATGGTTAAGGAACGGATAAGGGGCTATGTCAATTAAGTGTTCCTATGGGGATAGTGATACAGATGTGTGTGTTTGTGTGTATTTGTATGTGTGAATTACCTGGTGAGCCCACCACACCATCAGGTAGGAGAAGAAAGCAATCCAACAAATGGCGCCGAGGAAAGTGATCGGGAAGAACTTTGTGGATGTCTGAGGAAAAAAAGCCATAAAAACATAATTTAGTTTATTATCCACTCAGTCAAGCAACTTTCAAACCTGGTACACCCAAAACATCACTTAAGGTGACTGTCAGTGTATAATACAGTATTCAAAAAGGCCATGCTACAAATGAACTAAACACATGATTGTAACAAAAGTAGTAAAACATTTGTGGGACTTAAATTAACATCATTTGAGAAAACTCTTCAGTTCAATATGTAATTATGTACTTTTGTGAATATAAGCTTAAAAAAATCACTCATGTTACTATGTTGTAATTCGATGTTGTAACACAATGTGTGACATGAATGTACATATACAATGTGTGTTTATGTGTTTTGATACACGTATGTTGCTCGTACCATACTTTTAATTTCGTATGTGTGTATGTGTGTGTGTTGTCACCTCTCTCCTGACGTCGGGCAGTGTGAGCCACAGAGGGAGGACGATGGGCAGGATGACGAGGTAAGTGATCTGTTTCCTGAGGGTGTCGGGCCAGGCCAGGCTCAGAGGCTGGTCTTCATCCTCCTCTTCCTCTCCACCCTGAGGACGAGTTCATTACTTTACACCAACTGTACATTTTTTCATATCAGTATTTATGAATATTTCTATGATGGTAACATTATGCATCACTTGTGTTAAACCTGCTGATGATGCACTGAAGCCAGGCGTAAAAAATAGTTTAACATGTGAACTGTTACAAAAAAAGTCAAAGTCTTACCTCATCCCCTCCTGCAACACCGTTCATGGGTGGTGTGACTTCCACGGCAACATTTGTACTGTTGGGGATGTTTTTATCAGCTGGAGGAAAGAAAAAGAAGAAAGAGTGAGAATAGAGTTTAAAGGACTTGTTCGCCGGGGCAGTATTAATTTGAAATGGAAAGCGGTGGTCTAGTGACACTAAGAGAAGAACTGAAACTTAGTACAATCTGCTGATCTTGGAGGTTGTGTCTGGGAGAGGGCTCCTATGTTGAGAAACAAAATATGCTTGTTAATTTTCTGAACTCATCCTTTCAAGTGCAACAGATGTGTCATATGGAGGCCCCTGACATTTCAGATAAATCAGACAATAGAGCAATTAATTCACAACTTACTGATAATGATAAGTCATTTGATGATAAAGTTACAACTTTGCAGTGATAACATATGCTTTGTGTGTAGCATCGAGGTAACAACTGACAGCAGTGCATAAGTTTCAAAACAATACAGTCAAATCAGAAATATCTTATCATTATGATAAATCTTGCATCAGTTTTTTCTCAGTTTTATTATTTCATCAATTTGGTATCTCTAACCTGTCCATCATTCATATATTTATATTTGATAAGTCATTTGTTGATGACTCCATTGTTTTACCTGTACGTCTATCAACAGCCACAGTTCTTCATTGATGAATTAATTGAGTGAGTACAAATGCGTCACTGTTACTCACCTACACCGTTGGCATTAGCGGCCTCTTCTTTACACTTCTGCTTGGCCATTTTGTGAAGGATCGACGCCTTCTCTTTGAAACGCCCTAAAACAAAGGGAGCTCAGTCAGTCCAACATGCTCTCCTGAAAATGATTAATCAGCACATGATCCGTGCTTGAACTTTCTTAGACCATAACCTTAACAAGAAGCACACACTCTAATTTGAATGTAATAGTCACACACTACATTGTTTGATTTTAGCATTAAATCTTGTTTTAAAGATGTTGTTGAATTTGAGTGCATGTGTGTTTTGTGTATTTATTCTTCGCCTTACCTTCATCACTGAGGGGGTCCAGGGTGTGGATCATGAGCTGGAAGATGCTGTTTCTCATCAGTGAGTTGTGTAGAGAGGCACAGCTGCCTTCCCTCTGCAGCCTGGGTTTGGCCTATAAATACACCAACACAAATACAAAATATATTTGCAAACATGAATATGTACATTCTCATTTCACATCTGGCAACATTTGTCACAACATGTTGCCCGTTTTCAACCTCTCTCTCATCTCCAGGCCTCTACATGACTCTAAGTTCCTGTGTCCTGCCTCTGCTCACTTCTCACAGGCCATGCACTTTCCTTCAGCTCCTTAAACTTGCCATCATATAGCTGTCCAGCACATGTTGAGTGCATATTAGCGTCAGATGTTTGTGCAGATGTTTCTTCTGTTAGGAACATGGGCGTGTTGCTGCAGTGTGTGAAAGAGTAAGAAGATGTAGAGGATGTGGCAAGAACAGCTGCCAGTAGTAGCACAGAAAACAAAGAGCACGCAAAGTTGCCTGCACTGCAAGAGAAATCACCATGTGGGATCAGGAAAGTGTGAGGAGCAGGAGCAGGAAAGAAATGGAGCTGAGGATCTCAATCATTGCAATGGTTGTAAATTGTCCTGTTGAAATACAGGAGGAGTCAGAAAGGATTGTGATGGTGCTGGATGCTGCAAGGAGATTTTTCAGTGTTGTGCACATGAGTGGAGAAGATCTAGATGCCACACTGAAGGAAGGTTTTGCGCCAACTCAATCGGGACTGAGTTATAGACTGAGCCTGTCCTGAATAGGATCACTCGAAGTGGACACTGTGAAAGTTTGCACTGTGACGCTGTTACAATCCAGAAGGCGGTGGTGTTCTTCATGTTTTGCCTCTCTAGCCTCTGTTCTCATTATCTATTTGCTTGAAAGCTACATCTTGATGTTTCTTCCTGCCTGACCTGTGCGTTTGACCTTTTGCCTTTTATTGGATTTTGGATTCTGGAATGCTCCTTATTGGATTTCTTTGCCTGTGTTGGACTGCATCTCTGGTTTTGACCCTTGCCTGCCTCACCATCCAGTCTTTGTACTTCTACTTTTTTTTTTTACTAAATCACTGGACTGCACCAGATCCATCTGTCATCTGCATTTGCATCCTTCCTCTGTATTCCTGTTGCCCTGCTAACATCAGCCATGACATCATTACATAACACCAGCTGTTATTGAGTGGTCAGAATTCATGTTTTCACTGCAGCTTAAATCTCTCCACATATAATAAATGTATCTATATTATGGCAGACTTTGATACATACAGTATAATATAAATATTTGCAGGTACATAAACTGCTCTCTTATGACATACCAGGCTCTGCAAGTTCGCAAACACAAAAACAAACTCACCGTCAGCTTGTTCTCATCATCACTAGGTGCGTTTACCTGTAGGGAAAGACAGAGAAGGAAAACATGATATATACAGTATAGGCTTTCTTATGCAGATATACACAGGGTGTGGACACAGTAACACAAACTTATGTATTGTACGCAATCCAACACCTTCGGCCTGCAGTAATATTATATAATTTCATAATATGTAATACTTGTTCACACTGTGTGTTGTTGTTGGATTGGATTGCATTGTTTCAGTGGTAGGGTGGGGAGAAAATAAGTGAAATAATTAATTGTAAATAAAGTTAGAATACAGTTCAATAAATCCAACTAATGTCCACACTGAAAATATCTTCAAACCCTTACATCCTGTTTTGTCAGCAGACCAATAAACAGTGACTCGATGAAGCAACAACGATGAAAGATTTTTATTTGATCTGAACCACTGAAACCAAATATTGGAGCTCAAGATGACATGATCCCCATTTAATCCATGATGTGAAATTTAAAAGTGTGGAAAGTCACAGCTAATAACACATACGCTGTCCCTTCATTTTGCTGGTGTGTGTGTATGTGTGCATGGCATCACTGGCTTCTTTTTTTTCCCTCCTCCTCACAGTGTGTGTGAATCAGTGCCAGAGGTTTTGGGTCTTGTTCCAACATGAAGACTACAAAGGAGGACTCACGCTAACGTCAACCCCAGCCATTTCTTCAGAGGACATATACAGCACACAGTCGTGTCAACACATACGCACACACACAGATAGATATAGACAGAAAAGTTGTGATGGCGTCAGCAGTGGGGAGGGGTGGGGGCGGAATCAGGGATTTGGAAATGTTCAAGACAAAAGATGGGAATATAAAGTTTTGTGGCTACATATTATAATGTCAAATGTATTACTATACTGTACTATATTAACTAGTGTCTGGTCTCTGTAGCTTTGGAGCAGAGGTGGTTTACATTGCACCATGTTGTTCTGCCATGGGAAAAGTTCTCATAATGCTCTAAAGAAAAAATTTAGATTTACAACAAGGAAGCTGAAGTTTGGCACCTCCTGTTAATCTGAAACTGACAGGTTCTTTTAATATAAGAACTTTAATAGAAGAAAGTTATATATGTTATATATGATTAAGTAAAAAAAAAAAAGTAAAAGACAATTATATATGTTACATTTTCTGATTTGGATAGAAATTAAGTACAAATAATGGTTAAGTCAGCTGAGGAGGAGACAACATCATCAAGTCAACCTTTTGATTTAACCAATCAGGTTTATGCATATTATGACAAGGATTTTTCCTCTTTGTGACTAAGAAATTAGAAACAAATTAAATTCAGAAGCAAATGTCCCAACATATTGTTCAACACAGGTTTGTGTGAACTCAGTCACTCGCTTGCACCATCTCAACAGATTCACAGAACAGAAGGTTTTTTTTTTATGATTTCACAGCAAATAGGCAGAAAAGTCCTGTCAAGAAAGTGACAGGTGTCTTAATAACTGTACTCCAGGTTGATCAAAGCACACAGCTGCAGACCTGTCCAATACAATCGATGGATGCAGATGGATTTTCCTCAACATGAAATTGAAATCGAACATGAAATGTCAGATCATAACCTTTGAAAGGAGCTGTAACGGCATTATTTTGTCTGAGGTAAGTTTACCTTTCTCCATAAACAGAGCTAAACTTAATACTGAGTTATCTTGCAGAAACATTTCGATCACACAACCCAAATGATTTCTAACAAATGTCCCACAAAGACGATCACCAACACCGAGCAGAGAGGGTTTTGTTGTTGACACGTTTTCATGATGGAGGCCCCAGAGTTTGAGCAGATAATCCCTTTAGCTTGCATCTGACAAGACACCTGCTGCTGTTATGGCAGCTACACTGAGGCTGAGGATACAGCTCTTTCTTTTGTTTTTAAAGGGCTATTACTCCAATAGACCTGTTTTCGTGTTTGTCCAATCTAGATTTGTTTGAGTGGATAACTGCTGCTTCAGTTGGATGAAGATTCCCTCTGGCTGCAATTTAGGTGATGTTCAGGATTTTCATTCAGTTTCAACATCCTGTAAGATTCAACTAGACTCAACAACTCAGCTAAAACACAGACTATCCTTTCAGAAATGTGTCCACCTGAAACTGATTTCTTTTCACTTTAGGTGCAGATTTTTGATGTTCTGAGTTCTTGATATAAATATTTTTGTAGCAATAAATTTTACGTAAGTTAACAGAAATGATGTTAAAGTGAATAAGTAACAAACAAGAGGAAGCTGTGGACGCCCGTCTGTACTATCCATGTGATTGCTGAGCAGCGTGCCTCCTGCTGTATGAGGCCAGCTTGGCATTAGCTCATGTTGGTTAGTGCTCACATGGCTCCTGATGAGAGCCGCTTGATGACAAAAGACATTTATAACCTGGCGGAGAATCTGCTGTCCCTGATGTTAAAAAACAGTTTAGGATCATGTTGTGTTTTCAGCTCTCTCAGAAAAACACTTTCTCAGCCTTACAAACACCTTTTGACCTCTGGACTTCTGACACCCATGAAAAGTTTTTACAAAAACTGAACATAATGTTGTCATCAAGTTATAAACACCAAGAATTTTTTTTCAGCTCTTTAAAATGTGACTTGACTTGTTATTGTACTAGTGTAATCTTTGTTACACCATATATTTAGTGTTGTAATTAAAAGCTGTATTTTGTTTGCTAATCTTTGTCACCTTTGCCCTGATTTCTCTCAGCTCTTGTGTCCACTCTGATGAATGAATTACCACAAATCTGTCTCAAATCACTTCCAGCCAGCTTTTTGTAATAAACACCCTCTAGTGCAAGAAACACAAACACAAAAATAACATTGTTTTAAGATATCTTCTTAAGGCTCTTCTGTAATTTTCAACCATTTCTATTTTGATAGATTTACTAATTAGATCATCTGTAGAAAGCTTAAAGTGTTTTTTCACTCTACAATTTCATTTCGCAAATGCTTTTCTCCAAAGTGACGTACAATAAAATGCCAGCGGGGCAATTTGGGGTTCAGTATCTTGCCCAAGGACACTTTGGCACATAGACTGCAGGAGCAGGGATCAAACCACAAGCCCTCTGATTGGTGGACACTACACTCATGCATTTACAACATGCTTCCATTATGAGGCCACATGACGTCATTCATATATTGATGCAGTTATGAGCTCAGTTAATTAAGCTCAGCTCCAGCTATATTGTACAACTCTTTTCAATGAATTAAAGTGCATGAATACCCACTTGTAAACGTGTTACACAGAGCCTTACTGCTGTTAAAAAGTGTAGCTCAACATGGGTTGAGTTTTAAGCTATGTAAGTAAGTACAACTTTGATTTTTTTTGACATTAAAATGTTCTCTTGCAAAATTCTTTATGTGATGTAGTGTATGATTGCTGAAAACATGCTTTTCATGAATACTTTTACTTACAATATTATTTTAGTTTACGATGATACTTACATATCAAAATTTAGGATCAGTGAAATCTCTAGATGATTCTGACTAAGTTGTGGGATGACTGGCTCAGTGGTTTCTCACAAGAAAATAGTATTTGAGAAAAACTGAGGGGGAAAAAAATCCCAAATTTGACATTTTTAGAGCAGAGGACCAGATTCAGATGACATGAGAGATTAAAATAATGAAAAACTTTTGACTTTAGGCCAAGCCGTTTCAAGATAATTATAAAACCATAAACTTGATTATTACAATATCACCTTGAGCTCATTGTCATTGTGTTGAGTAGTGGCTGGAATTTGCAATTCGCCTGCCAATTGTTGTGTTCCTTATGGCACAGTATAACTTTGCATCATTTTATACATATTTATATTTATATTTGAGATTTGTCACAAGAGATTGGGAATTTGAGTTTGGAAGTTGACAAGCAGCAGAGGATATAGTATGTCAACTTTGAAACCACAAGAGTTCACTCCAGACAGGCAAAACAGGAGTATTCACACAACCAAGGTGCAGGTAGTTTCCTGACAGCCTTTCCAACCCAGCCTGGCTCCTGGACCAGAAAGCCAAACATACCTCGCAAGCACAAGGCAGAAAGAGGGACGTCACGAAAATTCACAATTGGTTCAAAAACTGGAGATTCGAACCCTGGACCTCTGAATCCCCAGAAAAGGAGACTTACTTAGGATGACATAACTTATCATACACTTCCTTGCAACTCGAGGTGATGATATCACATGTGCAAAACTAAAATGACATGAACTAGAAAATGTGCATACAGTACAACGTAAGGCAGGAACCTGAATATCCCTGCAGAGCATTTGACCAACCCGAACACCATTTGACACACTTGATATCTAGTATCCAAAGCATGTCTGTGTAAATATTTGGTGGCATATGAATTAAGATTTGTGGAGATATAGATGTAAACTGCACATTATAAAATACAGAGTGACAGACTTTTTGTCACAATTCAATGGATCTGCTGAAAAAAAAAAATCTCAGCTCTGTGGGACGTGTGGATAATTCATTTTGAATCTTCTTATAGAGCTGTTTGAGACAGGACGGTGATTCGTTCAGACGAAGGAGAAGAAGACAAACAAAGCTTCACTAAATTGTTTCTGTCACTTTCGACTGAGCTGCTGTTCCAGTTCAGTGGTTTCATCTGTCCAGACGAGGAGCTACAGACAAATCCCAAAGATTGACACTAAACTTTGCCTTCATCCCAATTATCATCATCACTGTCATCACTGAGGCACACTCAGATCACCTTCTCCCTCCCTCTCTCTCTCTCCTCAGCGTCCACCTGACTGTCCAAGCTGTGGGACTTAGCCGGGATTAATCGGCAGAGATCACCACTTTTAGACTGGTGATTTTCAAGCCTGCGTGTGAAGTCCTGCAGCAACCTTCACAGGTCACCATGCTGTCAAACATTTCTCTCTCCTTCTCATCTGTCAGCAAATACCAGCTATCTTTTTTTAATCATTTACAGCTACACAACTGCTGCTTTTTAAAATTACACTGAAGCCATTAAGCAATGAGCACCTTGTTCAACAGTTTTGGACACTTTGACACACTGTCTTTCGTTCAACAGTCGCTGCCTTTTCATGATCACAATGATCTGAATTTGTCATTGTCAAAAAGTCAGGGCTGCTGCAGAACTGAAGCAAAATAGCTGCAAATGTAAAATCAGTTCAAGCTTTATGCTGACCCCAGAACAGACTGTATGGAGTCGCTATTGTTAAACAGGAAGACAGTTTTATCACTTCGGCTGTAATTTGTTATGAACATTAAAATCCTTCACTCGTGGACAACAGTAGAAATATAATAGGTAAGTAATAACTATTGACAAATATAGCCTTATTCTAATAGTTTGTGAGGTTGCAGATGCACAACGATGCTGCATCGTGATCCTGGTCTGATAGTAACAAGTGCAAGGAGAGTTTAAATTTCATGAACGTTCATGAAAACTCTGCAGAGACAGAGTGACACTGTGCTGGGCTTCATGTTTGCTGTCGTCACTGCAGGTAAGCAGTTGATAAGGGGATCAGAGAGGATTGTCGTCTTTAGTGCCATCAGCAAGCAAACCAGCAGATCTTCACTCACTCTCTTTCTGCACAGACATTGTAGGCACCATGTGTAATGTGCAAGCCCACCTGAAACATGCACTGAACTAAACACAAAATTATAACCGCACCATGCAATGAACATGACTGCAGACGGAGGACGGAGCAGTCAGTCTTTTCTCTCAGTGATCTGCTGATTCCTGCTCCCCCAAGGAGCATCTGACTATTATTAGTGGCTCTAATGGGATTGGAGAGCATTAACCCAGGGGATTATTTAGCAGCCACTGACACATGAGGGCAAGGCGGTTGGACATCAAGTGCCCGATAGTCAGAAAGAGAAAAGCTGTTCTTGGGTGGAGGTGAGACAGCCCGAAGAACAGCTGATTCCCAGAAGGGCACAAATGTCAAACAGAGCTTCTGTAACAACACTGATACAAACAGAGGTTCAGCATCCAAAATATGCTGCATGTGCTGAAAGGTTTACAGGAAAAAAGAAGATGACATATGCAAAAGTGGCTCACATTTAAGATATACTACACTCTTCAGGTGGTGGTCTTGGGGGCTGGGGGAAAAAATGTATCTTTATAGTCAGTGACTGATTTTTGAATGGACTAAAATGAAATGCAAAATGTTAAATGCAGTTTTGATCTGAATGAAAGATAAGGAACTAAATCAGCTATTTATCTTTTATATTGATGATTACTATAAAGATGAAATAGCTCATACTCTATAAAACCCCAAATAAAAGCAAGTCATGCTTCTTGAGAGGTAGTGTTTTTCTTGTTTACAATGAGCCTTTAAGAGGAGGAGCTTTAAGAAGATACGTCTATATTGGAAGCCGGTGATCATGAGCTCATCTGTTGCCTAAAACGTGAGAACCTCTGCTGGCCTGAATCACCACTTTAAAAATAGCTTTGTCTTGAAGTGTTTTCAGTCATTATTGTACCAATATGTTAGGTATACTTTTTTGAGCACAAGATATTTGCTATTTGCTCACAAAGGAAAGAAAATGTTAAAAATCTCTAATTAATGTTTCCAAGAAAAAAAAACAACTGATCATGTGCAGCAGTGTACTGTATACGCCCCTGAAGAACTGGTGATGGGTGATGTCGGTCTAAGCTACGGGCAAGCTGCTCTAAGATCAGCCTACAGTAGTTTAAGTATTTGTCACCTGAGCGCCGTACGAGATTACAACATCAGAGAGCAACAGATCTGACTCCAACTGCGACACAAAGACAGAACAAAAGACGAGAGACAAACGTGAAAAACAAAATAGCTTCTTTGTGTGTGAATATGTGCATGTGTGTGTGTGTGTGTGTGTGTGTTGAACCTTTTGCAATCATCATGTCCCTTCTCTGTCCTGTGTCATTCAACTCCATCATTTTGTATAAAGGCAGCAGCACGATGAACACTCCAAGCTAATCTCAAAATGCCACTTTCCCATCATCATCATCTCCCAGCTGACATGATTTAGGTGGTTTAGTGATTGGAAAGTGATTGGTGCTGTGAGTCAACATCTTGTGAGTATGAGTCAGGAGCCTTTCAGAAAAAAAAATCAGCTCACTTATAGAAAGATAAATGAAGTGTTTTCAACTCTCAAAATACTTTCCTATACATACTTTCCTAGTGTTGTGACCAGATGTACAGAGGTCTATGGGATGTGTGTATTATCCATGATGATTAACCACAGAAGCTCTGAAATTATGAGCTGAAATAGAGGACAATCAGCTCTCCTCCAGAGTCAAGAGACCACTTCGTTCCAATGTCAGGACAAAGACAAGGGGAGCTGAAAGAGGCGGTGTGCTGATGAGCGCTACGAGAGATGCTACAAGGATTTCTCATCTACAATAGTGAGGGTATATTCCAAACATTTCTTAAGAAGATCAGTACGGTATCAGGATTTCGCATTGGAGAGAAAACAATTGAAATGGCAAATCGAATAAACAAATATCTTAATATGTCCAACATACTCCTAGTATAGAATTTCAAAATGAAATTCTGCATGTGTTGGTTATTTCCATTGGTTTGACTGGCTGGGGCGCATTTCCTACATGTGAAAACAATTAGGTGCTATCCTTGTCATCAGCAGGAAGTATTTTCAAAATGAAATAAATAAAATGATAACAGCATTTTGATGGAAAGTCAAATAGATTTCTATGATTTCAAGTTTAGTTATAGCTTAAATGAGCAAATGTCCAATAGCTTCAAAAGTTATCTGTGATGAGTGTGACAGAGAATCAGAGATGAATTGACCATTTTCAATGATTGTAGATGGGAGCAACACCAGAAACTTGATCAATACCCTGTTCCAAAATAATTTCCAATTTCCAAGAAATCGTACAATAAATCAACGGCAAATGAATGTGTTCTTAAATTTTCTTTTGTATTCTTAGATAAAATGTCTTTGCATTTTAATCCAGTTGAAGTGGGGACATACATCAGTCCTATTCTGAGAGCCTTACAGGACTCTGGTCTGGACTTGGTTACTAAAAGTAGTGACTGAAGATGAGGCTGGTTCCTAGACTTAGTCAGCACCAGGAGTCTGGCTCTGTGTCTGCCACTGTCCGAGCTGCACAGGTGGCAGGTTAAGACAAATCTTTATATCCTTCCAGAGGGGAATTCAGGAGGGTTTGGCTGCCTGACAACACGCTGTCTGTTCAACACTCTGTTCTAACACCCTATCTGCCCCCTGCATAACACCCTCTCAGATTCCCAGAACAGGAGTGCTAATATTCAGAAGCTGTGACAGGTTCACTCTGTGATCTTATTCATTGTGAGATACAAATGCTTTTCTCAGAGAGGCTATCAACAGGTGCTCAGGTTTCAGCTAAGAGGCACTGAGACAAGAGACAAACACAGTCACGTTTCCTTCTGAGAAATGTCCCCATCCACATCAGAAACTCAAGTCAGGAATCACAAACATTCACTTCTTGAGCCTCCAAGTTGCCTCTGAGTTGGATATTTTCACATTTTAAGAGAGTTTCACTTATTTTTTTCCTGCTCTCTGGCAGCCTAAAAAAATGAAAAAAGAGACTTGATTTTTGTTTCTGATGGGGATGTTCCTTCCTTCCTTCCTTCCTGGATGGATGGATGGATGGATGGATGGATGGGTGGATAGGTGGATGGATGGGTGGATGGATGGATGGATGGATGGATGGATGGATGGATGGATGGATGGATAGGTGGATAGGGTCAGGCTCACCTTTGGTGCAGTTTCTAGCTCATCCACCTGGTTGCTGCCCAGTGTGCTCTTAATGACAAGTTCTACTTTCGCATTGAACTTCATGAATGTCACATAGCAGGTGTAGCACATTAGCAGGCTGATACTTTCCCCCACTGTGATTTGATTATCCAGAAAGAAATAGATGAGCATGAGCAAGCCAATGATATAGAACGAGACATCTCTGAACAGAGGCCACCAGGTGAGGTTCAGCACCTCTTTGGAGAACAGGGCACACATCCCAATCACAAACAGGATGTTGAAGACAGCAGAGCCCACGATGGTACCGATACCCACGTTACTGTGGGAGACAAAGACTCCTATGACTGAGGTGAAGAGCTCTGGGGCTGAACCACCTGCAGCCATGAAAGTGGCTCCAGCTACATCATCAGAGATCTCCAGCTTCTCTGTGATCACAGTGAGCGCAGGAACAAAGAACTCATCGCAGACGATGGCTAAGGCTATGAACATGTACAACATGCCAAACATATGAAGCGAAACATAGCCTTGACGTCTCTCCTCCACGGTGAAGTAGTCCGTTGGGTAGTCCCCGTGATTCATCTCTAAATCAGATGACTGCATCGCCACTGGTGTGTCCTCTCGTGTGACTGTGAGGTTGTGGTGCTGCAGAAGAGTTCTTTGGGGCACTGCTGCCTCTGCTGAGCCCTCGACGGCCGACTCCAGCTCCTCGGCCACCGATGTGGCAAGCGACAAGGCACTCCATGAGCAGACTGTGCAGACCACCACCAGGCTGATGACGAGACCCAGAATTCGTCCTGGTCGCAGCTTTCTTTTGACGTTCTGGTAGTGGTGCCGGGTGCAGCTGCTGTGAGGACCCAGAAGAGGCGCAGAGGCGGAAGAACCAAGCATCTCTTGACTCCTTATGGGCAGCATGAAATCCATGGTGTTTGGCGCAGGTTGTCAGGCAAAGTGGAAGTGTCTGGAATCCCCCCCTAAAGCTGGGTTGGTGGTGTTGGTGGCTACGAGGGCGGGGGTTTGACAGGCCGCAACGGTTTATCGATTTGTTTGCATGCTGCTCCCTGGTCTAAACACAATGGAAGCCCTGCAGTCTGATTCCAGGATCCGACCCATTTACAGGCTTCCTCATATTACTCACTGCAAGACAAAAAAGGCAATAGTTTTAATGTAAGTGAGCATATATGTTGATGATTATGTTGTCTACTTTTTCTTTTCCACCCCATCCATTTACAGACCTTGTTAGTACATTTACTCAAGTACTGTAACTCGGTACAACTTTTAGATACTTGTTCATTACTTGAGTATTTCTATTGTCTGATGCTTTCTGCTCCTCCTCCACTACATCACAGAGGAAAACAATTACTATAGTTACCAGTTACTTTGCAGATAAAGGATTACTACAAAGATTCTGTGAACTGCAAGGTCTGTATTTGATTCACCTCCTGACAGATTCATGAACCTGGTGAGGTTCATGCAGTTTATCTTATAAGTCTCAAATGAATAATAATTGCTGGTCAGGCTATTCTCTCTATGCTGTCATTACTTTGATTATCAGTCAGTAATTGTGTGGCACAATTACTCATATGCTTACGGACCAAACAAAAATTTGTTAAATACATATTTGAAAGTCTGAATTCTTTGGAGCTGAAATCCTTTCATTTTCGGGATTAATTATGTACTGAATTGTTTAATAACAGCTGCAGTATTAATAGCAGCAGTTAACGTGCTGTGGCCTTCTTGACATTGTGCTGAGAACCTGCAGAGATCTCTCCTTTAAGTGAAGCTTGGACATTAGTGAAAGCTCATTAGGAACCTATTTAATCCCTGAGAAGATATACTTAGATTAGCCTCAGGCCTTGCACACTGATGCCACTGCACAAAGTCAAAAAGTAAGACACCAACAAAATTATTGGTGAATTTGAGGGACAAATTAGCACCAATAAACATTAGCGTTATTATATGTATATATCGCACTATATATTGCATATTAAACGCTGGACCAAACTGTAATGTTGAATCTTCATCTCACAAGTCCTAAGCAATGACCAGCCTTCTGCAATCTGCTATGAAAAAACAATGCATTTAATATGTTCAAAAACAACTGTGAACTCTGAAGGCAGCATTTAAGAATCAAGCTGGACTGCATCAAGACATAAAGGCAGAGATGCACTGCAGCCACACACAAATGGCACACAATTATATATTTCAAGTATGTGTTTTTTCTCATACCACAATTGGAAATCTCCCGTGCAGCAGGAAGGACTCCAGCAGGTGGTCAGGTCCTGAGTCTTTGAGTGAATATTCCACTAAATTGAATCCCAAAAGAGAGAGGTCCCGAGGGCTGAAGGTCCCAGCAGTAAATCCTCAGTGAGATTTTCCTCCCTCAGCCGAAGTGGCTCCAAGACACCAAGTCAGAAGCCGAGGAGCATGGGCTCCTCCCTCCCTCTCAACGTTCCTCCACCCCTTTGACACTGCCTCCCTCCTCACCTGCTTCAGTTCATCTTCCCTTCTACCTTTCCCCTCCTTTTCTTCTCTCTCTCTCAATGTCCAAGAATGAGGATCAGTGCTGTCTCTCGCTGTCTGTTTTCCTTCCTTCATCTCTCCTCCCCCCACCAACCTGTTCCCACTCCCCCCAGTGTCATGGATCATTTCTTCCCATCACCACACCCAAGCAAATGGGTCTTATGCAAGGAGCTTACAGCTTCATGGGACTGAAGCCTATTGTGCCATCAGATCATAGTGCTCTTCTCAAAGCCCTTGAAAACTATCCCAATGACCCTGTGATGTAATGACCTGCAGCAGCTGTATAACTTTTACATTAAGGTGAGACATGCATAATAAATATGTTTTTATATCCAACTTTAGTCTTGCACATCTTTAATCTGGCATGCTTTAGATTATATTTATGAATACTTTTACACAGATTTTCTCTCATTAATTGCATTTTCTTTCATGACATCCCGGGATGCAAGACATAGAATTGCAAAGTTATACGAGGTAAAATATGATAGAAACTCTTTATCAAAGGAAACAAATTAGTGGAAATATAATTGCGATTGAACAATATGTATGGGTGTGTGTGTGAGTGCGGTGCATGGTCAAACTTCAAGTCAGGTCAGGCTTTACAAATGAGAACTGTAAGCTTAAGTAGGCATCTGAAGGTGAGTTCAAATGTGACCTACTCTGTTACGTAGCATGTCCCTAACATAGCACTCTAGTGAGAGAGATAGAGATAGAGAGAGAGAGTGGGAGAGAGAGAGAGAGAGAGAGAGAGAGAGAGAAGATTAGATACGTGCATGGTTGGGATGGAAGTCGAAAAGATGACAGCTGAAAAGAGTTTTGAATTCAACCATAAAATTAAAAACTCAATCAGCACAACAACTGAAAAATGGAGATTGTTAATGGAGAGCGATGTAGGGAAAAAAAAGACCATATAAACCATACAACCCCACTGGGATTAAATCCAACCAGACCTGCCTATCGTTTCTCACCTCCTACTGTTCTTATCCAATTAAACAGGAGCATACTTAATGGAGTGGGCTGCTAACTTTCCCTTGCAGGCAAAATGTTCGGTCTGTTTCCTCAGCCAGTCGCGACCACTTGAAATCTCCGTTATCCTCTTGGAACAGGTGTTGTCAAAAATTCTGCAAAGTGGATAATGAAGTGTCAGGGTTTTTTTTCTGGCTGTATGTCCAGGTGTTGTCTGGAATCTCTGAGACCACCTTACAGACAGGAAACAAAAGAAAATGCAAACTGTGCAAAAATGACTCTAATAAAAAGTGTAGCATCCTTTCTATATTTAGTACAATCCATATTTTTACATACTGCAAAACAACAAGGCAATGCCACGGCCTGAGGTGACACTTAGTTTGGTGCAGAGGTGACTGACCTCAGTAAGGATTCTGCATTCAGGCTGCTATAGCTGCTATATCAAGGGCTATGTAAAGTCCTGAAAAGGCTAAACTTGTTACATAACCAATCAAGCTAACCTCACCCTCCTTCCAGGTAGGCTGAGGTACATCGCCTGCAGAACTGGAAATAAAAATAAGTCTCTTGGCATGCAGAAGAGACTTCGCTAGAGATCGGCAGCTGTTTCAGGTTAGAGGGAAGATTTGCCACTTTTTACGTGGATGTTCAATCAGTGGTGATGGTGAATATAGTTGAAACAATAAATTCCTCAGTGGGGATCATTTTTACAGTGTTTTGGCTGACTCGGATATTCAGCTGCATTTATTCGAACCTGAAGGAAATGAAGATGAGGGAAATGCATGAGAGGCCAAAAAAACTATAAATGAAAATGTTGCATCGGACAATTTGCACAATCCAGGAAATTATTATTATTATTATTATTTTACATCAAGGTTCAAAAATGGTGACTTTTGAAGTCCTTTTCATGGGTAGGCCAGGCAGTGAAAAGTGAGAGAGACAGATTCATGTTCCTCTGTGAAGCTGGGATCAGCAGGAGCTTATTGGATAAAGCTTGTGCCTGAAATAGCTGCTCTGTTTGAGTTAGAGAGAGACCCTCTGTGTGTGAGCACGGGCAGCCCAGGTAATCACTGACATCTACTGTATATGAGAGTTGCTGTCAAGCTCAAATGCAGTTTACATTGATGAAGGTGGCAGATTAACTGCTTGAGATTTTGAATAAGTTTGTAGGCAACAGGTGTTTTGGTGTTTAGTGCATTCAGTTATAGAATGAAGAAATGAACATGTATAATACAAGTTTTCTTACTATCTATCTACATCTAAGGTGTTTGAGTAAGTAAAATTACTGCAGTGAGACAGGTATTTAGCTAATAGACAAAGGCTTCTAGTTTTCACAGGGGTAAGCTCCAGTTGTCACCTCCAGCCTCACCCTGCGTTCTGTACAGCCTACACCACCTGATGATCCTGACAGCCACAGACCAAGCCTCCACCTGCAGCCTAATTAAGCATCGTCGCCTTTGGTTGATGAGGGGCTATGAGGACAACTCCTTCTACTGTGCATCACAGATCCTTATTCCTCCCCCTACCCTCCACCAACTCCTGCTCCTCGGTCATACTGAAAGCACTTCTTTACATGGGCCCTTGCCCTCCAGTGTAAACACAAAATATTCCCTTCATCTCCTTCATACTCGAAGTTGTTTTCCCTTCTTTGTCCTCACTCACAAGCTTCAGCTTCCAGCAAGGACAGTGTTTTCACAGGAAACTCTCTTTTATGGAAATAACTGAACTGAAGTACTTATCTCTGCTTTCCTGATTATAAATATGAATGTGAGGATGGTTTGAACCAATCAACCAGCTTCCTGGGAGTTTCTGAATGAGGACAGATGTCCTTCAATGCCTGCCTGAATACTTCAATGATCAGTACAAATGTGTTTGCAGAAGTTACAGAAATAAAACAAACAAACAAATAAACAAAACTCAAAGTCTGCTATATGATGTGGCAAATTCATATTAATGCAAAGTTGTATAAAGGCAGTAAACAGCATGCTGATGTTTTTGTTTTGTTTTTTAAATCAATTTCATGAAATTTTCAAAAACATTACATTGAAGTTAGAAATGATTTATAAAACTATGAAGGTGCCTATAATAAGCTTTTGTTTCATTGTTGTCATCTGCTGAATAATATCTTCACATCTCCACCAACCTTCAAGAAATAAAGTACATTTGACATAATAAGTTCACCTACTTGCTATTTTTATGTACACAGAAATGAAGATGGGTAAATAAATGAGTGATATAGACATCGCTGTTTTTTGAAAGAAGACCACAACATTTCAGTGCTAAGGATTAAGGTCAAGAGAGAAATACCTACATCTAGTGGTTCAATTACAGCATTACTTCTATTTGTGGTCCAAAAAAATCCCAGAAAACGATTTGGTTTAAAACCTTGTAGTATCTAAATGCACTCAGTCCTCTGTGTGTCAGACAGTCTTAACTTAATCCATGAAAAATTAACACCTGCAATAACAAACATGTTCCAGGTGGTGTTTATTGCAAATCAACTGGAGACTCAATCAACACCAGAACATCAAATTTGAGTTTTATTTTTTTTATTTGACTGCCTGTGGTGTAAAATAATTTAAAGTTTTAAATAGTTTGAAAAATCCTTTAGAATTATACTTCATTTTTCTAATATAATACTGAAAGAGCAGCAATGCTATAACTTGCAGCAGTAACAACAAGAGAAGTGTTATAGCTTTCAGGGGGGCTGATTTCATTTCAATATTTGAATGCAAAAACCTAATCAAGAGCTGTTCAAGACTGGGCCTGTCTGTTGTACTTTAAAGTTTCTAAATATTAAATTCCAGGAGGAATAAGTCTCTTGTAAAGGTTTTTTGTACTTGCATTATTGCCTGTGTATAGCTTTACATCCACAGATCATCTGATCCATCAAAACCTAATTGTTTTATATCTAAAACAATGCATGCTCAGATATACAGTGTACAGTATGTTCTACAGTATAAAATAATACTAAATTATATATGAAGAACCTGCCATGACAATAAGAATGCTTCTATGCATGATTAACACCAGCCAAACAGGGAATTTGGGCAATATTTTATTTGGAGGCTCATCCTTTCAGAACATTTTAGATTTCAACATAGTCTTGATGGATTTACACATGTCAACATTTATAAATATGTGTTATCCTCCATTCTGAAAGCACAAAAAGAGGGTGCTGTTGATGCCAGAAAAAAGACAGGAGTCTGGGATTTGACAAAGTCATGGTTAATTGTGAGAGTGGGCATTAGGCTGCATCAGCAACAGAAGGAGGAATGCAATGGACTTTGTAAACGTGGTGCAGACCGCATCAAGTTTTATGCATCCGGCTCCAGTAGTCTTATTTAATCTTCTCCCAAAAAGCTGTAGAAATACAAAACCCTGTCTGATATCACAAATTTAAATGACTGCCAGTTGACAGAAGAGCTCACTGACTGCAAATAGGCTATGTGTGATGAGATGAATAGTAGTAGCTTCATGTGGCTTCATGTTGCAGGCTAAAACTATAGTGCAAAGTACATTTAGTTAACAGTAACAACTGGCTTTAGCACTGCATGAAAACACTGCATTAGTAATGACCGCAGAGCTGAAACCACTACTGAGCCCCTTCTAAGATAATGGTGGGGTTAAAGAGCATGTTTGCAAAGAAGTAATGCATTAAGTTAAGGCAGCTTTTAGAAAATTAAAAATTCTTTGGCAAAGAAGAACTATGGGAATGAATGGGTTGTTGACCAAGTTATTTGTCTGAACAGCTGTGATATATTCAAACATCAGACTAATGCACCATCCAATTAAGCAACAACTTACTTATCGTCCATGACTTCAATCCAGAAATGTCAGCAGGACCAAACAAAATTATCCCCAGAGGAATCAATTAAATCTCCTTGAAAATTAAGTGCCTTTTTACCCATTTCAAAACTCTCCATCCTCAACACTTGGCCTTCTTGCCGTAACTGTCCACCACCTCTGGCGTGACGCTCTCGTCCTCCTCCACATCTTCCGTCACCGCCTTACCGACCAGCTGGAAGATGTCCTCAGCCACGACGCCCATGGGCTCGGCCACCTTCACAGTCAACATGTCCAGAGTCAGGACAGTTCCTTTGGGGATCTTGACCTTGGCCACCACCGACTTACCCAGCTGGATTAGAAACAAAGGAGTGACATTAGTACTGTTGTCATAGTACAAAGTTGACAGAAAAACACAAAATGTAATAAGTTCTCAGATTTAAGACTAAAGAGTGAAAATGTCCCTTCAATACATTAAAAAATACTGCACCAGCTTTTTTGTGTATTTTCTTGTGCAGAGAGAGGATATCTCACCTTATCATGGCACGGCTTCTCACAAGGTAACATCTGCTTGATGCCGCTCCCCAGCGCCCTCTCCACCAATCGGATGGAACGAACCAACTCGGCTAGCTCAGAGGGCACCAGCGAGGCAGCATGGTCACTTCCTTTCCACGTCTTGTCCAAGGTTACGTGACGCTCGATGACCTTTGCCCCCAGAGATACGGCCGCAACCGAAATACTGATCCCAGACTCGTGGCCGGAATACCCAATGGGAATATCTGGAAATTCCTTCTGGTATTCCTGGAGTTGACAAATGGGTGAGACAAGTATGTATACATTCTTGCTGATGGTTTTGTTTGCTTATGTAGGTCATGTAGACAACTATTAGACACTTTTTCATAACCATTTAACATAACTACTTTTATTGTAAGTGCATTGTAGGGAAATCCATTTCACATACTGAAATACAAACTGCAAAGAGACATGTAATATTTCAAAGGCTCCTAAAACTAAATATTCAGCTCTTAAAAACTTTTCATATTGCTTTTAATGGATCATTTGACAACTTAAAGAGAAATCTTCAAAAATCTATTATACCAACCTTTTGATACCGGACTAATATTCTGTTCTCACCGTTATCACCCGAAGGTTGACATCTTCAGCTTCCAGAGGGTAGGCGCTGGTGCACTGCAGGATAGCAAAGTTCTCATTGTGCTCCTTCACTGTTTTGTAGACCCGACGCATCGTCTCCATAGACTGCATCCCACTGGACACCACCATGGGCCGTCCTGATACAGACAAGAGGGCATGAACAGAACAGCATGAGAAACATTATGTATGTCTATGTGTAACCCTTACCCTAATCCTAACATGGGCAGATGGCAAAATGCAACTCTGCCCTTTACTCTAAAGGAGTCCCTGCAGTTCAGCTGATGCTGTAACACAAATGTATATGTATTGATAAAATAAAACTGCTCAGGACTGAGTCAAATTTTAGACATTGTCATGAATATTCCACATTGTTGGAATTAAAGCACTCTCCATGAGCTCTAACTGAATTGGTTTTTGATACCAGAGAAAAAAAGCTGTGATAATAAAAATAATGACCAAAAGAAGAACATTCAAGCCTTGTTCATATCCCACTCACACACATTATTTCACTTTTTAGTAATTTCTACTAATTATCAAGTCATGTGTACATTTCATTATGGTTTTACTGAATACTGCATAGATTAATTTATATTTATAATATGTAACGCTGTACATTGGCATGTGATATGTACACTGTGCCAAATGCAATGATGACAACACCTTATACCTGAAACACATCTTCCCAGATATGACAGTTCACACACACCTTTCTTGGCAGTCTTCTCCAGATAGGGGAAGTTGTTGGTGTCTCCAGAGCCCACTTTGAAGAAAGGCACATTGAGCTCATGGAGGAATTCCACTGCCATCTAAAGACAGAAAAAGTGATGGTTAAACTTAAACCTGATTTGAACATCATAAAACCTTGATCAAAAGTCTCTTTCTTACCTCATCCATCCCTGAGGCAGTGAAGAAGATCCCAACCTCCTCTGCATATTTCTGCAGTTCCCTGTACTGCTCATGGCTGAACTCCAGATGGCGCTTGTGTTCACCATAAGTTTTCCCCCAGGAGTGTTTAGAAGTGTATGGGCGCTCCAAGGCTCGCTTGTTAAATTTGTACTCTAATTCACTCTTCTGGAATTTGGCACAATCAGCACCACAGTCCTGTGAAGGTGGATATCAGTGAGAGATGAGAAAGAAGGGAAGCTTTGAAAAAATACTGAAAAGCAATGATTTATTTTAGGGGTCCAATAGAGTCCTGTAACGTCATAGAAGGCAAATGAAATACAACTGCAAATTCACAGGAAGGTTCCTAGAAAGTACAATTTGGTACTAATCAGAGGGGACAGTGTTCAGATACTAAACTTCTAATGCATTACATCACTTTAATTTTATAGTGTAACAAATGGGTTTTGTCACCGTGTGAGCTCAACATGCAAAAGTGTGGTTTTTCAGCCAGTATGCTGATAAAAGTATCTAAGTAATACAGTTAATTAAAGAGTGAATAATTAATGAATACAGTTACCTGGATTTAACATAAAAATCAGATTTAATTAAAAAAAAAATTTAAGATAATTATTCTTGACTTGGGTACAATATCTCTTGCCATGTTGAAATTTAGGATTAAGAGGATATCATATTATTTTACTATACTTTAGGTCTATTGGGTAGTTCAGCTAATTAAAAAAAGTACAGTACAATGGCCAATATGAGCCAGGCGTGAACAGACAAGCCAAACTCCATTCTCAAATCTGGCAATTTAACGTTTGACAACATGTCTAAATATCTTTCTACAAAAATCCTTCAGAGCCACTTATGCATATATGGTCCATACATTATCAGCTTGCAATCCTAAATATTAATGTAAACATTAAGGTGGATAAACACACACCAGGCATGTTTTTATTTTATTCATATTAATGATTGAGGCGAGGGCGGGGTGGCAAACAAAGTGTTAAATTGAGTTCTGAGTCCGTTATTTCCTGTTTGCACTGACTGTAAAAGAGAAGAAAAGGAAGAAACCGCTACGTGTCGACTTTATTACCTTTGCCATTTTGATCATTTTCTTGGCAATCTCAATGTCTCCCTGGTGGTTTTGTCCAATCTCAGCTATGATGAAGCACGGATGGTTTCCTCCGATCATCCTGCCGGGACACAGCTCAAACTTCAGAGGCATTTTGTTCACAGAAAAGGACAACCAGAGACAGCAAAGATTCTGCAGAGGACTGGAAGGAGGGACGACGGTGTGTGTCTGGGAAAGCCGACCGGAAGAACGAACGTGATGTCCATCCAGGATGTGCAGGGACTTCCGCTTTGTAGTGCAACGTAAAACCGGATTTCCCGTTTTTAAAAAAAATGAAAAATTAAAAGCATAATCTTATGTGTACGTTTGAAATGCAGGTGAAGGAGTGGTCTTTAGCTGCTTAATCATCTCTGAAACATTTTATTTCACGTCATTTCCTTTGGGTTTAAAATACAAGCAAAACGAAAAGTAAATGGAAACATGAATTGGGATGCTGTGACAACATTTCTACACAGTTAGGGCGATACAATAAATTGAGGGTAAACAAAGTCTTAACACAGCACAAGCTGAGACTGGTGGGAAACTCTCCCATGCACCCAAATCAAACCTGACAATGACAGAAATCCATTGATGGCCCAAAACTTTTCGTCCTCTGAGCACCTTTCATGCATATTTGATGAGTAAGCAGAATCTGAATTGTTTCAAAAAATAAAATGATGGCTATTGTAGCCACTCAGGTTTCTGTTCATTTCTTCATTTTAATATAATTTCTTGATTTGTATCATGCAGTGCTATTTGTAATTAAATGACTCAAATGTGGTTTCAAGAGTTAAAACCAGACACAGCACCTGCACTGCACAAAATGACACTAGGTGGCCAATTATTTCCATGTGTTATCAGTTTTCTACATCTCAGTTTATATTTGATCTCTCCTCCTTTTCCAAACAGACTTGATCAGTTTATGAGCATGTGCAAATAACTACCAATATAATTACACCCTCTGCCTCTAACCTGAGCAAGAAATGAAATGCCTGAACAAGGAAAACATCAACACTGAGAAAGAGAAACAAAATAATAACAAAAAAAGGAGAAAAGATTGAAAGTATAAAAAAAAAAAAGGCACAAACAGGAGCATTAAGCAGCCAATATAAAGCCAAGGCCTGTAAAGCTGTGGGGGTTTGTTCTTCCTCTCTGGAAGACTGAGCAACAAAAGAAAAAGTTCAGGGGTTGAATCATAAATGTTTCAAATTCTACAGCCTGCATAGTGATGTGTGGAAATCAGTAAAGCATGATGGACCTCATGCATGCCAACACATCTTTCATGAATATGTAAAGTCAAAAATGAAATGAGAAGAGCAATATTCTTTTCTCTGTCTTCTTGGGAAAGGGGTTGTGTAAAATCTGCTACTTATAGGAACATAGTCTAAAATAGGTTTATTAGAGATGCTTAAGGCAGTGACATTGATATTTTATGAAGCAATGAAAAGGGATCTGGAAGGTGCTTAAGTTATTTGTAGAATTGAGGGGAACCGTAGCCAGGTGATAATTCTCTGTGACCCCTTTCATATTAGTCATTTGAAGGACACTGAATAGAAAATTCTATATGAACAATATAGTATAGCTTTTAGTTGAATATAAATGTGTTGGGTGGCCAGACTCCAGCCAGCAGGATCAGGGTTCAGGGCTCTGTCTGTAAGCTTGTTAAGGAGTTACTCTGCCTCCTTGTGGACATAACTCAAATTAGCTTCAAGGTAACGGTTAAATTAATATTTAATATAATCATAATTTCATAAGACTCAGTATATGCACATTCCTGAACCAGAGTAACATTAAACATCCAGTTAAAGAATGACAGGACGAAAACTTTTATTCACTTTTTACTGTTGTTGAAATCAAATGGACAATGAACACGCATGGTCAAGCAACAACTGGCTAATATCTAGTTCTCTTTAAAACCACAACGGTCTAATTTCAGTGACATAAACGTTTTATATACTGTATATATATTGCCTTCTGTATATGTACATAGGTACACGCATAGAGTACATACACACACACTGTTGAGGTTTAAACGCACATACAAACGGGTCACATTTATTGTAATGACTGGACTTTGTTCAGTTCCTGACTGTAGAGGGGAGAGGCTTTTCAAAAGGAAATGCATAGATTGAAAAATTTAACACAATATGCCGCAAGCAGGCTCTACACACAGAGATCAAAGAACACACACTGAATTTGGAGTTTTGTCTTAAGAGTTTGGTCCTTAAAAAAAACAACAATGAAGAAAAATTCTGAAGATACTTTTTTTGTAGGATGGGAAAACATGAGGCGATGTGTTGGAGGGCAAAAGGCGAATAAAACAAACAATCAGTCCTCGTAGGTCAGAGGAGAATTCATAGGATTGACAGAGTTAGAGTACAGCATCATGGGAATGATATTGTTCAGGGGCCACGTGAAACAGGTTGTAGTGTAGCTGCAGGCCCAAACAATCAACCCTTCCCTTTTAGTGTCCCAACTCACCACCCTTCCACAACTGTTACACAATACCACAGACCATGAGACCTGGTCTTGATTTAACAGGCCTCGATCGCAGTATATTAAACAACGGGAAAGAGGAATTGTTAGGTCTTGACTGGTCTGTGGAAGAGGTGGACACAGGTGAAAACATGTCAGGTGGCAGAAAATGGTGAGCTGGTACTTGAAGGTTAATCTCTACAGCCCTGCCAGGAGGAGACAGATGGAGGTAGGACCACTGGCTATATCCTTCCACAGGGATGCGCATGGCAAACAGATATGGACAGAAGGGGTACAAGTCCCTTTGTCTTCAGAATACAGATGGTGGGACATCGGTAGTTGGGGTTGGTTGGTGTGTGGTGGCCAGATGATATGGAATGATGCCCGGAGCAGGCAGGGCTGCCTAGCGGACTAGCGGGGACTGCTTCAGGGAGATGAGAACAGAGCGCATGCGGGACACGTCTTTGGCCTGCTTGCTGGACTTGGGGTTGAAGTCACAGAGTCGAGCCACCCGCTCCCACTCCGTGCCGGGGTTGTTCTCATCCAGATCTGAAATCATGGCCTCCTCAGCCGCCCTACATGCAACAAGGAAGAGGAGAAGGAAAGGACATGGAATAGAAAACAATCAGTGGAGGAAGTGATAAGATACACCAGCATACACGTACAGCCCCGAGAAAGTTCTCTGCTGATCACCAACACACACAAGTTCACCAGAAAACTCAGTCATGTCTTTTGGGCTCCAGTGTTGAGTCTTGTCTCACTGATGCATTCATCAGATAGATTAAATTTAAATCATCATTTCAGTCTGACATAAAGATTTGGGAATACTCCTCTAATATACTGAGTATATATCTTTACAGAACAACTAATGACAAACATGGCTTTCTGGTTTCCTTTTTTTTTTTTTTTTTGCTTGGTGGGACTTGGTTCAGCAGGGTCTAACTCAGGGCAGGACAGTCCAATCACCACACAGAAATGGACATTCATCTGTCTCTACGCCCACAAAGAGGAACAAGCTACAACAGTTTCATTACCTGTGGCATGCCCCCAAGTCTGCTTACACAATACAGTACAGTCACCTGTATTTATGACTCTCCACAACAGTAAAGGGAGGTACATTTAAAACACTGATGAGAAATCCAAAGAAAACAAACAAACCAAAGCTAAACAAAATAACTGTAAGGTCTTATAAGCGTTTTTGGTTGGTTAAAAAATTTAGTTCTGTGCAGAACTGGGGGAGGGGAGTTTGCCCACACCCTTACACTTTGACCTGCTTTGTGGTTGCATATTTATGTTCTCTTTACACAAGACCCAAGTACAGGGATGATGAGCTCATCTATATACTTGTCCTTGATTTTCAAGAAAACCCAATAATGGCAAGTTCTGTTTGTTTTTTAACCAAACCCAAAAGAGCTGGAAGCACTGCTGGGCCTTAGCCATGCATTGTGCTGCGGCTGAGAAGCTGGCTATTTGGAGGTGTGGCAAAGAATGAGTTTACTTTGATTTCATGTCTCATAATTGTGGAACAGATCAATTTGTCTTTTTGGTGAAGTTTGTGGTGTTTTCAAACCATATATCAAAATAAGAAAAATGGAGATTTACGCCTCAGGGCTTACCACATAAAACCTGAAGTTAATACACAAAAGTAAAAAAAAAAAAAAAAAAAGTTAAAAAAGAAAAAAAAAAAAGAAAGAAGGAGACAAAACTTGAAACTGAAAATGGATCAGTGCCACTATCACAAGACATTTTGAGATGCAAGCCACAGATTATGGCTAACAAATGTAAGCCCTCATCACACCCCACCCACAAATTTAGTAATAATTCCACTGCCATGGTATTTCTCTAGTTACAAGGGTTTTTTTTCTAATGCCCTCCCAACCTGCAGGCACAAACTCAGCTACTAACTACAACACAGTACACAAAGCAAAATGGGGATGAGAAGCCAATGAACATTCACTGTCACGACCAACTACAAATACACGAAAGGGACTAAAAGGACCACAACATCACAGAAGGGACATTATAACAAACCTCTAACTAGGCAGTGGATTTAACTGTTGGGATAGTAAACTGGTATCTGTGCCAAGTATAACTAACAACAAACACAGAACTGCATCTATCCCCTGTCAAAAATATAAAGTATTTGGAGGTTCTGGGGTTTTGTATTTTTACTTAACTGGTCTAGGCGGTAGCAAGGATGGTTAATGTGTGTGCTTTAAGGTGCATAGGAAAAGAAAACAGGGAGAAACAGTTTCACAAGTCAGAATTTAGAAGAGAGGGGGGGAGGGGACGAAATGAAAGACAACAAAAATGAGCTAAATGCAGATGTTGAAAGCCAGCATGCAAAAAGAGACATTTTTTCATTTCTTTTTTTTTTTTCCTTCTTCAAATGTGTTGTACAAAATGATTACTGTGCAGCCTTTGGTCTGGTGAGTGGAAAAACATTTCTCTGTAAATCCTGCCTCGTGCCATTTTTCTGTTTTTACACACTGAAGGACATTCTGGCCTGGGGTCTCATTTACGAAAGACTGTGTTGATTATTTTCGAGTAAGTTAAACTGAAACACAAGCACATCATCTCAATAATACCCCGATCTATAAAACCTCTAAAAGCTCGCCTACAAGCAATTTTATCTTCACATGTCACAAGAAATTAACAATTTATGTCACTACATTTAAAAATGATGTGGGCGGCTCCCACTTTCTCTAAACCTTTATAGGCATTCTTCAGAGATCATGAAGAGATGTGTTCACTCTCTAGTCACATTTTTTAATTCTCAGCATGTGTGTGGGAAGTGTTATTCACATAATTCAAGCTCATTTGTTCTCAGTGAATTCTTAGAAGTCCCCTGGAGTCCCCTGTCACAGACTTGCACCATCAAGTTGAAGAAGGATGAAGTGATGTGATTCAGTGTCACTCTACATCAACACTGCTGAGGCTAAGAAGAAGAAATTTGATCTACTGTACTGGGTCAATCCCACATATAAGCTAACAATACGCTGCACAAGCTGCATTGAGGTGTGCGGAATTAAAAAAAACTTGACTACTGAAAAACACAATAAAATACCTTGTTCCCAAATCACAAGACAAAGGCATGTAACCCTGTGGCACATTATTAAAGTACAAATACAATGGAAATATAATACCAATTTTAAAAAGCAAAGCAGCTCAACAAACAGCATAATCAAAGGAAGCCAAAAGATAAATTATAAATGTCTAACTGTTCTGAAATGTGACAGCTTTTAACAATACATTTTAAAAATGTTAATGATTTAATGTAAATGTTAATCATAACTGAAGGCAGATTTTACACTGCTTTGCTTTCTCCCCTTTTACCCATGAAAATAAAAGCTGATCACTGATAAGGTGTACACCACAATGCAGGCTAACAGCCATTTCCAGGTAATCTGATAGCAAAACCAAAGGCTGCACAGCTCAGGCTTCTGGATAGCTAGCTGGGCAAATTAGCATGTCATCCTGAAGGAAAGCAGTAGCTACAGAGCAGCTAACATTCTAAACAAGCATGAGCACAGTTCAGTTTGAAGCAGTTGTGTAGCCATGACATGACCAGTGGTGTTATCGATAAAAACCTTTGCTGTGAATTTGATTTAGCATGGGATTAGGAATAGGAAGAAGAGGAGAAAGACAGTGGGGACGCTGAGTGCTGGAATCAATATCACCAGTCAAAACATCTGCAGGTTCAAGAAAACCAAATTCTAAACTGTTAACTGCCGCCTGAATATGAACTGAAGGACATCTAATAAATATAATTCAGATTTTTTAACACATATTATTCAATGACGCAAGTCTAGATGAGTGCAGAAAGTAACGTCAAGCACAGATTCACATACGGTACGGTTAGTTTGGCACTATCCTATTGTGCACACAGCCCTAGTGGTTAGATCACTGAGTGGCTGTGTCCGGGAATAGTGGAAGCTAGGGTGAGTAATTAGGAAGTTGCAATGCCAACTCTGCACTTTGAGCAGTGGACTTATATCTTATTTTATAAACAACACTCAAGGCTCAATTATTCACTCAAGAAAAAAGGAAGGTTTTAGGTGATACTGAAGCAAACACCCAAGTTCAATTATACAGATCCAATTATACACAATTGCTTCAAACAAATCTAGAAAGCATCCTACTCCTCACTACTAATTTGTAGGTTAATTTGGGGGGAAAAAACATTTATTAATGAGTTAAGTAGAAACAAAACAATTTCTGTGAGAGTTCATACAATTAATGTAAGCAAGTGTTAATTGTTGGAGACTTGTGTAATGTATTTGCAAAATGTTTTGCTGAAATGACTTGAAGGGAAACAGTATGGAAGTGAATAATGGAGGAGGAAAAAAAATCAACACAGGCATAGTTATGAAAGAATAAATTTGATGGATGTGACTGTGCAGTTAAGCAGTTTGTGTGTAGTGGCATGCAGTCATTCTCTTTACTGAAATATCCCGACAGGCATCCATTCATTGATGACATGCAGATATATGGGCTGAAAATTACTACTGCAGTTTCTACTCCTAAAAAGAAAAACAACTACAAGCTAGATCATGAGAGTATCAACTAGATATTATCATGTTAAAAATGAAAAACTAAAGATGGTACTAAAACAATGTAACACAAGGGAAGATAACTAATGCCCTGACTATTGAGATGAAATTGTTGTCAATGGTGGGATGCTGGGAGTTGATGACAATGTAAAAAACAAAAGAAAATGGAAAGGGAGGATGTTAGTTGGAGCAACATACACATAACCAATGAGCTCAGAGAAGGGCTGCTTGTAGAAGTCTTCATCCAGCACCCTGGATAAACATCCACCCAAACGACAGAGCAGCAAGAAGGCAGGAGAGAAGAGAGACAGCGATAAAAGGGAGAAGAGGATGGAAACACAAGCATTATAGGTTACCACACAATAATCAGCTAAAGCATATAATCAAAGGCTCAGGTTTTTGGAAGGACTTCTAACTGCATTGTCAGGGGGTTTCAAAGGCTCAGGGAGGCTCTCATTGTGTTTGCCCACTGAAATCTGTAATTACACAGCTCTGGTGATCGGCTCTTCAGTGAGAGAATAATGACGAAAAACACTATCAAATTCAAAAAAATTTTTCACCTTGGGATTTTTTTTGACTGTCATGCAAACATGCAATCTTAATATATTTTGATCTCTGATAAATTAGGGGGTTAGAGACATGTCTATTCTACACATTTTCCAATGTAAACCAAGTGATTAATTGATTAGTTTGGAAAAGAAGAAAAAGATTAATGATGAAAACAATAGTTGGCCAGTTACTTCAGTAGTAGATAAAATTCCATCCATGTGAAAAGATTAGACATCAGTGACACTTTTCCACCAAACTCAAGTTTGCCAGATGAGCAGGGAGTCATTTATTATTAATAGGGCAGCAGGGCTACGTTACAGTGCAGGAGAAACTGAAACAAAAACATTGAATTCAACTCTGGAAAATGATGAGTTACCTGGTGGCTGGTGGACGACACAAATACTGTATGTTGGCCATGCGGCATATTATACATCCATAAAAACAACTAAGAACCATATGAGAAAACAACCCATCAGTCTTTTGGAGTGTTGTCATTATAAATTAGTCAAGAGCAATCAACTAAACAAACACTTGGAGCACAATTATTGAAGGAATATGTAGGACGCTCCATAAATATGTCAAATAATAAAAAACTTTCATCATGAGAAAACAGATTTGTTACCAGGTGGAGTTAATCTAAGACAATAATAAAACAATTTAAACTACAATGACTAAATACAGTGTACAGCTACTTAAAGTGAGTGCTGTATGCTGAGAAGCAAACATAACTAAAACTGTATGTGTATAAGGAGATTGGTTCTTGGTTCATCTATTGTAGCATCTTAGGTTGCTCCCTAAAGAAAAAAACGTCATTTTACTTTATAGTCTTCAAGTATGTGTGAACAAATGAAGTGCTAATTGAAGGGTTTAGGTTAACAGGAGAGAAACAGTTTCATTCTGGGATGTCAGCACATGGTCTTTCTGAATCCACAAGGCCAAGGTGAACCAATTTCTTTTTCTGCTAGAGATCCTACACACTGAGCAAAATCATATTTGCTTGAGGATTGTTGTGAATCCTCCATATCATCATATTGGCTTTTTGTGTCCAGACACAATCTGTAGATGTGTTTTTATTCATGGTTATATCAGCCCTTCCTTATTTCCACTGTTCCTACCCCTCTTTGAAGCCAGTACCTGTTGTTGGTTTTGGTTTTCTCCAGCTGCTCGTTCTGCCTGGCGTGCCACTCTTCCAGCTCCACCTTGGCTTTCTCCTTCCACTCTGACTCCTGCTTGCGAGAGTTTTCATCTGAAGAGGGAGATGAGCAAGGAGAAGAGGGATAAAGAAGTGAAGAGGCAGAAGGGAAAGTAAAAAGCAGGTGGCAATGATATAAATGACAGGGCAGGACACATGGGAGAAAAATTAAGAAATCGAGGGGGAAGAACTCAAGATTCCTGCATTTGGTTTGGCAGGGAATATTAATATGCATTTTTAAACTGTAATTTTTCACACAGGTTTTAATAATAAAAAATAAACTCTGCTTCAATTTCTATCTCCAGCACTTGGCATTGATCTTATGACATCAACCTTTACTCATCACAACTCAGAGAGCTGGTCTGTTCCTTTATATAAATACTCTGGTCTGTGCTTACCTAGCATCTCCAGCCTCTCTCTTTGCTCCTCCCTCCACTTGCGTAGGCTTTCAGGTTCGGCATGCAGTCGGTCTGCATTGGAGATGGCTGCATAGGCATCTGATGGACCATTGCTTTCCTGACAAACAGGGGAGGTAACAATAGGCAGAGATGATTGTGTAACTTAACAGAAAACCATTTCATCAATGTTATTTATCTAGATATGGTGGAGAAAGTTCAGTCCCTCATCCTAAATTATTCACCTTTCCAACTATCATCTGAAAGTTGCAGTTGATTTGGAATCAGCAGCTGTAGTCAGTTTCTTGGCATGATTCCAATGTGTGTGTTCTTAAAACTTAGTTGTACGCAGTTTGAGGGGCTTTATTTTGTTACAATGTTTCATCAGCTTAGCTACTCTCACTGCCAGAAAAAAATCCTGACAATGCAAAAGGCTGAAATGTTGCAATGACAGCACAGGAAAAGGAAGTTGGAGCGGGTCTAGCAGCCAGATATTCAAGCCTCTGTGGTTAGCACTGAAATCAGTTACAGTACTAAAAGAAAAGAATAAGCTGCAGAATTGTTGCACAAAATGAATAAAAATTTGTAAATTAAAAAAAAAAATGTTACATGCCGTAAATCTAGGAACACAGCAATATCACCATCAGCTGTCTTACCAAAGCCATCAAAGACTGACAAGGCAACGTCAATAACAATAGCATGGGACTTTTTCACATGCCAATGTTAAGGTTTTTCCTTTCACTGCAGCATTGTAGAAATAATTGCCACAACCATAACAGCAATATCCTGTCAACAAGCATGTCTAGAGTTGGCAGAGACAAAATCATTTCTTAACCACACAGCTCTTAAATGACTGCAGGCAAAAGCTCTACTTTAGAGATCAAAAGATCAAAGATGTTTGGTTTGGACTGTGTGGCATGTGTGTAAATTGTGAGTACAATCAGGCTTTCTAACTCCCCTTATTCACACACAAAATACAGAGAAACAAACATGTGGACAGAAAAACTGGGCAATATGACAATGAAGGAACTAAATTATGGAGAACAAAAACAATGTGAAGAAGAATTACCCCATGAAGATCTCCGTTGACAGCACCATCTACAACAAATACAAGTAGAGAGTTGTTAGAAATAAAGCAAATAAAATCGCAGGTAAGAAGAAAACAACAATAATGACAAGACCTTGGCTAACTGAGAATCTTTAATTTCTGCTGAGTCCTCAAGATGATCACACACACACGTTTCATAATGTGATATGTCAGCACTTCTGATCAGCTACTATTGCTAAACCACAACGAAGCTAACGTTACAGCTTCGAGGAAATGAGGCAGCCATGGCCAAAGGTCGTCAAGCTCCATTCATTTCCTCCTGTGTCTGTCAGGTTACCTGGCAAACACAGATGTAGCGACATGTAGCTAACAGTCCGCTTTGATGGGAGCGATGAATGACACGACCGCTAGAGCTGATGTTATCAGATAGCTTCATTCATTTTGAAACCGCTAAGTAAAGCTTAGGTCATCGAATAAACATTCACTTGTCATTCAGAGCTTTCCTTTTATATGTTTGTGTTGATCTGTTAATTTTGACACAAGTTAACGCCGGCTAAGTCCCCTTGGCTAACAGCTATGCTAGCTCAGCTAACGTTAGCAAGCTGACCGAAGGAGCATCAATTTCAGTGTCAATTTAGGATCAAGTTGAAGTTTAACTTAATCCGATTTCGTTTAAAAATGCACACAACCCCCTGAGCTTGAAGCTAACAGGACAGACAGCGTGAACGGGGACCGGAGGAGGACTGTCACCCACCGTTAGAGTCTCCCAGCGACGAGGGAACATCTCCGCTGTCCAGGATGCTGAAGCCTTCGTCGTTCTCAATCCCCGCGATTTCACTCTCCTGCTGGGCCAGGAAGGCGGCAGCGGGGTCCTCTTCAGCACCGACGCCGTTTCCAGCGGCGGGCGCGTTCAGCATGTCAAAGTCATCCATGTTGTGTGTACTTGTGGGAGGATAGCTGTAAGAAAGGGTGAGCAGATGGAGCGGTTGACCGAAACCGATTAGCTCAACGGGAAGGAGGACGACAAAAAACCTTAAAAACTAGCGAAGCGGAAACGAATGAGGAACCAATTACAAAACAGGACGGGTGACTGATGGCACCGAGCACCAATCGTTAAACAGCTGCCACAAAAACGGACCAATGAAATGTGTAAACCCTCCTGCATACGGGTCCCATGACCTGCTACGTGCTTCAGAGCCGTGAAAAAATCCGCAGTCTGCGATTAAGCGATATTCAACTGCTGCATATTTAACATGATATCATTGTCAGCCTCCTATCCCGTAATTTTATATATGCATATTCTTTTAAAAGCTACTAAAATGCACAAGAAAACACACACACACACATATATATATATATATATATATATACATAAATATACACATATGTGTACTTCAATGTATATATGGATTTTTCTTCTTGTGTAAATCAAAAGATACAAAGTAAATATTGAATATGTTTAGTCGTTGGATTGTTTTCTGACTAAAATAAAAAAAATCTTTCAAGGCTCAGTGATTTTATCTATTTATTTAATTATGCATGTATGTATCTATTTTAGACTACAGCAGGTTTTCTTAACTTTGGCCTCATCAGATCATAGTTCCATTTATATAAATTGACATTCTATTATCAGCCACTAAACTAAAAATGCACAAGGCTTAGTAATGCTATTTCATTGCAGACTGCAGCAGGGTTCTGTTTTAAATATTTGGCTTCATCAGATCAGAATTTCTTTTTGCTGCAGACTTCCACTTGCCCTCTGTCAAACACCAGCAGTTTGAGGCTCTCTCTTCATCTCTCAGCTATAAAGCCGGTGAAGCTCCCTGGCAGCATTTGTGTGTCCAGCCGAAGCATAATGTCATGGTGGTTAATTATTAACAGCTCTGAGTCTCAAAGGGCTCAGGTGGCAGGCGAGCACTCACCTGACTCAAGGTATGCAGCCGGGAGCAAATATATTGGTTTTGAAAGCATCAGAACAAGATCAGTGTGACTCATTTAACACTTTCAGAGGGACACGGTGCTACAGTATTTCAAAACTAAAACAATTCAATAACTAGAGGCCCTTTGCTTTTTGCTTTGAGCTGAACACCTGTGACTGAACTGACTGTGACTGAAGAACCACAATGAATAAAAGCACCATCCAGTTGTGTACTTTACAGAAGTCATGAATAACAATGGTTGTGACTCCTTGCTGACACAGGTTAATATTTTTCAAAGTACGGAATTGTAACATGTCATATGAGACTTCAACTTGGGACTTAAACGCAATGCAGGACTTGACTATAAAATGGCTCCCAATTTCCCTGCAATCTGAATTAGGTTTACACCCAAGATAACTCAGTGATGGAAATGAATGATTAGGAAGAAGAAAAGAAAAAGAAAAAACATCAAAATTTTTCTCTGCATAAACCCAACACCTCCACCTTTTGCAATGGTTTCAATAGGATCTGTAGTTGACAGAATGCCCATATATCCTTGCTTGACTCAGATGGCCAATTTCTTGTGTATACTGAAAACAAAACCGTGTGTTTATTTGGACATAAACCAAAAAATTACAAAGACATTCATTTAAAAATTTCAATTGGCATGAAATGTAAAATATAGTATGCAATAGTACATACAAACAATGCAAATATTTCAACATAAAATACATCGTCAGAAGGCATGTGGAAAACTTCAATTCAAATCAGTCAGTTCAAAATCAGTTCAAATCTTCATAAGGTCTGTGGTAGCGACATGTAGAAAAAAAAACCCCAACTCCAACACCTGATTCAGGCATAAGATTGATGGCCCTCATCATACAATAGCAGCTATTAGACTAAAGCAGCTGGTGCTTTAACATTTTGTTACTATATGTCAGTTTAACAGTCTTTTCATTAACCATTAACCAGTAAAGCCTTCAAGACCACCAGCCACTCAAACCATCATCTTAAAATACTTACATTTTCTTCCAATACCTTAAATAATTTAATTTATAAGACAACATGGAAATGTAACATAATAACTTGAGTTACCTAAAACTCAAAAGCAAACCAAAATTGAGAATGAAGCCTTCATACAAGATTAATAGAAATGTGAGATGGCCAGCAATTGGGAAGAATTAAGAATAAACTACAGGAGAATGTCCCAGTAATAATTTGGTCACATCTGAAACAAGCTTTCTATACTGGCAGACTTTTCCATCCACCCACGTCACATTAGAGTAGTTGAATAGAGTGGGCGAGTCCTACCCTCTATGGGTAATTTTGGCTTGAGGATGGCTTTGCTATTTACTCAAAAGCTGATACTGAATTACTCAAATAAGCTCTGGGGCTTCATTAAACGTCAAAAGAGCAGTGGGATTTCTGGCCAGTGCAATGGACCCACTTTACACATGGCGTATCCAGGTCAGAATCTGGCCAATATCTGGCCTCATGAAGGCATGATTGTCACAAACTGCAAAATTTGTATTTTTGTGAACACCTTAACTTGTGATAAACACATGATGGTTTGAATGCAGGGTCTTTCATACCAGCCTTCAAAATGCATCTCCTAGATATGCTTATGTATCTATCTGGGCAGAACAGCTACTACTTTCAGTTTCAGTCTTGTTGGTAGCAGTCCTTAGAACATCGGAACTATATCCTTCAATATATCCTTCTGGTTGCATAGTCCAATACCATGCTCGCTGCTCCAAGTAAAGCAGGTTCCTCCAAATCTGATGTGACAACCTTGATGCCCTGGGCCGAGAAAAGGGCTCTCTCAGAGATGATGCGCTGCACAGGGGCCTGGTAGTAAGAGGCCAAAACTCCAGACAGAATCACCAGCGAGGGGTTCACAATGTGGAGGATGTTAACGATGCCCACACCAAGCGCTGTGGAGGCTGTGGAGAGGGGAAGATGAAGACAAATAGGAATTGAATTTTTTTTTTACAACCAGCGATGTAATTAAACGCAATGTGTACTTTGAGAATAGAGTAGTTTGAGTTTTACAGATTTCTAAGTGTCTGTGCTTGTTTTGTGCTCTGACCTTTGTTCAGAACAGCATCAGCTTTGGAGTTCCCCAGTCTGGCTGCATTAATGAGGTGGGCAGCAGTGACCGGCTCAGAGAGTTTCATATCCATCCCCTCCACCTTCAGTAGGTCCTCTAAGAAACACATAAAGTAATCAGGTCAGATGTATGTTTGTATGTATGTAAATGATGAATGATGCTATGAAGCCCTTTAAGACATATGCTAAGGAGCTACATTTAACTGACCACTGTGCTAGGTTATTTTCATCCAACTTGATTTCAACAAAGTCATACTAAATTCTAAAACCATTTCAATAACAGAACAGTAACAAATGAGTTGATGTCTATATCTACTCTTTGTGGGACTTAGCTTCATGTTCAAAAAAGGGGAAAGAAATTACTTTAAAATTCCTCCAACCAATCTATATTAAACCTCCTATATTTTGGAGAAGCATGTGTCACCTGTATGTGTTATGTGGACAAAACATTTTTGTGTGTTAACTATTCCATTACATACATACAATGCACAAAACAAATGCTCACCATCATGCAGCCTTTTGGCCTCTCTCTGAAGGGCCATGCCGGCTGCGTAGGCCTCTATGCATCCTCTGCTGCCACACGAACACTCCGGGCCTTCTAATGAAACCATGATGTGACCCAGCTCTGCAGCGCAGAATGTGCTACCATGGACTAGCTCATTTTGATGAATAATCCCTCCTCCAATACCTGCACACAGAGTGAAGATATTTACTAGGGTCAATTTATTATTTATTGATGAGATGATCACAATTTGCTTTAATTCGCAAGACTAAATCTACTACACCTACTATATCCGCAATTTTCAAAGCAAATGTGGTGAATGCTGCCATTTAATTTAATGAGTATTTTACAGTGAAATGAATGCAAACAGAGTCAACCAAAGGACACAAACAAAGCAGATTCCATTGACAGCGCCACTGCCTGAAGCTTGACTTTTAATCTTAATACAGCTTTCTTGTTATCATAGGGTTAGAGACAACAGCAATGGTCTGACACTGATAAAAGGCACTGCATTACCACTCTGCCAAGCTCACACAGCCATATAACATCATGTTTTTGTGTCACAATATTTAGTTTCGGTCCTACTTTCAAACTCTTCTACATACACATTTACCAGAATGATGAACTTAAATTTTCAGACTGCAATTGGAATAGTGACTGAAAAGCACTGTGATAATCTACAATTATCTACCATTATCAATAATTATGTCAAACTACAGAAAAAAAAAAACATTTTTAGAACCAAGCAACCAAGAAAAACATTCTTCCAAAACACAGTTGCTATTACTTTAAAATAACCTGCTCACACTGATAATGAATGACCAAATGACTTCTCACCTGTTCCTGTGATGACAGTGACAAAGTTCTCCACTCCCTTGCCATGACCAAACTTCCTCTCAGCCAACGCAGCACAGTTACCATCATTGTCGACCCAGACAGGTAGGTGCAGGGCATCGGAGATGGGTGTTCTCAGGTCCACAGAGGACCACTCCTGGATCAGCTTTGTAGAGTGTAGGACCACACCTTCTTGTGGGTTTACACGCCCGCCCGTGGATACTCCTAAGATATAAAGGAAGAGCTTTGAGATAATAGTTCTATAATGTGGTTTTCTAAGAAGTAATGTGAGTGTGTTTTTTCTTACCAACACCGAGTATTCTACAGTTGAGGCAGACTGCGTCCCGCGTGGCATCTGCACACATCTTCAATAAGAGCTGCATCCTGTCCTCGAAGGTCTTTGGATTGGCCTGAGTATACTTCTTTACTATGTTACCCTATACAGAGAGAGAGGCAATGACGGGGTCGAGAGACAGAGAGGTGGTGGGGAAAGAAAATGGAAGAATAGCAGAAGGGATGAAAAGCATGTAGCAGGTTTCATTTCATCATCACCTACATAAGTGGAACGTTTAGATTTTAGGATGAAAGGATCTCCGAAGTTAATCAAATAAATAAACTGTTAGAATTCAAAACACCATCACAATGCCAAGTGAAACATGAGCAGTGGCACTTAGCATCATGATAGCCTCGCCTACCCTCATGCAGACGATAGCCACTCTGAGGTTGGTCCCTCCCAGGTCAACAGCCAAAGCACTCTGTGTCTCCAGGATGTGATCGATATCCTGGGAGATGGAGTCTTTCACAGGGGGGAAACAGAAAGTCTTCTGGAGGGGCTCATCCAGGTCAATGGTACGTAAAAACTTGAGAATACGAGGCACTGCATTGCCGTCACCATAAATTTTAGAGCTGATGGGAAACAGAAATTAGAAAAGTAATCTAGTTGGCGTATTTGTAGGAAGACTGGACACCTGTCATATCCTCATTATCATTTGTATTTCATTTCTTTAATGAAAGTTTTAGACTAGAACACACAACACATTTACTGTGAACCAACCAATTACAGTCAAACTAAATGTCCAATAAACCTATGGTGTATGCAACATCCATTATAGGTTAATGAAATCTAAACCATGTTCTCCATAGACAGGGTTATGGAAAAGTATACTGTGAGATCTGTGTTTTAAATTGTCAGCAGACACAGTTAAGGCAGTACTTCTTATACAAAGAAATACCTAATACTAAACTACAACTCCCGCAATTTTTTTTGGCATGTGGCAGTGGAGCTTCGGACGTCATAGACACTAGTTCTGCTGTAATAATATTAAAGTGACCACATGTCAGTGTTGGATTTGGATAAAATGCAGAGCTATGCCTGACTTAGCTGACAGAAATCAGATCCTTATTTCTCAGTACAAACTGAAGGACAAAGGCCCAGTGAGGCAGACAGGCAGAACTTTGCATCATACCAGGGGTATCTTTTTCCAAACTGCAGCTCCAGAGCGTGGTAGATCTTATTCTGAGTGTCGGCATCTCTGACATGAAGAACATTTTCACCTGGCAGAGAGGGAAATGTCATCAACACAGATGTTAAACTAAACAACCTGAGGCAGATTCATTTCACAGAATAATTTTTGTTTTGGATTGCTAATATGAAGAAAATGAATCTTCACACCTAAGCAGCAATTTTGAAACCATCATTTAGGTTAAAAGAAGAATTCAGGAACACATCTAGTTCAAAGACAGCAGGTAATTATAATCTCATTTTCTGTCATACCTACCTGTTTCTCTGCCAGTCTGCCTTGTTCCCAGGTTAATGACAGGTGTGCCGAAGGCCCCAGCCTCTCGCACCCCACAGCTGCTGTTTCCAATCATGCAGCCAGCGTGACACACCAGCTGGATGAACTGCTCAAAAGGAATGTGCTTCACTGCCCGGAAGTTGGGGTGCTGCTCGATGCCCTTCTTTCGCATCACACGCACCATCTCTTTACTTCCTGTTCACAAAGGAAGGGCTGGGTCAACTTACATAGATCCATTTATACTTTCATTCAACAAGACATGACTAAAGCCACCAGGAAGTGAAACTAACCAGCATCAATGTTAGGGAAGAGGATGAGGGTCTTTTTGTTGAAGGACAGCAAGGCGTCTAGCATCAGCCCATAGATCTTAATGGATCGCTGGATGTCAGTGGTAACTGGGTGCTGCAAAGCCACTATGTAGTCACGATCCTGCACCTTGTCACCTGCAACATGAAGAAACACCCCACACATGACATACAACATACTCTGATGTGGCACACTCTATTTCTGTCAAATTTTCGTATCCCTGCGCACCAAGCCAGCTCTTGATGATATCCATGTAGTCCTCTCTGTGATGAGTTGACAGCAGCTTATCATATGAAGGGCAGCCAGCCAGCAGGATGCGAGAGTGGTCCTCACACATGGCGATGAGGTGCTGCTCTGCCATGCGTGTGCAGCATGCGTGGTAATGGGCCAGTTTACTGATGGCATGGCGGATTGAGTCATCAATTGTACCACTCACCTGGAAAAAGGAGTGAGGGAGAGAAGACATGCTGTATGCTATTTGTCGTTTTGTAAAAAATAGTAGCTGCAGATCCCACACACCAGAAAGTCTTTTAGACAAGGGCATTAAATGACAAAAATGCACTCTGTCAAACATTTTTTTCAAGGAATGAAGGGTTTTTAATGCACTACTTTACCACTTTAAAGAGTAAAGACAAGAAAACTATAACCACATATCCTGTAAAAAGTACAATAGCAGCATACTGTGTGTCAGCAAGCCCTGTCTCCTCACCTCTCCTCCTTCCAGGTGAAGTATTCTAATGTTCATCAGAGCTGCAGCAGTGGCTAAAGCCAACGCGTCAAAACGGTCCCCATGGACGACTAGGATGTCGGGTCGCAGCCTCTGTAGGACGTCAGGAAGTTTCACAAGTGCCAGCCCAACGCTCTCCACCATAGCTGCCTCATCCTCTCCTCTCACAATGGTGTGGAGCTTGGAGCCGATGTCAAAGTCATCCTGCTCAATCATACGAAAAGTGTTCCTGCAAAGCGAGAAGTGGGGAAAAAAAACCTGAGTAAAGGAGCAGAGCTGGTAATGAATGCATATCTCAACCGAACTGTGGGCAATTATTAATTATGTTGTTTATAATAACTTATAAACTACTCCGCTGTTTTGGGATGTCTGCAACAAGCTTTTCTAGAAGGATGCTGTTGTGCCACTTGGTCTTACCCGTAGTCATCAATGAGATGGGAGCCAAGCACCACAACTTCCAGATCAAACTCATCGGGGTGGGATTTGAGCCCAAACATGATGGGGGCCAGCTTGGAGTAGTCCGCTCTGTTGCATGTTGCCACACACACCCTCAACTTCTTCTCACACTATATCAAATGGAAGTGTAACCACCACACACACACACACACACACACACACACACACACACACACACACGTTTAATTATTCTAATACAAATGACTAAAAATAATTATTCCACACTGAGTCTGCAGGAATATTACCATCTGTATTTATGAATGCTTCATTATACATTTCTGCTTCTCATCAACGAATAAATAATGTTCTAAATAAACTAATTTTCATATAGAGTAAAAGCCTTACCTGATTCTGCTCTTCTGTCTGTTTCCTCTCCATCCTTCCTCTGCCCCTTTGCATTCTCATATAATAAAGTTCCTGGAAAACAAGGACAAAAAGAGAGGTTGAGATGCAGTACTGAGTTTGAAAAGCATAATACTATCCATTATTTTTAATACCCTGACCCACCCACAGGTCATACTCACTTGGGCCTTCCAAATATTCAGATGCTGTAGCATGAAAACACAACAAAACTACACTAAAACTGTTTTGTATTTTACATGAATAACACATGCTGACAAATTTTTTTAGAGGTGAGAAACATGCTGTAGGGCAGTGCTTTGCATGGTGAGGCAAAGGCCAAACTATAACATCTGCAGAAGTTTTTGAGGACAGCTTCCTTCATTCAAAAGAGAATCCTCATTTTACAAATACTTGCTGCCATCTGCTGCTGTGAATGCATTATGACAGGTGCACTTTCGCAGTCAAACGTTCAAAGTATCGTTTGGAAGTACAAAACAAATCGATTTTCAGGTTTCATTTCCAGATAACATGCAGCGTTACTGTATATATTCAAGGCAATGTGGTAAATCACAGGGACCTCAAATTCCAGAATGGATTGAGTCCTAAGAACTCAGAAACTCTTGAGGTTAGACTCAGCCACAGACTGAGCTCACTCCTTTGCACTTCTGGGAATAGGAATGGAGGGGTCACTGACACCAGAACGAGCTAATAAACAAAGATTACAAGAAATAGAGAGCTCCCACTGTGACATGAATGTTAAATTCCATCGTGTGTTCCATGGAATGATTCATTACTTACCACAGGCCATGCTGCTGGTAACACTGTTCATCTCTACCACAAATGTTGTTATGAGAGCTTTACTGTTCCCAGTGCTTGGTATTATTTGCATTTTATATTCTAACAATTCGCTTGGCTTTTGCAAATGCCATGTAATGAACAGTAAATGTAAAGATGTCAAAAAATCTAGGTGCTTGGTAAAACTCAGAAAGAGAAAGAGAAAAAAAACAGGTGTACTAAGTTAATTAACATGAAAAATATTGAGCTCTTAATCAATGAAGAGAAAAGAAAAACTCAAGTCAAAAAGGCCTTTTTTACATGATTGTGCTATGTCATGTGAGTGCAGCTGCTTTACATGATACTAAGAGTAGAAATGGTAAATGGCAAGTGGCTACATTTACTCTAGATAGCGCTTTGATTCAAAGTGCTTTACAGGTTTTTTTTGCCAATCATTTACCCATTCATGCACATACTCATACAATTATGGGAACATTACCAAAAAGGCTATGGCAACACCTGAATGCTGTTCACCCCAGTCAAACCTGACATAACTTTATAATTATTGATTACATTATTCAAGGTGTGCAGGAGTCTACTTAAAGACATGAGAGATGAAGAATACGGACAGTTCTTTTTTGGTTAAGGCCTGTAAACATAGGTAAATTGTACCAAGATCAATTAGCAAGAAGTCAGAGGCATGGGCCAGGCAGACCTGCTAGTTTTTAGTGGTCAGTCCATTATCGGCACACCACTGAGATTGCAATCTTGAGAATTTAATGGCGACACAATAAAGTGAAAATTATTTCATGAAGTAGAATGACAGAACGGCCTATTCACTATCAACATATAATAACAACATTACAGTAATATTATGCTGATTTACTCATGAGATGCCACTGCAGTGATAACTTGGTTACTTTCACCTTCAAAACAGATTGATCTATAACTTTGTAGGCAAAACACTGTGTCCCTTTTTTTTCTTCTGTTCAATTATTAATTAGTCACTCATTTTGGCTGAGAACAGGGGGATGTGATTTGTAATTTCAGTTGGGCTTTGTAATTGCTTCCCCCTGCTTCAATGTCTTTCTTTATTTAAAACATGAAACATGAAACTCACAGATGAGCCACAGGATGGTTAAGACAGTATTTGGATAATTTCTTTTCAAAAATAGGCAAAGCCTAAACTCAACAGTAGCAACACCTTTCAAGATAAAATGGCACAGAGTGAATTCCAAATATATAATAATATGATAATAGCAAGCAACATAAGACTCCTTTCTGTTGTGCCTTTCTTCAACTCTCACGTGCCAAGTCACACAAATAGCCCTCCTGAACAAAATCCTGTGATTTACCCTGAATCTCATTCAGCAGTGTGACTTCTACTCAAGCATCACAAGACAGCATCAGCAGCCAATGTTATAGTATGGGGGCAGGGACGCATGCAGAAAGCAAAGGCAGGGATGACTCGGCAACAGAGGAAGACAGATACACTGAACAGACAGAATAAAAGAGAGGTAAAGATAGACAGTGAGAATGAAAGGAAGGATATGAAAATAGAGATGGAAAATATGAGGATGGAAGGAGGAAAAAAAGACCATCTGACTCACATGTGGGTTTATGCATAAAGAACCCGGCTTGTTTTCCATCACACGCCTCTGTAGATTTTCGGCTTAAATCAGCCTCTGCTTTGTTTTTTTTTCAATCCTATCTTTTTATTTCTCTGTTTACCCCGATCGCATTATTCAATGGAGGAAAGGAGGGCATGTGCGAGCCAGCAAGCAGCACAGGAAAAGAGAAAAGAAGAGAGAGAGGTGGGGTGACAGCGCCATACAGCTGGGGGAGGGGCTGTGTGAGACCGGGGCTGGGTTGTTTTGGATTAAAGCTCATGATTGGCTGAGTGGAGGGAAGAGAGTACATGTGGCATCCTGCTAAACAGACAGCACATCAGATCATCTTAGGAGTCCCTGTACTAAGCAATACATTCTCCATATCCATCTCCAATGATAAATGTCATTGTCAAATGACAAATGTCAATGACAAATGTCAGAACCATCATGCTTCAGATCTGTAGAGTTTCAGAAAGCAATCTGAAAAATTTCTAGTGTGATCTTGCCTGTACTCTACCCTAAATTCTGTCTTTAAAAAGGGGCAAGTACCTGGTATTTCCAATAGTAATGACATTTGAAGTAAATAAATCAAAATCACCTTTGATTTTTATGATTTTTCTTAGGAAATTCTATATGCAAATAAAATCAAGAGGGCCAAGGAAATACTAATGCTACATCTTAGGTTGCTTTGGCAACACACAAAAAATATGGTCAGAAAAAATCCAGCTCAATGTGTTTGTATCAGTTTCTGTAATTTCTGAAATTCACTATTCACACAAATAATCTTTGCAGACAAGAGAGTCCCTATCTTGACCTTTTTACAGTCCCAACCTGATAAAGACAATTAGGTATAAAGTGACAGCATGGGAGCATTTTAAAGCAATAACTGACATTTCTATTACCTTTTAGAAAGAGACAATACCTGGTAATTATATATTCATTACTTTGAATCTGCTCTGCCTTTTACTTTCTTGTTTTGAACAGCCCTGCATTAAAAAGGTAATGTGAGGAGACATGATCCAGGAAGTCTGGTTTAAAAAATCCAAGGGCTTATCAGCCACTAATACACTGCACTATGGTTTGTTACTATGAGACAGGATTTTACGACTCAAACAATTGCCTACCTTGTCCCCTGCTCACCTTATTAACCGTAATTTTCAAATTCTGTTCAAATGCTGTATCTCCACATTAGTTGCAAGAGCAGCTGGGTTCCTGGATTGTTTATGATCCATTACTCAATTTCTGTTTTTGCATTAGTAGCCTGCATTGTTGATAAATGACAGCCCAGTGTTTTCTCACTGAGGACATACTGGTTTTGTGAATATGCAATGCATGAACCAGAAGGCTATATGTTTGTCTAAAGGTACTGAATAACATCTAGCATTTTCAATTTGTTTTTCCCCCGCTCTGTTGTTCTTTCCCTATTGTGTTACCTTTAAGCATTCATTCTTTGCTGTTTGTGTGTTCTGTGTTTTACAGCTTCTATTGTTTGCATTATTTCAGCCTTGGCTTATTATATCTTGATCTTTTTACAGTCTGATCAAGCACTGCGTGAAAGGTGAAAACCATAAATAATAAAAAAAATTCTTGACCATATATTAGTGATTGTTCAGTCACCTTTTTAGTTGTCATAATCATCCCGACCACAATCAGTCTCTGTCCAGACCTGGACACTCCCACCAACACAGATAAGCATACACAGGGTTAACTATGTTAAGAGTTAACACAGTTGAACTCTGGTCTTCCCTGTACTAACAAACTGGACCATCTGTATGCCTTCACCTCATTGGTTAGAACAACATTAGTCTTTAACAACCCTAAAAGACTTACAGTGATCAAACACAGCGATGGTCAGAGGTCAAATTATAATGAAGCCATAAAAATGATGCAGCCTGCTGCAGTCTGCCACGTCTCTGATTCACTGTTTACTGGTTCACTAGGGTTCTCTGTTTGTATAAGAAGTTCAAAGGCCTATGCGCTAGGGCTGATCGATAGGTGGAGAAAAAAAAAACTGTATTGTGATTATTTTTGTTTTTGATATTGTAATTGCAATTCGAGTCACAAATGTAGTTTACTGGAAATATATAAAAATTATATGATTTGGCTTGGGTCTGAATCAAACTACTACGTTTCCTTACATCTGGAGAATACGATTCAAAGGCATTACTGTAGCACCACAACGCTTCATTAACAATGGCATGTTGTGGCACATTTTACCTTCATCAAATTGTAACTCCTGTGATTTGGAAATTGCACTTGGCAATATTGCAATTTTGCTAAAATTCTGATGAATTGTTTAGCCCTAATGCCCTTCTGCTTCCTCAATTTACCAAAAGAGTTCAGGGTAGCTTTGCCATGTTGTTTACCCAAGGCAATTAATTTCAGGGAAATTCTAAAAAAGTAAAATCAAAAATGCGATTTGAATGATGTGCATTTCACATCCTGTATCTCTTGCATAAGCTATTATGAAGGCCATATTTAGCTTTTTGTTTTTTCCGTTCCTTTAGTGTGCTATATAGCTTTTTTGTGCATGTAAAAGGATTGCAAAGTTACAAAGCCTTAAGTCTAAATGAAAGGGACTTATTTTCTTCCACAGAAAACACTGGTGTTGACCTGCCTAAAATACCTAGCATGTAGTCCAGCCTTTTCTTTTGTTACTTATCTGTATCACTATGTAACACAGCAGCTAGGAGACAGGTGCCTGTGCCACCCACTGAAACCCAGTAATTCTTCATTATCTGCCATTGTTACATGAAGATGTGGTTAACATGGATCAGATTCCTTCGAATCTCCAAGCTGTTCGAACATAGCGTACACAGTGGTGAGGTTTTGGTTTAGAAACCGTTATTTTGGTGATATTCACAGTAAAAGAACAGCTAAAGTTGAAAACCAAAAACACCAGCAGAGTTGTGAGCAGCTCCTATAGGTTCATAAATATATGAACCTGAAAATTAGCATAATATGACCATATGGCCATAATTGCACTGACATTTGTCATACTGCAAAATCAGCCTTGAAGGCCTTAAATGCATGAAGACTATTTCCGTGTCCAGAGGGGAAGTCTTTCTGCGGTGCTCTTTAAAACAGTCATGTAAAACAAGTCAAGTCTTGAATGTTGCCCTAAGGCCAAGAGGTTTACATTCTCTTTGAAGAAAAGCTGGAAGCACCATGACTATGCCATGTGGCTTTCTGGACAGTGTGACTGTTTTTAACTCATCATTACTTAAAAATGAAAATAGACATGGACTGTAACTTCCCTCTGTGTTGACAAAGTTGTGACATCCGGGTTCACAAAGGACACAGATGTTATCACATCAAACTAAACATTGATCTAACAGAGTGGGTTGATGTCCTAGAGCAAGCAAAGCAATGGGCCATGAACTTAGCCCTGAGTCTGCCTCTCAACAGGATTACCATCAAATTAAACAGACTACAAAATATATAGAGGGTTGAAGTCTACCCTTGTGAGATCCTAAGCTTCTCAAACTGTCTAACTAGAAACCACCCAGTGTATAATTAGTTATTAAAACCAAGTGGTTTTAGTTTTCACTTCCTCATTGAACATTTTATTTCTGACTTTCGGGACAGGTATCTGCTTTACTTAAGTTCCGATAACAAAAAGATGACAGTCAAGCATCACAAAAAAAAAGAAAAAAAAAACAGTGTTAGCCTTGAGGGCTCTATAAATGGCAGATGCAAATGAAGGTATGTCATATCCTTGTTGATGGGATACTGCCATCTAATGTCCTTTATAAGGAAGCAAACATTTGACCGAGTGATCAATTTGCATGTCTTAATTATATTAGATATGACAAAACACCTGGGTGTCTTGTTCATACCCATTTACTTAAATGGTGAACTGACAATTATATACTGGATTTAATGAAAATGATGTTGCTGTGGCCTGCAGCTAAAGGTGCATTATAACAGCGGGATTAGTTTTACAAACACAGCATTTTATTGCAGAAGTGAACCTTTATCAATGCCTGTAATCAAGTCTGTTCTCATTCAGACTGCAGTGCAAAAACACCTTTGTGTAGCCAGAAAGGTTTTAGAGGTTCAATTTCCAACCACTGTGACCCAAATCACTCTTTTCAAAGTCAAGTCAAGCTTAGTTATGACAAGCACCTAAAAGCAAAATCTGACCAATTTAAAGGGATTCTGGTATTTTGGATCAAAACTATTGCTTGTATAGGATTTCTTTTTTTGTTTGCATCTGTGGGATCCTAGAAAGTGTAACAAAGAGTTTCTCCCCCACAGACAACAGTTCACTGCAGGTAAACACTAGACTTCCTGTCTCACCGCAACCTCACAGTTTCCTTTATCTGCTTTTCACAGAATCACGGCGGAAGTTTAGCCATCACACTGTTCAAAGAAAAAATCAACTACTTGCAAACTGTGTCGCTGGTCAGTTCCCACAATGCCTTGCAAACCTCCACAGAAAATGAAAAGCGAGTGTACCTCCCTTCCAGTAGATGTGACTTTAGCTACAAAGTTATGCTACGACCTGCTATCCCGTTAGCAAGTCTGGCCAGGAACAACACCACTGATATTACATCAACATCAGTGTTTATACTGCTGGTGTTTGTGACCCAAATCATCCTCATATGTTTACTGAACGTTTCGCAGTGGCGTTGCACTAAAAGTTGAAGCTAAAGCTAGCGACGGAACCAAAGCTCATAGTTAGCTTAAGTTATCAACCCTGGCCGTTACACTGTAACCGGTTTTTATGCAGTGACAGTTACCTTGAATTATCCAGAGATGTTGCTTTCATCTCATGTTGAAACAACACATTCACGCCTTCCCCGTCTGTCGTGGGTGTCCAGTTGTTACCTGCTAACGTTAACGGGCATCTGGACTCTGGCACGAGGGGGCTTCGCATCGTCAAATCGAGGCGAGAGCAGGACCGGATGTACTTGTGTGGACCTTTCATAATAAAACCGCTAAAATGGAAACTCTATCTTACACATTCAATATATCAGATTAAAAAATATAATTCTTGATCCATCCTCTCTCCCTGTCCTGTCTCTGTATTGTCTAGGTTGTATTGGTGCATTTACATTTTATGCTATTTCACGCCACTACGTTCAAGATCCAAATATTGTAATTTTCACTCCACTACATTTGCTTCACAATCATAGTTGTACAGATTCAGATTAAACATGCAAAAGAATGTATAGTTTACAAATTCAGATTTCACAATCAAAACAGAACCTAAGTTTATAAAATCAGTTTAGAAATTATGATGCAAATAGATGAAGTACTGCAGAACATACTCTGCAAAACAAGTACTTTTAAATATTTGAATTGTTCTTTTATGTAAGTAAGAGCTTGATTATCGAACATTTTCTTACAATGCAGTATTTTGTACTTTAGCATTGCTACTTTTCAGTAATTATATGATATGATTTTTTTTCTATAATTGCCTACCAGCTGATGAAAAACAGTCTCTTAGTAATTATGTGAACACTAGAGCTCTAGGGCTTGTGCTTGGTTCATCAAGCATTTATTTTGGACGGAAGTGGTATTGCTTTATTTTGGCAAGCTTTGCTATGTCAGGAGATGTGACAACCTGGCAACAGTGCTGAAAACAACGGAACACATATAGGGCCTACTCTCTGCGTGTGTGTGTGTGTGAGTGAGTGAGTGTATATGAGCTGACAGTGAATGAACACCTTGAAGCACAGGCAAATGTTAAATCTGCAGAGGAAAAAAAAAACAATATACAAAAACATTAATACATTTGCTCAGGGCCGATTAGCAGATTCAGTTAGTTGAGTCTAAAATGTTGTAACATATATGTTATAATTTAGAATAAACCATCTCAATAATGATCTGAATGTAAGAACCCAATGAGTTGGATGTACTGACTCTAACAGTCCTGCCACCAGGTTACACCGATTTGACCTTGATGACAAGCATTTTTCCTTTTTGGCATGTACCCAGTCTGCCACAGAGAAACACTTGTAAATGAATGGTCAAAAAGAGTGTTTCTCAGCAGCACTAGTGGAGAGCAGTAACCACACAGCTGTGCTGGAAGTGGCAGCGTTTGTCTCAGCTGCAGCCCCCATACCGATTGCTGCTATTTTATAACTGTGCTGCATTGCAGGGCTATTTCCCCGACAACCATGGCTGCGGTTGCATAAGAACTGACGGCATCATGGTGGTTTTTGAGGAGCCCTGAGGGGGAGATGGGTGGAGGAGGCTTGGTTGGAATTTGCCTGAAGAAAAAAAAAGAAAAGTTACGAAAGAATGACAAAACTTTTCAGAAGGACTGAGGGCTGAGGTGGAGAGTGAAGCAGAGACAGAAAGAAAGCGTTGACAGATTGATTGTTGGCTGTGCGTGGAGACTGAACAGACATGGGGTAAGGGGGTGATGGGGTGGGGGGTGGCACGGGGGATGAGTCACAGTTAAGGAGAGTGTGTGTCTGTGTGTGACGCAGTAGGACGTGCACAGGGACTGAAATGCACTTACTTTATCTCTCAGTCTGCTCTCCTCCTCCACTCAACCCTGAACACAAAAACACAACAACATTTCTATATTTTCCTATGTCTTTGTGTGTGTGTGTGTCTGGAGGGATAGTCGCGTCCCGGGCAGTGCAGTGGAGTCTTGCACTCTTTTAACAGTGACGTTGCAGGATTGCAGGACTGGCTGCTGTCTCTGCTGACATGTTCATTTCCTGTAAAGTGCACATCACAACAATCAACATGACTGATGTTCAGCCAAAATGTTTTTTGCAACAAACTGACATACACTACGAATGAGCTTTAACAGGAACTGTTTTCTACTGCCTATGAACTCTGTGAACTGTATAAACCCACTGTACTGTACATCATTTTTTTAATTAATTCTCAGATGGGGTTTTTTCTGCATTTATTTGAATTTGACTTGGTTTTGACGTAATTGACTAATTTTTGTGACATTTATTTAACTTCATAAAGGTGTTGAATATATTTTTATGTAAAGGTCTGAGATTATATTTTTTCCATGTCCCACATCAAAATATAATCATCATACATATATGTGGCACTATCATCAAGGCAACATTTGTGTCAACACATTTCGAATAAAGGTTTATCTTATCTTATCTTATCTTATCTTATCTTATCTTATCTTATCTTATCTTATCTTATCTTCAGATTCCCCTTTCAGGTATGTAAAATGACTGTTCAAGCACTTACCTGATATTACTCTCACAAGCATGGCTGTTTGTGCTTCACATGACAGCACAGCAGGTCACTTATAAGATAAAGTGCCGCTTCTTTAGGGTTGATGTTGTGTGTGATGTATGTCTTATTCTGGACTTTGAAGTGCAAGACCAATTTCAGTACATAAAGAATGAGGTTTTCCCCCGTGTTCTTCTGTGTTGCACGCTCATTCTTGAAAGCATTGTGCTGTGTTATCCTTTATTAGCTCATACCACCTGAATACATTATTCCAACATGCAATGGGTTAAATGAATAAAACATGTTCCTCTCTTTCTCTAACATCAATGGAGTCAGTTTCATAGCAGCAGTGGAGGAACTGAGCCATTCTGATGCGTTAAAACAGAAAATGTATCCACAGGGTTTAGCTGCATTGAATGGGCTGCACTCCACTGCAGTCACACTGTCGGATTTGCAGTTACAAATAACATGCAGTAAAATTTGCAGAAGTTTTATTATTGTGAGAAAAGAATTATTGTAAAAAAAAACAACAACAAACAAACATATATAGAGGATGTTTTATTAATCTGACATAAACCTGAAATGCAACTCAACATGAAGATATTTAATGAGATAAAAAATAAATCCAAAAATACTGTAATATAAGTGTTGATATTTGAATGCCTCACATATTACCATGCTTTCAAATTTTGCAATGTTTTTACATAACCATTAAACATTTAGCAATATCTATTACTATCTGATGGGAGAGAGAAGATGAAAGAGGGCGTCAAACATGTGATCGAAATGCAGCACTCACGAGTCAACAACTTGTGACTAAGTCGTGTCATTCTGTGTCATTTTGTGCCATAAAACCTGCCACTAAGGTCATGGCACCATTTTTATCGTCCAGATCTTAAAGGTGCTTTGATCACTTTTTTTGTTTTCTGGAATACATGCAGGATCAACAAATGTCAAATTGATTTCTCTATGCAATTTAAATTATAATTAAAAGATTTTTACATTTCCACATTTCTGGGGGCAAAGTGACAACAGAGCTAAGAATTTTCTGATAAGGCTCCAAAAAACTTACTCTACAAACTCCAACATCAGATTTGACCCATATAACAAAAGGCACACAATTAAGTAAACATACAGCGCAAGCCAGCTCCCCACCCTAGTGAATATTTGTGCTCATGTGATGCAGAAAACCCAGAAGGCGTTTCTCTTCCTTCCTCATTCTCGCTACCCCCCTCTCTCTCCATGCAGACACACACCTAAATGTCACAGCAGGACAGAACCCCCCCAGTTGTAGTTTATTTTATTTACTGGCCAGGTTTGGGTGCAGCTTATCACAGCAGCTGTGTGAGATAACAGGAGAGAGTGCAGGATTTCCCTGCCTGAACAAATGCACAACAACAGCAAACAAACGTAGCAGATAAACAAAATCCTGCATCCACACACAGATTATCATTGTTAACTGCTCAGCATGGCTTTATCTGCCCCCTTGTTAATGTATTGTCCTTTTCTCTTTCTTTGGTCACCACTTTTTAACAGCAGGAACAGCCAGCTGCATTATTGATAAGGAGGTCATAAAGGGTGAGATTCACTGAAAGGAACTGAGAGTATAAGGAAACATTCACACATCTCTTTTTATCAGGCTAAATGATGATTATGCTTAGCATCACATTTACTCAAATAAACCTCAGGAGACTAACTCACATGGCACTGATTGGGAGCTGGATTTTGACGACCACAAATATGATGCATTCCTGCAATAATATCAGCAACATGTTCTTTATCACATTAATTGTCAAATGAGCCAAGTAACAAAACAAAACTGCCAAACTCAGTAAAACTATCAGACATTTTTAGAACAGCAGCTCAACACTGAGAATCTGCAGTGGAATAAGCTGGGACTGCTTCTTTTATCATATTCAATACATTCAAATTAGAAAAGAAGCTTGATTGGTTGGGAGCATTTTTACTAATCTGTTTTGCTGTCATTTTTCAATAATCATTTCAGTGAAAAATACAGAATACTACCTATTTTGTGGAGTATATTTTGCATGGAACTGCTCACATTAATCATTTCATCATTGGTCACAATAATCATTATGCATCTAACTTAATATAAAAGTCCTCTCAGATGTTGTTATTTTTTGTCTGTTTCTGGTTCAGTAATGCAGTACTAGACTGAACTAGATGTACTAAGAAGTCAATCAAAGGATTACAGTGCCTGACTCCATCTTGATTTTTAGGCTTATATTGTGTGCATAGTGTTTTCTTCTTCATGTATCTGACTGAGACCTTTATAAAGATATGAAACCTGGCTTAAAAAAGTGTTTCAAAACTGATTCCAACAGATTGTGTTTCACTTCTTTACCGTTCTTGTCACACGACTGGCATCTGTATGACCATAAATCTTTCACCAATTCCTCATTCAGTCTTTCATTGCAGAGTGGAGGGTTTAAACAGCCTGTACACCACTAGAGCACATAACTGATTATTTATAATTTACAACTCAGAACACTGCACATCGTCACTCAGGGAATTCCCTCCTCCCATATGACCAAGATGTAGTTTCCATCACACCATGTAAAGAGCTGCTGTAATCTCATGCACTTCGCCATGTTGTCCACAGAGGGGCAGCACTGTAACCAGCGTGCTGCTCTCATTGCCATGACTGCAATGCAAGACAAGGTCTCTTTCAAGGGCACACATCATATCTGCAAAGTCACATGTAAAACAGGGAGAGGCTGTATGGGCGTTTTCAGCTGGAGCAAACAGAGCAATACTGAGCAGGGGATAATGCTTTTAACCGAGGCAAATTCACTGAATGGATCTAACACTGACAAAACAGATCACACCCTTCTGTAGTTGCAAATATTTGAGGTTTAAACTTTATATAAGAGTAGGAATAAATCATAAACACAGACAAGTATCAAGTGGTCTTTGCTGTATGACTAGTGGACATAATGGCTGCTGCTTGTTTTTATCATAAAGCTGGTTTTCTACTGGGCAAATGACAATATTCTCACTGTCCAGTTTGTAATTAAAATCTGCAGGATAATAACGATGCATAGTTTTCTAAGGTGGAAAGTGTGTTGTTCTGAGAATGAACAGGAGTGCCATCATAACTCTCCTCCAGCCTAACCTTTTTATAGCCATCAAATATGCATGGCCCTTTGAGTGTACATATAATGTATTCACAGATCTCCGCTGTACTGGAAAACTCGCTATCAGCAGTTTGTGTGTGTGTGTGTGTGTGTGTGTGTGTGTGTGTGTGTGTCTCCAGGATGAGACACAAAACATAATCAATAAACACTGATTCACTGTCTTCTGGAAGAAGGGAGTTACAGAGGAGAAACAGAAACAGACAGACTCTGGCAGTGGCATGTTCTGTATCTGTCAACAATTGTGTTTTAACTAGGCCTAAATTGACTTGAAATACTAAAATATATCATAAAATGTTTTCTTCAGAATAATAGATTGCTATACCTTGAAACCATTATTATTACTATTGTTGGTAGTGAGTGTTTCTCAAACTTTCCCATAAGCCCCACTGCTTCCTGTTTCCCCCGTGTCCAACATGCATCCTGCGTGACGAAGCAAGGAAATGACTTTCCCATCAGTCCATTCAACCACCGTGTTTGAATATCTGCCATAGTGGTAGAGGAAATGTAAAATTCCCTTCAGTTGAGGTAATAAGACCACAAGATAAATATATTCTATTGCAAGTAACAGTCATCAAAACGTTACTGAAAGTAGATTTAATTCACAGCTATATAAAAACAATGCATCAAATGATAATGTAAACAGACAGACAGACACACAGAGTACTTTATTAAAAAAAAGTGTGAAAGTGGTCATTTGTAGTGAAGAACCTCGACAGATTTATCACCTAAATCTGCAGCAACCCTTCGGCTTAATGGAGCTTAACAGTGAGTTTGCCACGTTACTGTGTTAGTTTACTCTCACTTCTCTTGTAGCTACCTGGTAAGCACCGAACAACAGACACAGTTAGCAATTAGTCGGTCAACAAAGTGGAGCTTTTAGCAGCTAAAGAGTCAGATATTTCCCTCAGGAGTTGATAGAGACCAAAAAAGAGATAAAAGAGATCAAATATTGGGCTCAACCACAAACTTGACTTGAATAAAAATGTTGCTCTGTAACTACTGAATGTGTAAATAAGCAACTGCTTTAAAGGCTCCCTTCAATTATGGCGTCTATATTTTTAAATGATTGAGTTTCGGTTCCCAATGGCATCACCATGTTTATTATTGTAAAATGGAGCATCCATCCAACCTCACTCCTCTGTATGTTTCATTACCAATCTGTTTCACTGTATCTTCACTATCATATATTTGCCATCTGCCATTACTGTAAACTGAAAGATGAGGAAAAAGAAAAGATGAAGACATTCTTTGGTTTTATGTTTTTGTTTGTGTTTGAGTGAAGAAATCAAAAATGTAAAGAGTGTTTTCAACTGGGGAAAAACTCAAATGCTTTTCCTTGCTTGCTTGCTTGCTCACTCTCTCTCGTTCAACCTATGGCAATGGACATACGGGGGAAATGCACACACACACACACACACACACACTGACACACCCTTTCTCACTGGACATGAGCCATAGATGCTTACTGCTCTGTCAGCGTAATCTTTATCACCGAAAGGATGGATGGTGTGTGTGTGTGTGTGTGTGTGTGTGTGTGTGTGTGTGTGTGTGTGTGTGTGTGTGTGTGTGTTGGTGAGACTATGAGAGAGAAGGATTTGGGTGACTGACACATAAAATAAAGGCAGTAGGATGACTGCACCTCATAAAGCCACTATGACCCACTGAGTATTGATCACTGCACCGAGGTCCTTCAATCAGCACCACTAGTGCACACACACCCACACACACACACACTGTTACCTGCACCCATTACATGTATTGCTGATGCAGAGTCTTCTCACTATTATTTAACAACCTGGCAGCATAATCAGTTAATGAATAGACATAGACAGATAGAAAATTTCATTGTAGCTTATTCTTTTCATGGACAGTATTTTGTAGCATTTTGTTTACGAAAGCATTCTGCAGAGATATTTAACATATTATTATTATTGTGACTCTCAGGAATATGGGTGCTAATGTGGCTAGTTTATCCTGCCAAGTTGGACAACAGAGGGTTTTCTAATTTAAGGAACACAGCTTTCAGCCAAACACTCTCAGCTATTAATTAGGATGACTTCACAGAACAGCCAACACACACACACACACACACACACACACACACACACACACACACACACACACACACACACACACACACACACATTTTCCTCTGTCTCTTTTCTGTGCTCTTTCTCACTTGTTGGCTCTCTCTTTGATGCTCCCATGCACACACACATATTCATATATGCTTAGATGCACACACACAAATACACAGACACAAGTAGGCACTCTAAAAGCTGGGGATGGTGGGTCTCATATCTCATGCATCACTCTCCTCGCTGGCTCTGCTTCACCTCCTTGTTCTCACCTGAATCAGAAGTCTGTCCTGCTCTGCAGTCAGTCCAGCTTTTCTACTTCACCATCAATTCAAACGATACCAGGTTGGACTCTTGCAGTGGGTTTTTAATACAGGTTAAAAAGCTTCTGTGTTTTGAAGTCCTGTTTGATTTGTTTCCATTGAATATCCATGAAAAGATTCCACGTGGGTTGAAAAGGTAAAAGTCATATTTTCTTTTGCTGCCAAACTTCAGGTTGCTCCAAAGAATTAACAGAACACAAAACCTACTCGCCAAGAGAACAGTTTGACTGTCAACACTTCCTACTAGAAAACTAGAACATGTGTCCTATTTCTACATTTTTGACTTCCATCATTGATGGTACTAAATTGTGTTGCTCCAGTGGAATAAAAGTACAGACAACCTTGATCTGTCACCTTTTCTCGTTTACCTCAAAACAGCATCTGTTTGGACAGGGATGACCTGTCAGAGGTACTCTGCAGGAAACTGCCTCTTGTGCAGTTTGTTTCCTCAAGCGAACATGACACTTTGGTCCCAATCCAACTCGCTATGTTTCCTTTGTTTCTCTTTGGGAGGTGCATGAGAAGGCAGCATCACTTTATGATGATAAGCTAACGTAAGCATTCACAGCTGACACACTTTGACCACAACACCATTTTAATGTGTGATATGTCATCACACGTTGCTATTTGAGTTGGTTAAAGCTGATGAGACAATGTGGCAAACTCTCGATGAAAGATATGTTCTCAATTTTTTTTCCACACAGTCTCTTCATTTTATTGTGTCCAATAAAAATACCATTATATCAATCTCTGTAAATTAATTAATAGAGGTATATTCATGGAAATAAGTGCATCTAGGGACTGTCTACATGAGGTCTTAAAATGTCTCCCTTCAGGTATAAGTTCAATCTGTTTTGGTCACAGTAACTTTTTGACCTAGTTTGGGTTACTCGGGCAGGGCAGTGCATCTGCATGATGTTATTTCAAAGTCAAACATGTTATTACAGGTTTGATATGAAACTGTGTTTGAAATAAACTCAGATGAAATCCAAATCTCTGCTGTTGCTGCCCACTGCAATACCTTCATGTTCATATTTGGTTTTGTGGTGGGAGTGAATCCAGCTCCCACCATCCTGTCACGTTCCTCTCTTCCCTGCATTGCTCCGTGACAGTTCTGCTGCACTAGCTTTCTAGGGCACGATGCGCTCTGCTCTGGATGCTTTCCAAGTGTTTTTGTAGAGGAGAGTGGGGGGCCCAGCCTCCTGCAGCATTTTATTCCTATTTCAGACAGGTACAGGGGGAAGATAGAGAGGAGGGTGAAGGCGGTGAGAGAATTTGTACCGCTCACACCCTGCAGTCTAGATGTGTGGACAATACGGTCCAGTGACTGGACCACTGGGGGCACAGCGAGGACACAAACTTGCCCCGAGTCTGGAGCACCTGTATTTAGGTCCAGTCCTCATCATGCTTTTGCCTCAACAGGCGCCACTGTCATACCTGCTGCACTGTAATCGTTTTGTGCCTGTAAGTCGCGTCCTACATTTCCTTTTGTCCCACTTCTCAAGGCCGAGTGAAGACATCCAGTTAATCATATACAGTAACCTCACGCTTGTTTACGTTTTAAACACAGGCGAGCATCATCTCTTCACTCTGGAGTGATTCCAGTTGTCACACTGAGCTGCTTCCTTCACCACCTTTTCGGGCCTGCTGTTGGACCTCAGGGAGCGAGTGATCCCTTGACACCACAATATGGCAACCTCTGATGTCACACTTAAGTAACAACCTGTGATTATAATGTCGCATTAAGCGATATGTCTATATTGCCACTGTGCAGATGGATTAAACCTTTTTAAAGACAATAATGTGCTGAGTTATAATTTTGGAGATACAGGTACAGATACAATTTCTATGTGACAACTACGACACTATTTAGGTTGTATACTTTCTCCATCTCATTACATTTTGGGGCTTTTTACTACCAATTGTATGAAATGCTGTACGTAAATGCCTCATGTCATAGGCTGATTATTCTGGCACAAAAGAGCAACAATAAACACACTGAACACACATACATATGACAAAATTTGTACAAACGAATGCTGTACAAAAATGTCGACACACAAAAAAGTTTTCAAACTTGCATCAAGAGAATATAGGACTCAATTTGTTTTAAGAGATGACAAAAAGCAAAATTTAATCCACCGTAATTGGTGGTGATGGAATAGAGCTGTCTCAGATGTGAAAAATATCTTCCATTAATTCAGCATGTTATCAGTTTAAATGCATCTAAATGAGAATAAATGACTACTACTCAAGGCTGATTCTGCTAACGGTGAAGAAAAGGACACCAGAAAACCTAATACCAGTTGTTGCATGCTGCTTTTGTAGATTCAGCTATGAAGGATCACTTCGATAAATGTGCAAGACTATTTTTGGCAAATTTTTTATTCAAGGATGACACTAAAGACATAACTGATTAAAATGTTATAGATGAGATGGTGCAAAACTGGGACTGTTAAATTATTCAAATTGACCAATTTTATGGATCTGTTCATGAGGTGTGGCATATTGGCCTTCATTTAAGGAAGTGGAATTTGTGCAGTTTGGCATTAGGGCATCATAGTGCTTTATGTGAATTTGCAAGTATGAGGTTGAGAGCAAAGGAAGTATTAGAATGACATTTCTCAATCAGACAAACATTTTCTGACAACCATAATTATCAAATCGTCAGGATGATTAAATACAGCGTAAAGTTAAAGATGAAGTAACATAAATGTGGAAATCATTCTCATCAGATGATTCACTATTGAAAACAACAAGTCAGGTCACTGTCTTATTCCGGTCTCTTCTCCAAGCCTAACAGATGTGTAGTTTTATTTCTGAACACTTAATTGTCTAGTGGTCCTGCACAATGGCGTCATCTGTGGTAGTTAGGACATATGGGACCTACCTGAAAAGCCTGTAATGTCAGCCAGGTATTCAGCTATTCTGGGAGCTATTTGGTTCACACGGCCATTATGTGTTGTGCTGTAAATCCCAGAAGCAGTCAGTCAACCAGTCAGTGAGTCACTCAGTCAGTCAGTCAGTCAGTCATTCAGCCCTTCAGTCAGTCAGTGTGCTCACTGCATGAAGTCGTGAAGCTGTGATGCCTTTACGCATTGCAGCAGTACACACCTCCCTCTGTCTGGGACTTCAGAGGTCCTCTATGGGTTGATGGACACAAACACACACACACACAAACACACGCACACACACACACACACACACACACACACACACACACACACATACACACACACACACACACACACACACACACACACAATTACATGCAATCCCTCCGCCTCCACTCCCTCCTTCTTTCCCTCCCTCCCTCCTCCTCCTCCTTTTCCCTCTTTTAGTGTCTCTGTGGACCTCAGAGTGCAGCAAGGATGATGGACAGCGGACTAATATCCAAAGCTAACGACTCCTCCCCTCTGACTTCACAGAATAGCCTGACAGAGGCCACTGTGCCCTTCACATGGAGGAATATGACCCACTACATTATAGAGGAAAGACTGTCGACAATAAGGCTTAAAGGCACTAGGAAGGAAGGATATGCTGTGAAATCATTAATATTGTAATCTGTACCTTAAAATATGAATACTGCTCCTCAGCATTAGAGACAGAGAGATGTGAAATTTCATAGCCATATATTCTTTAAAGACATTGCATCACCATCGCAGAGAGGTTCAAACATTCACTATAAAGTAATATTACTCCTCACACCTCGTTCGTCACACCACATATATGTTTAAAAATGCATCAAGTTAAGTCACATTTTCAGACCAAGAACGTCAACCTGCTTCTGATTTCTCATAGAAGTGAAGAGGATCACACTGGTCTTTCATCATTATGCAGATCATTATAGGTAAATTTAACAACACAGATGACATGATGTATGAATATTTTGTGCTATTTTGGGACAGTAACTATCGGAACTTGCTTGGGTGTCTGCAAGGGGATATGTTGAGAGCAGGGACATAATATGGCTTAGCACGGATGGTTGAGTTTAACCCTGTCAGCTTGGTTTCAAGGACATTTGTGAAATTATCTTCACAAGGAAAGAGCAAAGATCAATGACAGCCCAGCTTGCAGTGTGTTCATCCAGTCAGCTGTAGAAAGGGCTCATTTGAAGGAGAGAGCTTGTCAATTATCTACTATTAAAATAGCAACACAAAAACGTTATACCATGCTTAATAAAATCAAATACAACACATTTGTATCTGAAAATATTCAGATGGTCCCTGGAAGATGATGAAGAAGAAGAGCAGCAGATGCAGCTTCAGATCACCATTCCCTGGTAGGGAAGTTCAAACTAAGGCTGAAGGGACATCAACACAGTGTACTTCAGGAATGCTTGAGTGGTGAAGAGGAACAAGGATATAATTGCAAGGGAAAACAGAGCTACAGCTGAGGAGGATGGAAGATTGGACAATAAATGAGGAGTGGGAACAGCTCAAAGTTGCTTGGCATTAAACCTGTGAGGAGGCCTCAGGGAGAAGAACCCAAAAGTACAAGGAGTAGATAAGACCAGAAGCCAACTCAAGGATAAGAGCTGAGAAGGCTTTGACCCAAAAGTAAGTACAACAGATGCCACAAAGAGGTACGAAAAACACCAGGAGGGATGAGAGAGCACAGGTGGATGAGTCAAGGAGGCAGAACTTGGAGTGACTCAAAAGAACATGCAGGAATTATATATCATTACCAGGAAACTGTCTGGGACATATCGACATAGCAGTAAACAGACAAGAACAGCCAGTTGCTTTCAACACAGGAGGTGCAGCTTGAGAGGCAGTTTACAGCATTTTCGAAGAGGTCCTAAACAGCCACACATTCCGAGGGCCAGGATAAAATGTGACAGACCAAAAGAATAAAGGCTGCAATCAAGCTACTGAAAACTGGCAAGGCTGCTGGCCCTGACAATATTCCACCTAAAGTCCTTAGACATATACTTATCAACAGACATGTCCTATGGTTTCTTTGAGAGAATTTGGGAAGAGGATAAGACACCCACAGAATGAGCAGAGGGACACATTATGAAAATGCAAAAGAAAGGTGACGTGAAAAAAACTAAAAAGGGGAAAGACAGGCGTCAAGCAGGCATGCTGACTTTCACTATTTCTGTTACCATGTGTTATCATGATGGAAGCAACTGAAGGGAAAATAAATGGGATTCAGTGGACACAAATCTAGATGAACTTGACTTGACTGCAGATGTCATATTTTTCCTTTCACACACAAAAATACAAGAGCAGGAGACCACAACTTGGTCTTACACCCAATACAGCAATACAAGACACTACTCCAAAACCAGAAACACAATCCTCATGCACAACACTGCCATAGAGGAGGTGAAAGCATTCACATACCTAGGCAATGTTGTGGACGCTGCTGGAGGGACAGAGGCCAACATAAAAAGCAGGATCAATAAAGCTTGGCTGGTGTTTAACATGCTAACATGTATCTTTGACTCTAATGAGAAGCAGGAGACACAGAGAACTACAGGATCCCATTGACTCACAAATTCAAAGGAGGAGGTGAAATTTGATAGGACACACCCTCAGAAAAGCTGCCACAAACATCACCTGCCAAACCCTTTAAAGGAACCACCCAGGAGCAAGGACAAGATGTCACCCCAGAAAGACCTATAGGCTGTGCTCCCAAGAGGAGCAAAACATATATATGCTTAAAGAAATCTCAGATCCAGTGGCCTAATGGATAAGGCAGCAGCCTCCGGAGCTGGGGATTGTGGGTTCGAGTCCCACCTGGGTTATAAGACGTGTATGTATAATAAAGGTTAATATTGAACTAAGGAAGAAAATAGCTGTTGAATCAGCAGTGTTACCTCCAACAACACAATATATTAAAAATGCATGTGTAGAAAAGCAGCATTGGAAAGTAACTGTACTCTTTTTTTCCTACTATGACTTAGAGTTTGTAGCAGGTATTTCTGTTTTCTGCATTCATCCCAAAATATTTTCGAAAGTTTTGTCTTTTTCTGATCCCAAGTTTTTGTTCATCAGTTGTTAATGCATGATTGAAGGTCCACGCATCAGACCTCAGGATGTTTTTTGCTGCCATTGCATACATGCTTCATCATGTGAATAACCCTTCTCTGGGTATTTCAGTGTACTTCAGACAATTCAAAGCTTCAAAGTGTCCTCATGGCATTCAGCTGATGTTCTGCTGGCTGGCATATTATATCACAATGAAGGGGATTTGATACATGTTCCTTATCCTTCTGCGTGGCTCAGTAGTTGATACTTGATGAATCAGAGGTGGAATAGGGCCCACGAGGTGAGGCAGTTGTCTCTTTGTCAGCAAAACTATCCTTTATGTGCAGGGGCGACTGCCAAATGAGGGACTCTACCCTTGACTCAAGAATCCTCAGTTTATAGAAAAATAAGTTTAAAAAGACTAATGACTATATTATTATATAATATCCAGACAATCTAAGCACCCAGGTTCCAATCCACCAAATAGGTCTGATACTGTGCTACTGGTGACTATGAATAAGTGCATTGAAAAGGATCTTGAAAGGATTTCAAAAGGCCATTCACTGAGGATCTACTGATGCAGACACCTAAATCGCTGCCTTTTTGCTACATCCTGCCCCAAGAAATGGGACAGCGGCACTAAGGTGCTGGCCTGTGACATAATCCCTCTTTCATTTGACTGCAGCAGCGCCAACGGGAAGAAGTTCAGCATCCAATAGTGTGCTGTATTTCGGTATCAGCTCCTCTTTGTCCCGGGGCAACAGCTTCACAGATCAGATGCAGGTAAGTATTTCCACAATGGTCATATACAGAAGGAGGTGAAATAGGAATACCTAATTTAAGAGTGAAGTAAAGGATGCACAGCTTTATTGGTACAATTTACAATGTGGGAAAGGTGCACTGATGCCCACCATGCTGGTATGGCTGCTGAAAGTTTCTGGCCTTTTCATATAAATGATTATTTTCAAATTTGTTAAGGAAGATGTGTTTTCATTAAAATATTCAAAATAACTAAGTAGATTTATGATGAGAGCAAGAAAACAACACTGCAGCTGTGTTTTCATGTGACGGCAGTGCTATGTTAATTTGCCCTTTTTTGAATGGCATGCAGTCCCTGTGGAGCTCTGCCATACATACTTTGGTATAATATGCTAATGCAGTTCTCAAATGGCAGTCATTGTAATGGCTTGCATGTCTCATAGGTTGACACAGCATCAGTAGATTCAGTGTATCTATTCATCCAGCAGCATCAAACATAGACTGGTAACTTTTTCTATTTTGGCACATACACCTGGTGACTCATTTACCTGTACACAGGCCACATGCCAACATGTGGACAATTAAGGAAAATACAACGTTTTGAACTCTTGTTGTGAGACTAACAGAGATTGAACAAACAAAGATAAAGTATGCATATTACATTACACAAAGAGACAGAACAGCACGGGGTGCCAGATTACCACCTGGCTGTTTGAATATTGTGCTATTAAAAGTGCAAAGTATCCACAGAAGCACAGGGTGAAATGCAAATCATATTAGTTTACAATAATGCCGGTTTGGAAAACTCAGCACTCTTGTTCAAGCACGTTGTGGGGTGGTTATGGATTTTTTTGGGCATGATGTTGTGACAAAGAGAATGAATCTACACAGTTAGAGGAGAATATTTTTGCCACACTCAGCCCTGAAACAGCAGTGGGATTTGGGTCAAGAGCAAAAATGGACAAGTACTGTCCTTAAAACCAAGAGCCTATAAATCATAGGCCCATAAAAAAACAACAACAAAACTATACTGTAGTAATGGTGGACAACAACGACACTGTGTGTGTGTGTGTGTGTGTGTGTGTGTGTGTGTGTGTGTGTGTGTGCGTGAGCATTCACACTGTTGTTGTTCCCAAGCATTTCTAGGCTATAAACAAGGTGATGGATGCTTGTGCCAGAGCGTGTTGACTGGACACCGCCTCCTGTGTCTTGATTAATTGATGGGAGACGCAGCACTTGAAGCCCCCCCTTGGTCCTTTCTCTGCTTGTCGGCCTTACCGTGTGTGTGCGAAGTGTTGCAGTGTAACCATGAGGTAAAAAGCAAGGCCATTATAAGCACGTGCAGGGGCAGGAAAGGCTTATTTTAGAACTGATGGCTAAGTCAAGACTCAAAAACAAGGTTAGATTAAAGTGATAAATATCATATTCTTTTTGCCTTATATTTGTCCTCCATCTGCTTGTGTTGCTATTTTTCTGCTGGATATACAACTAGGAATGAGACCATAACACAACATGTTTTGGAATATCTATGCCCTGTATATGTGAGTCAATTAGTTAATCAAACATTAAAGATGAATTTAAAATATCTTGGTTGTCTTTCCATCATTACAGATGATAGTACTGGATCTGGAGATAGTAGCATGCATGATGCAAACAATCAGGTGATCACACAAATTACAAACAACCCCAGTTTAATCATGTCATCTGTACTTATTTCCATGTGAGACACAAGGAAGTTGACCAACAATGCATGTTAGAATTGCTCATCAACAGGCAACAGCTACAGGGAGCCAAAATTAAATGGATAGTTTAGGCCAAAACTTCAGTTTGTGCTTTGGTTTTCTTTTTCAAATAAGTATGAGAAATCTCTGTGATTATCTGATCACTGTTATCTGCCACAGTGTATTTCTGGCACCAGCAATTCACTTGTAACATATTAATATGACTGAAGGGTTGACAAATAATAAAACCCTAAGTTGTGAAAGAAGTAAGAAATATATATTGACAACAGGTGTATGCATCCATTTAGGGGGAACAAAATCAATACTGGCTTATGTGGGTAACTGTAGCATCACATTATATAATGCTGCAGAGTCTTTTCCAGCCTGCCAAGAAAATGTTTTCAAGGGACCGCTGAGACAGCTGACATTAGACCACAGTAAATCTTTGGTCTGCAAGTGGAAAAAGAGGTTTAAAGGTTTCAAATATCCATATATATTTCCCCTGCCAGACTCTGGAACACTGTCCTCCTAAGGCACATATTATTACTATTTAGAGGCTTGTCATTGTCACTTTTGATTTTAGAAAGAGGATTTGAAAATAGAGATGACCATTGATCAGTGAACTTAATCTCACTCCCTGACTGAAATAATCATCCGTGTATCCTTGGTTTATCTACGCACAAAACAATAAAGTCTGTTGATTAATTCAAAAGTGTTACAATATAAATCTTTAACAATGAATAAAATGACTCTACATATAATAGGAAACGTGCTTGTTGGGACAAACCCACAGAGATTTGTCATTAGACTGCAGTTCTTCTCAGCTCTACTGAGAGTTTTTACATCTTTCAGCTCATTGTTTTGGTTTTACAACCTACAACTTCAGTGTTTTGGTTCAGACTCACCGCTCTGTTTAACCTTATTTCCAGCAGCCACAGCAAACCCACTGTAAATTAAGCAGGCAGACACAGTTAGTAACTAGTTGGTGAACATAATTTAGCAGCTAAAGAGACAGATTTTTTCCCCCTGGAGTTGGTAGAGACCAAAACAGATTTCAAAGGAGAGTTATTGGACTTAGTTTTTATCCTGAAACAGGTCTCCAACTTAATGCTAACATTACTCTGTTTCTGCCTGATGTGTGAATAAGCAACTGATTGCTTAAATTCTGACACAATCTTATAGTTGATATTATCTCAATATTGTGTTTACTACTTGTTCTACTGTCCTCAGGTGGCCAAAGCAATCGAATACTGCAGCTTTCAACCTCCATATCACGTCATTTTAACAGCAAATATTTTTGTGAATAAGATGTTTTATTTATCAAGTGCCTTTTGTTGCAACAACTCCAACAAAAATACATCTTTCAAGAGACAATAAAAGCAACCCTGAACCTTAAAAGCATGATTCAATGGGCCAAAACTAATGCATTAATAACTGAAGGTAAATGTTATGATGATGTTTATCTTACATTGCATGAGTGTATTTGCTCGCACTTGGACTTACTTTTTAATGTTTATCCTCTGTTGACAGAGAGAAAGTGAAACAGGACCTTCACTTGTGTGATGGTCCACTGGTGGGCTCCCTCTCTCCCTCCTGCCCCTCCCCCTCCTCCTCCTCCTCTCTCCCTCTGCATGCTCTCATCTCGTCCTGCAGGAACAGGCTCTTCCTCCGCCTGCAGCCTGACTCTGACACAGCCGGCATGTCTGCACACTGAGACACACACACAGACGCACTGTCCCTCCTTCAAGACGCACAACTTGTGATTTCCGTCCCCCCCACCCCCTGCTGCAGAAGGAGAAGGCTACAACACTGCGGCGAGAGCTTGTGTTTTTTTTCTGGACGGATAAAGACTTGGAGGAGGATCCAAACAAGGTAAACGGAGCAAGCAGAGACAGGGATGTTTGTGTGAGGCTTTGCTGCACGGGACCGGATGGTGATGGGCTGGTGCTGATGCTGATGCTTCCATGCACTTGCAAACATGCGCATATATGACATACGGGGCTCGGTTGTGTGAGCTCGTGGGTGCAGTAATTTGACAGGGTGCACGTACTGTACAGCAGTGTGCCGAAATGCTGCACCGCACCAGGAGCTGGGAGTTAATACTGTAAGGGTTCATGTGAGGAGAAACTGCTGCTGCTGCAGATGAGGAGGAGGATGGAGAGGAAGGGAAACCAGGAAATGATTTAAAGACGCTGTGCTGCATGCTGCATGTTCGACCCGGGCACTGAGAGCGATGCTATAATGAGTGCAGCAAGTTTTCAGGAGGATGGCTTTTTTTTTTTTTTACCCCCCCTGCAAGCCTTTTGCTGCAATGGCAGAGGGAGGCTGTCAAATGCAGCAGAACTACCCCTGAGGTTATGTATAAAAAGACTGCAAAAAAAAAAAAAAAAATCTTCATTGAGTATAATAAGATTTAAACTCCTGCTTGAGCTCTGCAACTCCTGTAGAAACATCATGTGAGTATTATAATATTAAAATGGGAGGTGGGAGAAATTCACCCTAAATTGCTCTGTAAACTCACAATTGAGTGCATTAGACAAAGTCTCAGCAGCAAGATAATAAAACAATTTCCATATACGTATATAATTTGACGAGTGAGCAATCACTTAAAATCCTAAGACAAACTATGAGACTATTATCATTTTTAAGGGAATCACATGTCATAATGCTCAATTTAAATGAGTGCCATAGATGCAGGAAAAGACCTTGTAGAAAAGCGTCTTCAAAAAGTCCTTTTTGCCTTTGTCATGCAATGCTCCTGCAGTGTGTGTAATGCTCTCTAAGGCCCGTGCACTGACATTAAATCATGCCTCCACTTGCTCATCTTTGACCCTGTCTTTGTTCACCCCGTTTTTTTTATTATTCCGGGAGTTATTTCCATGAGGATACATCACAGGCAGCCAGGCAGCGTCAGCATAAATCTACACAAGATGGAGCGTTGGTTGTAAATCAAGGGCGCAGGTGCCTCGATGAAACCCGGGACACTGTGTTGTACCAGAGGGGAAAGCCACCTTAACCTAGTTTAATCATGCTTTTTTTCCCTTGGAGTACAAGTGATCACATTTTGAGACTTTTTAAGATGTAGATTCTTCCAACTTAATAAGTAGAATTTAAGTGATTTAACATATGCAAAGACATTGTGATTATTATAAAAAGTAAACAAAGGTTTGGTGGTTCTGGAGGTCCTTCGCCAAACGACCATCTCTGTCTGGAGGTCGTTTCTCGTCCGCATCGAGCCTCATCATCATCATCCTCCTCCTCCCCAATCCCATCAAACTCTTGTGTATGAAAACCGCTGGAGTGAAACTGCATGTCCTAACAGTGTTCATGCAGTCACAGCTTGTGTATTCTGTCCCCAGGCTGCAGGTCTGTCCCTGATAACGTGACCACTGAAGGAAGAGAACACAGAACTGCTTCATCATGAATTTTGTAATGAAAGCTGCGCTGGGAGGTGAGTAGTCGGCCGGGCTAGAGGTTGATTTAACAGCACTGCAGTGTAAAGGATTTAAAGGGCTGTTCAGCAACGGTAGTGGCAGCACTGTACTAGTACCGGCCCGCTGGTTATTGGGATACTGGGATGAGATAATCCATCCTGCACCAAACTCCTGACTTCAAACATCAGCTGCGCATTCCCTCCCTCTTTCTTTCTCTGCACCCATCCTCTAAAAACCTCTCAGGGCAGGGCACGACTTCTTTAGAAAAAAAAAATGACGTCCTGTCGGTCAAGTCCTTGACAATGTTCTAACTTGACGAGATCAGGATTATGGAAACCTGCTCTCGCTTTGTTGTTCTACATTTCTGCTTTTGTAGAAAAGTGTATCAAATCACTGCAAACAAGGTCACTGCAGATGAAATAGGACAGTAGCAGCAGCAGGAGCAGTAGTACGTCTAGTCATATACTAATAATGTACCTGTCAAGTGAAAGCCTTGTAAGTCGAAAATGTCACCTTCTCGGGGCAGCAGCAGCCTTATTTTTAGCTCGATCTTCATGCATGTTTGAGTTTGCTCAGAGGAATTTGAAGATGAGTTCATATGCACGAGGAAGGCTGAATTTACTCCTAATCTTTATACTGTCGAGATGACATGAAAATCCCCCCCGAAATTAGACTTATGAGTTTTTTTCCCACCACTTTAATAACCAGGCAGTCTAAGCCAACTGTTGGCGTCTTTTCAGGCAAGAGAAATAGAGAAGGGCTATTTTGCCAAGAACTATGACTAACATTTTTTTCATGAGACTTTTGTCCTTTAAAGCCTTCAGGTATTATCCTTTAGAATATTATCTTAGCTATTATTTGCCCCCTAATTAGTCCTCATTATAGCCCTGTAATTCATCCTCCTTGTCAGCCATAGCTTCAAGGGGAAAGGCACACAGGTAGTTATAATGCAGCCGTCACACACATAGTGGTCAGCCATGCATGATGCTGAGCTGTTGTTGTCCAGATTACAAACGTGTTAAGCAGTTACAGTTGGGATGTGGAGTTGAGGCTGAGCCCCCTTGCTCCTCATTGGGATGCAGAGGATGCCGGTGCTGCCTCGTTCTGCATAGTGGCTGCGCCTCGAGTCTGCGCTATGAATTCTTAAATCAACTGCATTGCATTGGATGCTGGTTTTACTCCGCATAAGTCGGACTGCACTCCGCCTGGGGACTTTGAGGATAGATTTAACAGTGTGGGTGTTTGCCTCTGTGTATATATGTGTGTGTGTGTGTTTGTGTGTGTGTGTGTGTGTGTGTGTACTCTGCCTGTGCTGGGGAGATGTTTTATAGATATTGTATAGGACAGAGTGTGTCTGTACTGCATCTCCAGGCGAGATGAATTATGGAGGTTGCACAGGCCTACTTTGGGCTATAGATTTTCGCGTGTGAGAGAAAGATGAGAAAGCGAGAGGGGGTGCAAGAAAGAGAAAGTGCTGGTTTGTGTGTCTTACAATTAATATGTTTGCCTAGCAGCGTGATTATTCTGCTGTCAATGCATTTCAAGCATGGTCGTCAGAGTCCTGGCTGTCTTTGGTCCATGTCTACTGATTGGGACACTGTGACCTCTTCTCACAGAACCGTCTGTAAAAATGCTGACAGTGCACTGGATCTTTAAAGCTTCCTGTGGGGGGAAAAATCAGATAATGAAACAAAACAATTAGCCAGTTAATCAATTGGCTAAGCTATCAATCTGATGGTCAGTGCCTGTCAGTCAATATGTCAATATTAGTGAAATATATTTTAATCAGCTAAGGTGCATTATTGGGCCTTCCTGTGGTTTAGTGGTCTAAGCTGCGTACCATGTTATCATAATGTCCTCTGGCTGGAGTTGTCCCTACCTACATTTTCTGATTGGCTTCACCTGCATCTATGAAATAAAGGCAAAGCACGTGGTTCCCCAGCTTGCAATTTATTTACCACCATTTTTATTAGCCACACTGTGTAACTTGAGGTACGGCAATTTTGTCGTTCCACCAGGTCCAGACTGAAATATCTCAAAAACAAATATTGGGTGCATTGGATAGAAATTTGTAGACATTCCTGGTCACTAAAGGAAGAATCCTGAAAACTTAGGTGATTCATTGACATTTCCCTCGAGCACCACCATTGACATTTTTATATTTTTGAGAAAAATGCAGAGTAACTTTTGGATGAATTGTCACGCCATTTTGGACAGTCGTTCATGTTCCCCAGAGGATGAATCCCACTGACTAATACAAAAATTAAATTTTTTTGAAATTTGGTACACACATTCATGTCGCCCTCAGGATGAATTGTAATAGCTGTGGTGATTCTCAGGGAAATATTTTTGCAAAACCATTGACATTTCCATAAGCATCAACAGTGTGTTGTGTAATGCTAATTAGAGAGTGTTAGCATGTTACGTGTCCACATTTGTCATTTACGCAGTTTTTTTTGGTTTTGAAAATAAACCTTTTCAAACAGCTTTAATGAAAGAACAACCTGCAGAGATGTAACTTCTTGAGAGGTAACTAAAAAATCAAGCAATGTTTTTTCACCTCAACTCTGAAACTACTTGGAATCAGATCTTACGGCCTGTTGTTACGTTGCTCTTTTCCATCCTGTAATTGTCATGTATCCTTCTGTTTGGATGTGAATTTGCTATTGTCACTGAGTGTTTTGCTGAGTGTGTTGGGTGATGAGCGTCTGTGAAAGAGAGGATGCTGCCAGTGCATTAACCAAACCTCCAAGGCTTCTTTGGTTGCAGATACTTGGAAGAAAACAGCAACGTTTAACTGTGATGACTCAGCAGGACTCAAAACCAGAGTCACACATCTGCAGAGTTCAGATGTTTGTTGGATGCTCTTTTCTGCAGAGGCCACATTTGCTCCACGGTCCTGCTGCAGTGTCTTTAGCAAAGTTACAGTACATGGGATCCAGAAACTGTTGTTTCATGGCAACGGAAAAATTAACTTGCAAGTAAATGAAGGAGCTGTAGCACTTCATATATATTAGTATTGTAAGATTTTGAAAAAATGTTCAATCTAAACTTTAAATCAAAATCAGTTTATTATTTGCCAAATTGGGCATTTTTAGTGAAATGTAAAGAAAAGGCATCTTGATTTGGTGCAATTCTGGACTAAATTTTATAGTAAAAATTGTTGCACTGAGCTTATAATAACAAAGCATGTTAGATAGCATAAGAACAATTAACACAAAGGAATTACAAAAGGCCATGTCCACTGCAGACATGGTCAGTGGTCAGACAACAAACTTATACAATATAAATAGCATATTGGACTGAATGGTTTTATTGGATACATGAGGATCTGCTAAAAAAAGGATAAACACAGTTTGCTGAGTGCAGCACAGCAGTGTAGAAGATAGAAAGATAGTCTTGCCTGTTTTACATTTTTAATCCTCACATACCACAGTAGAGATAAGATGAGCTTTCATGCATTGTCTTCTCGCCATTTCTTATCGTATCACAGGTCAGTGCAGTTCAGGACAGTATTCCATATCTTGGCTTGACTAGTCCCTGGTTTGGAGCTGCAGGAGACAACAGTAAAACTAAGCTCCCTAAAAATGCTGGAAAATCGCAAAAGCAATACCATAAATAAATAAATAACATTAGGTCCGAAATACATTTAAAAGCAACCAAGAGCTGCATCAACATATTGTTTTGTGTCATCTGTGCAGGCAGTTGTGCAGCTCAGCCAGAGAAAGTCTTAAATTTGCATTTGCCAAAATTTGTTTACTTGTGAACTTTTCAGTGTTGAATCCACTTCTTGACATCAACCTCCCAAAATGAGTCACTGACATATCTAATATGTAAATATCACAAGGTCAGCACAACATTGGAGTCTTTTTCTTACCTGGTGCATTAAAAGCTACTAAATTTAAAACTTTTTATTTTAAACTCACTTAAGGAACCTTTCACACCAGATCTCAGGAATGGACTTCGTCGACTGGGAATTCAAAATTTGGATGGAAGAGCTCCTTGTGTTTTCCATCACCACCATGTGCGCTTTCTATTATGAGCACTAAATATTTTTTCTGTGCACTTTAGTAAGCCTTTTCTAAATGTGGCTCCTAAGAAATAATTGTGCGCCTTGTTCTCTTCATTAACAATTTAAGTTTTGAAACAACAGGCGTAGGCGAATTCAATATCTCACTAATGGGCCCTTCTTATATATAACCACTAAGTAAAACTGCCTTAACTTGTAGATGAAGTAGGTTTGAAATTAAAATATACTGTACCTTTGGCTCCCCACATTACATTTTGTGAGTCATCGCTGTTGCACACAGGCTCTTAGAAAATCTCACCCTGGAATCAAAGATGATTAAGTCAAGCTTCATTCTACAGTTGGGATTATTATTAATCAGTCGAGCAGTGTTGTTATTTGGGAGCCATTAAACCAACCCTCATGCAGCTTTTGGATGTAACCTTAAATTCAGATACCACTGTGTTTTCTTTGGGCATTGATTACTTCTGCTCCTGCGTGCTTCAGTGCTGACTCAGCAATACCCCAAGTCCTAAAAGCTGAAGTTAGTTTGACAGAACAGGGGGCTGTTAAGTGAGGTAGTCATTAGTCCCAAGGCATAGAGCTCAATCAAACTCTGAGGGCCCCAGGCAGCAGTCAAACATCCACTATATCAGCAGAAAAGTCATTGCTATACAGCCAATAAGTGAATGGTAAGGTTTAATTACAAATTGAACACACACTTAACTTTTATATCTCGTTTCTAAATTTGTGGTTTGCCAAAGTGGAAAAGAATCTGCTACAGGAATGAAGAGAGTCTGGCAAACATTAACTAGACCTAAATGTGTATATTAACATCAGATTAAGTTGGTGAGATACTGTTAAATCAAACAAAAATCGACTTCTGCTTGCTTTTACAAAGAATTGTATTTTTATGTAAGATTGTAGGTTGAATATCTGTAGGATTTTATTTACAAGACCAAACAGGAAGATGGTGCTGTTGCAAAGTGGGAGGCAGTGGAGTTCAAAGGAATTATGATTTTAATGTTGAGCATTTTTTTTAGCATTAACAAATTCATTGGTGTGAGATGATGGCTATAAATCATTTTTACATCTTGTGGTTTTTGTTCATGGTAGTTAATGTTAATCTGTAACAACTGATTAGACAATAACTGCATCCAAGTAGCTGCTTTGATTAAGTTATTTTCCTGTCAAAGAGTTTCTTTATGGAGTTCATGGAGGACTTCATCCATCACATGGGTGTAAGGATAGAGGGTGTTTTGGGATGCATATGTAAAACTGACTTGACTTGATTAAAGATGGAAGACGGTTCTTATTTTTGGGCGGCTAAATGAAGATGCACATATGAACAGGATCACTGACTCATTCTCCCTCTCTAGGCCGACACCAGAAGTGGTAAAATGTATGTGCTTCTCTGGATGAGACCCTTAATGGCTTGTTAGCACTGTGCTGTGGATACTTAAAATAGCTTATGACGTTGAGCGGCCTAGTCCTGAAGCTTTGTGGCAGACTCAAAGGAAAAACAAAATGTATTTCATCTTTCATCCATTTGGAGGCAACACTGACAACAGAACTTCCCAAAACAATCTATGACGACGTTGGGTTTTTTTTTTAATTCGACAAAGCAAAAGCGGTGTGCTTGTAAAAAGCATTTCTGAAAAGCTTGTCACTTCTGCAACTTGGACAGGATAAAGGACAGAAAAGAGAAGTTAGATGAAGTAGACACACCATTAATGTTGTGCATTATTTTTTAATAACTGCTCACCATGGATTACATACGGAATAGACAAACAAATGAATCTTACTTTGTCATGATAGAGAAATCCAGTTTTTAGTTTTTGACTGTTGTGGATCTGTTTTTCTTGATAAGACATTAACCAATAAGGCTGGTGGTATTCTATATATTTACTTAGTATATCCCATGAAAAGACTGAAACCAGTTTATCTAAAGCCTGATATGTCTTACTCCTGATATATTCTCTGTGCCATAGACCTCCACTGTTTATCATTATATAATTAAAAAGACATCAGTGAGCCATGCTGTTTCACTCGGCGACTCCTTCATTACAATGAACTTGTGCATCCAGCAGTGCATCAAAAGTGTATTGATCCTCAGCTGAAAATAGTCGCCAATAAATACAGTTTGAGACACATATGCTGAAAAACGTCAGTGCCCAGCTGTTTAGGGAAATTACATTACAAAATTACAGTCATTTAAAAAAAAATTATATTTAAAAAAAATTGATTAATCTAATACTATTTGTCTAATAAAATCTGAACACGACATCATTTTACCAATTTTTTTGTCTTGTATTTAGATACTATATCATCAAATATATTAACATACTTGTGCTGTCAAAACCTTTAACCTGTTTTTTTTTCTTTAACCTAACTTCACATACATTTGATGTGGCCATGCAGGCTGTGAGAAAGTACATCAATTGCCACTAATGGTTGACATTTTCATTGTGAGAAAGCTGTGTGATTCGAGGTGAAATGAAAACAGAAGACACCTTGAGATGTTCTTCCGTCACCTCGTCTCCTCAAAGAACAGATAATCACATTTAGCAGCACTCTAATATGATTGGCTGAGGGAATCAGGTCTTCATCGCTTGATTCGTCAGCAGGGTTACCGCTGGCACACACAAACACACACACACACACACACACACTTCCCCATCTTCTTGTGCGTTACTGCAGCAAATCAAATTCAGTTCATCAAATTGACCTTGAGCTCCTCCTAGAGTACAAAGAGAGTGTGTCTTCACGTGTGTTTGACAGTACGTCCACATTCTATAAATAATGCATTCAACCATCTACAGTAAGTCATGAATGGTGAGAGACAATGACAAGGAGAAAGAGAGAGACAGGAAAGGTTATTTGTATTACAATCCAGGTGTCTATTATCTTTATATGAATGTTTTCTTTTAAACTTATATACATTTTTTACACATGCTCAGGAAGCAAAAAAGTTCTATTACTTTTGGTATCTGCTAAACAGATACTGCAACTAAAGGACACTCCTGTTTTAATAATCACTTTATTTTCTTAAAGTAAGTGAACAATTAATCCCAATGCTGTGAGATCAGTTACGCCTCTTAGCTTGATATCTTTTAATAAACAGTACTCAGTAGTCTATATTGAAACGAGGTAGAAGAAGTTTAAAGGACTACTAGCGCCCCCTAAAGGTGGCAAAATCCCATAGTAGCTGAGTGTTGAATGGAATGAACAACATATGTAGAGCAAAAATCATAAAATGTAGTATCATGGCAAAGGTCAAAGGTTGACGAGTTCACCAAAAATATCACCAAAAGCATCAATATAGATTAATGCACTTCACAAAGCAAAGGGTTAGGGTTAGATTAACCACCCTGCCAGTCTGTAGACTATAGTCAGTAGTCTCTCAGAAACAGGATTTTATACATTACCAGAGCAATGAAAGTATTGACAGCTGCAGGTCTGACATCTGTCCTATTCTCTCCATAATGCATATTATGCCTGAGACACACCAACAGGAGCTCCCTCCTATGAACTCTGTGGACAGTCCAGATACACTGTGACTTATTGCTAAAGTGTCAGCAGGTGTTGGGCAGAAGAAGAGACCCATGATGATGACAGTGACACAAACATTGAGTAACTTGTTACAAAACAACAACAACAAAAAAAAGCAGGAAGCAGAAGCAGATTCTGTCTTGACAGATACTGTGTGTCAGAAACTTGGTGAAACTAGAAACAGGGATGCAACATTGCTCTATTTTTCCCACCTGCCACCTGGTATTCAACCCCTCTACAGAACAGATGGTTCACCGATTCAGTCTCGACAAATCCAAGACCAAACTTTCTGTGATGGAGCCTCAGATGATAATGCTATATTTGTCTAGTCAGAACAGGGACTATAGGTTGGGGTACAACTGCATTTTATTCAAAGTACAGTGAATTGAATCCTCTTATAAAATTAAATTCTTTTCAATTCCTTATGTCTATTCTTGAATGTCTAAAAACAGAAATCTAACAGCAGCAAGTTCACAGTTTGAGTATCATGTTTTAGGCATTAAGAATGTCTTTTTTAGAAAACATGAAATTAGGTCTTAGCAGTCAAATGTGACTATAATGTTACTACTACAGAAATACTGAGAAATTTGAGATTGCAGATGGCAAAAAAAACATACATGCACCCTCACTCTTACATTTCCCTCTGAGTTAAAAAATAACAACAACCTATATCTCTTAAACTGTTGGTCAAGAAGGTGAGCCTGCCTTGGTGAACTCAAGTCCCTGTGCAAAACAAAGCTGCTCCACCTAAGGGAAATTTAAGCCAACGCGGAGCATAAGTGCCACCAATTATGGAGCGGAACAACAGTGAGCACAGTTTTGCCTCCTTTTCTACCAATTTCTCCCCTGCCAGCCACATTTTTTCCCACTGTTAAATAAGCTGTGTTGAGACAATAGTTTCTGTCCTGAAGGCCAAACCTAGGTCTTTATACTCATCTGCTTTCCCAGCACACTTTGGGTTTAGAGAGGGATTTGCCTGAGAACTCTGAGTGGGGAAAAGAGCAGATAAGTAGTGTTTATCTGATGCTGTCAAAAGTTCAAGCACTGGGAGAGTTGGCTAAGGTTGGTCTTCTTCCCTTCTTCCCCTCAAGACTTTGGATTTAACAAAGATTTTCGAAAAGAACTTTCAGAAGGAAAGGATTAGTGAATGACACCTTTTATCTAAGCGCTGAAGCTGCGTCTGAGTATCGAGAAAAGAATCAGAGTATTACTATACTGTACTTCTCTAGGCAAAGTCAGAAGGAGATTGTCGCAACAGGAAAAAGTCTTTGGTGGGTAGACGAAGAAGCCTTCACCCAGGGATCAGCTGATTTGACTTTGGAGATGATCTGAGTCAGTTTGTGTATTCAGAGGTTATGTTCATATGTTGGAAAACCAGACCTCAGAGTCAACTCTTGAACAACATTAGAATTTCATTTTGTATGTATGAGTCAAATTCCAATGCGAATATACATGTAAGCTGGTTTTGGATTTGCATAATAGAGAATTTCTCTACAAAGTGCCTGTTTGCATTTGCTGATGTTGACTCATCTATTATAATGTCGTTTATACCAAAACGATGAAAGGAGGTTAAAGACCAACCTGTCAGCTTTCCATTCCAGGCTTTTATCAGCTTATATATAGAGTGTCATTCCGACAACTGCTACAACCTCATAGCATATGCAGGGATAAAGTGTAGAGACACTTTAATCAAAAACATAGCTTGATACAGCTTATGTGATGCCTGAGAGCTTAATAGAATTATTCTGGTTTGAAAGGACATAGCTGTATCTCTAAAATGGCTCACAAAGCAGGAGCTGGGATCATGCATAGCTCAATATAACTCAGGGCTTTGTCTCCCAGGATCCTCTTTTTTTCCATTTGAACAAAGACGATCTAAATGTGCTAATAAGATTTTGTGAAACCAGACCAAGTTTGTTTTGTATTTAATGTGGTTTAATGTGGTTTTCTGGGCTGTGCACGGTAAGGGAATCTTTTGACAATGAGGCTTAGCTGGTTGTGAGTCATTGCCCCATTTGCAGGACTCAATAGTGGTGTTTACATGGACCCTGTTGAGGATATTTAGGCACCCAGATCCTAAGCTGATCCTGAGTCCTGTTTGCAGTATGTCTGATAAGCTCCTACCTTGGCTCTGAGAAATCTCGATTCAGTCATTACTGAGAATATTGATGCATGTAAACATGAATTTTTATTTGGATTTTCACAGTATGTGCAAGCTAGAGAATATAAGTAAATAGTATACCATTTCTCAGCTGCCAACACTGATTCCTAATTGGTCCCATTTTAATTCTTGTATTTGCTTATATCAGCAACTCACGGGAAATAAACTTGGATGCAAGCTGTTTCCTGGACATGCAATTAAGATAAAATGGCCTCTGTACAGTACACATGGTTGAGGCTTGAGTGGGGATTAAAGTTCCCAATGAACAGTCCAGAGTAACACTTTCACTGGGATATGAGCCGCTATCTCAAATACTGTTTTGCACGTTCGTGTTATCATTCATGCAAAGTCACAGACATAATGTGCATCCACACACATATACATGCACATACATTTGAACACATACCGTAATCTGCAACTGCATTCAAACACACATGAGAAGTTATTGCTCAACCACACAATAACTCATGCATGAAAGCCTAAAATGGAACTAAGTAATTATTTACACTCTATCCACATGTGCATATATGGATACTTGCTGTATATGCACTTTAGCTCTACTCACCCCCTCTTCCTCCCAGTCTCATACACACACACCTGCAAGACAGCAAAGATGGTGTGTCATGATCAGGCAGATATTGCTATGTCAGCTTCTCTGTTTGCATTAAATGCTGATACAGCAATACCTCAGTTTACTTTGGATTTCTCACTTTCTGCCTGAATTTCTGTCTAATCTGTCTTTTTCACCTACATCCAACTGGCTCATTAAAGCAATTGATCTATTGTGTGATTTATGCCTCATTGCTGTGCTGTGTCCCTGTTTCTGTAAAAGCCTTTTGTTGGAGGCCATTTTCTTTACCTCTTCAGCCATTTTGCCTATCATGCTGTCCCACTATGTATTACAAACTGGGTCTACAGTATTTTACAATGGATGGAAGTGTCCAAAGATTGTGATTAATTCATTAAAATGAAAGCTGCGTATTCAGTGCATATGCAGAAAAAAAGTTTCTATCACATCCTACTTTAATGTCCACGATGCTTGTGCAAGTCCAACTGTTAGTGAAGTTGAATTGAACTCATTATGGCACCCTCTATTTTTTCATGCATCCACTGCTCCTTGTACAGCCAGTCATATTAAATCTAATTTTAAACCATATTTGCATAAAGCAATAATGTCAACATCATATCATAAGCCAAGTTTCCATCCAAAGGTAGCTCACATTTGAACCAAATCTAGTTTCCACTGCACTTTTTTGCATTTTCCTTTTATCATATGCAAACTTCTTTTTTTTTTCTTCTAACACATTTTTGCAGTCAAGATATTTTAGCTCTTTTTATACACAAATTGAAAATGCAAAATGCACAGATACAGGTTGATTTAAATGCACCTATACCCACACAGACAATCAGCCAACACAACAACCCACATTAGCTTTCCTGCTAAACTCTTCCAATCTAACGTCCAAACATGAACGCGTATCTTCACATGCACCTGAGCTTATTGAACAAGCCACTGGGGAAAAGTGCCAGTGGCTAACGTCAGATTCAAGGCTGGATAGTTAATTAGCTGTTCTGCTCAGCTTTACTTTGTCTCCTGCTGGGGCTCAGCCTGTCAGCTGCCGTCAGTCAAACACAGATACGCCCCCTACAGTCAACCGGGATGAAGAGGAGCATTTCAGATGGCCTTTTAGTTTAAACCAGGAAGTAACACACACAGTACTTTCAGTCAATTGTGAGAGGAGCTTCAGTTGGTCACTGTCAATGGTGACTCAGCATAAAGTTGAGAATTCCATGTTTAAAGATTAGTTTAATTTGTTCATCCCTGCATCAGATCTCTTGTAGAAGTAAATATTATATTGTAATATAAATAATCCAATAATATGTAAAATATATAAATACTTGTAAAATACAGAATAATAAATGATGCAGCTTCATTGTGCCGTGTAGTCACCAGTATATAAGAAGAAAGAGCTCCACTACTTGTAATTCTACAACTCTCATTCTCTTCTTATGGAGCGCAGTTTTCCTAATGTTTTCATTTTATCTTCTACCCTTTCGTTTTCTCCTTCATTGCGCTTGCACTCGTCCCTTCCCACCATGTCCTCTCCTCTGTCTGCATTTTGCTGCAGTTCGTTTTATTTTATGCTGATGACTCAAAATACTAATGATACCGGGGGCAGCTGCCGACTGACAGAGAACTCCGTCTTTCTTTTGGTTGCTTGCTTTCTGTCCTCAGATGCTCCCCTTCTCTGCCTCCCAGCCTCCTCCTCCTTCCTCGCCCCATCCTCCCTCTCCCTTCCATCCTTTCTTTTACACCTAATTTCTCCCCGTTCTCTCTTTTACCCTCCCTTCAATTTGTCATTTTCTTCTTGTCACTCCCTCCATTTTTCCCTCCTTCCATCCTTCAGCTGTCACACTCTCTCGCTCTCTCTCTCCGGTCCTGCAGGAACTGCTGGGTAATCCCACTAACTGGAACAACTCAGCTAATTGGACTCAATAGTTTCTGACAGATTCTCTCCGTCTCCTCATGCTCTCCTTGTTTTTCTAAATATGTCCTGTTTCGTCACAATGTTCAGCAGTACACTGTCCCTGTATCTTCCTTCTCCTTCTTTCCTCTTTTCTTTTCTCCCCTGCACTACTTATCTCCTTACTTTGCCCAAATCCCTCAGACCCCTGGCTTTTCTCTTCATCGTTTTCTTTTCTCTTGATGCTTGGTGTCAGGTTTTCCTTGTTTCTCTTATTCTTGTTTGCAGCGCTCAGCATTTTTCTGCTTTGGTATCACGAGGCATTATTTCATGGGATGTATAACTCCTACAGGGGCTGTCAGAGAGCTTGCGTAGGACATGTTCCAGGGCTTGTGCCTTGTTGTGTAATAGTCAAACTCATATTCATGCTGCAGACTCTCTTATCACTTCTTATACAGCATATCTCCATGAATATACTTTTCTCTCTGTGCATTTCTCAGTGTCAGTGTTGTCAACAGTACACATTGCTTGATCTGATCATTTAAATTTTACACCAACAACATGATGAACAGTCAGGACAATTTAACTATTTCTACAGCGAAAGGGCCACCAAGCACATGACCTACAGTTAGGAAACCATTTAGGCTATAGCTACCATTGAGGACATCAAGGTCAAGTTCTCAGTATCATGTTTGGCAATTTGGGGGTTTTAATGACCTGAGACTGTGTGACGTTTTAGGGGTTAGTTCTTAATTGGGCCCAGGAGCGAGACACAAACAAGGGTGACTGGGTAAAAAAGAGAAAACTCCAGGACTTACAAGAGAAGACAAAAGGGTGACTAAGCACAGGAAGTCCAGGTGGTGCAGAGTTGCTTCAGTGGATGCAGGCTGGTAGGTGGGTGCTTTAAGCTGCCAGTCGTTAGGTGAAACTTTGGACAGCTGAGAGAACAGAGAGCCCCAGCACCTGAAGAACACACCTCCAGCCACTGAAGCAATGCCTGAACAAAAGACTGAAAAATCCTACACCAAAAACAGTGGAGTATAAGACTCAAAATACACTGGAAATAAACTAGTAAAACACAAGAGTCCAAAACCATGACAGACTAACTTTATACAATTAGACACAAATTACACATTTGTTGAGGTGGATTGTCGGGTCAGTATTCTTAGAGGTGATTCAGAACTAAAGGAATATTTTATTGATCCTTCCAAATATATTCCTGGCCTTGAGAGGTCTTTGAAACAGCATAGCAGACATCAAATTGACAGAAAATATATCTAAAGTTAAAGGCATACATAAAATGTGGGTGGGGTTGTGCTGCATGGGGAAATGTTGACTCATGACAGACTTGGCTGTGGCAATGGAAACCATTTTTTTGCATGCATGAGTGAAAAGCAATAGGCCACTTCTTTTCAAAACCAATCTGGTGCTGTGCAGGTAGTGGAGGGGACACTGGGCATGTACCCAGCATGGAGTGTCTCCAATCATCCTGTCAGCAGAGCGGAGGCATCGGCAAATGTTAAGTCTGATATTTGTATTTAACATCGAATTCAAATTTGTTGTATAACCAATTGAACAGGTAGAACATACAGTGAAATCCTTTGTTACTGTTGCAAGTAGATTGGGCAAAATTAGGTAGTTAAAAGGGAGCAGATGTTTAAAAAAAATACAAAAACATGTATAAGTTTTTCAAAATCAAATAGTAGTATATAATAGTATATACAATGGCAGACATACTGATATTACTCTCTGTCTCAGAGGTCAACAATTATTCCACTAGTGCAGGGCAAAACACCACAGGGCTACAATGAATGTCAAATGAGGAGTCCTACCAATTCATGCAAGTCTAAATGAATGAAAAATATAATAAACAGAAGGTAGATTATATTATAGCACATTAGTTTTAACTTAAATGTATCACGGGAAAACTGGGTTTTGAAGTAACAGGTAGTAATAGGATAAAGTAATTGTCAAAATACCTGTATGTTATATAAAATTTGAAAATGATTTTATAAACATGCAAAACTGAGAATTTCATTTCCAAGTAAAATAAAAATGTTTTTGAACTATGACTTCATTCTTTATTTGTTTCTCTCTCTGTGTCTTACAAATTAACTTGATCACTCATTCACAGAGGCCTGCTAGAGCTGTTACTGTGTCTCATGCATTTCTTTTCTCCCTCTCTTTCTCAGGAGGTCCTCCTGATGTTGGCAAGATGCTGGGTGGGGAGGAGAAGGAGGAGGACCCTGATGCAGCCAAGAAAGAGGAGGAGAGACAGGAGGCCCTGAGGCAGCAGGAGGAGGAGAGGAAGGCCAAATATGCCAAGATGGAGGCTGAGAGGGAAAGCATGAGGCAAGGGATCAGGGATAAGGTACGACGACAACATGCTGTCTAATAACCCACTCAGTGAAATTTCTTAATCTAACACAAGGAACCAAGTCTCTCATCACCTGAAAAACAGCCACCACTCCACAGAGGAAATATATTAAAGATTTATTTTCAAATGATGGCTGCTGACAGAAATGGGAAAACTAAAACGGAGAGGAAGGAAGCAGATAAGCAAGAGCACAAATCAATGGAAAACTGTGTCACATTTATCCGAGAGGTTTTGATGATTTTGAATGCCGTCCTGTCTTTTGATGTTTAAGTAGCTTCTAAAGGCTTCACATCTTGACGCCAAAACTCTTCTTATAACATGTGTTTGAAAAAGTCTATAATCACACTATTTTTATTTGCTTTTATCCTATTTTTAACTTCATCTGAGATTATAAAATAGATCAGTGGAGCATCCGGAAAGAAAGAACTGAGAGAAGTAAAACATTGAGAAGCCATGATTAATACATTTGAGTGTTTAGACAGAAATGGGTGAGTCAGAGAGAGGACTTCTTTAAAAATGTAAACTGCCATCCAGGATGACCTTTTTGAAAACAGTGAATGCTTTCAGTGCAACTGCAGGATGTTAAATTTACAATATGATGTTTTTGAATATGAAGTCATTGCTCGGCTTCACTTTTTGTTTTTATGCATGTCTAAAATGCAATATTCAGTAATGACTGCTCCATTCTGAATCAGCATTAGTATAATGTGTATTTTATTGTCTGCTTTTCTGCTTTGAAGTCCATCTTCAGACAGCGTTTGCTTTTAGTTCCCTTCTCTACAAATGGGAGGCTATGGGGCTGCTGCGATGGTAAAGGCTGCAATGTAACCACTTCACTGCAGAGACAGTGTGAAAGACAGGCAGTCTGTGGGTGGGGCAGGTCTGAGGGGAATACTGTGAAGTCAGCGGGATGAAAAGTGGCACTCCTCCCCTGACTGCTCACCTCCTCTATTCTTCTTAAGTTCCCCCAGAGGAGAACAAAGAGTGAGAAACAAGTCCCAAAGTGCTCGTTACTGAAAGGTTTCTGTCAGCCCCCTCCACGTTTTTTTCCCCGTTGTGCCAGATACTGCAAGAAATGTCCATATTACAGCTGAAGTAACTTTACATACATTGAGTATGACAAAGCAATGTCATGTGCAAAGCTGTTCCATCCAGTTGGCAGGCAGGTCTACAAGTGACAGGGCTCCAGGTAACAGGCTGACATTAAACAGCCAAGCAAAATAGGATGGTATGGAAAGGAGTGAGTGGATATAAATACTGCAGGAATGACGAGTAGTGATGTGTCAGCTGCGAAGGAGTCAATTCCTTTTTTTCTTACTTTCACCACGCTGCTCAGCCACACTCACTCCATGCACTGACTGAACACTGTGTCCATGTGGATATGAGAACGATTACATGTGCTGACAAAGATCATACCATCGGTTAAAAGTGGACAGGGGCCTGCCATGTGTTTTCCCATTTCGTTTAGCATTTGTAGCGCTGGCCTGACGCTCCAGGTCAATCAGCTTGCCAGGCCAAGCATGCTGAGACTTCTGTATGCCGCGCCAGTAACCCTCAAGTGTGCAATTGTGCATGTCCAGCCACGAGCCAATAGACAACCAATTGACAGAGAGGACAGAGAGCAGAAAGCAAGATGAGCAAAATCTGCATGTGCAAAACAAGATTATAATGGTGGGATGTCTAAGTCTGAATCTGTCATTATCCTAGTGATTATTTTGCTGATAAAACAAGTGACCCCCCCCCCCTAAAAAACAAAAAAAAAGAACGATGAGCTGCTGTTCAGAACAGCTCTCAGAAAGGAACGAAGCCACAAGATCTGGCTCCCTTTAAAGAGCTGAAATCTCATCACTACTGATGAGTGAGATTGGAAACAGGTGAGCAGGTGGGCGGGGAAGGTCGGGGTTATTGTAGGGCAGGAGAGAGGGGCAGGATGTGGGAGTAAGACTTGGACAAGAGAAAAAGTAAGAGGGCATCTGGTGGACAGGAAGAGAATGGCAATGACTGTATTTGAGGAGGTGGGAATGTGGCAGGAGGGAGGGACAGAGAGGCCGATGGTGAAGAGAAAGAGAAAGATGAAAGGTTAGCAGCTGCTCAAAGCACAAAAACAGGGAAAGGCTCCATGGATGAAAAATTGATAAGTAGCAGTGCATGTGCATTATGGCACATTCATTTATTTTGGAGATATCATATTACGTTTCCATCTTGAAAATAGCATTCATCTCACCATCAGAATCTTAATTACAACTTTAAAAGGGTGCCTCTCCTGAGAACACTGATATATCTGACTTGGTGCTTAAGATATGGAAGTGTCTGTATTCCAGGCAAATCACATCATCCAAAGACCATTATTCAATAGAATTAAACCTTAATTTAATTAGCATTGATTGTAGCTTTACATTGTGATTGCACAGTATTCTTAACCCTGCATTATCACACAAACACACACATGCCAGTCTGTATTACATCCCATGCTTATGATGCCACAAGCACAAGTGTTGGCTCAGCACAAGTCGGTGTCAAGCTTTTCAGGTCAAAAAGGCAGCTCAGTTCTTAAAGCTGCCATAATAGATTTTTTTGGTCACTTGGGGAAAGAAGAACTTGCTGGAATACACAGTGATTGTGATGCAGTGACCATAACCAACAATACAGGTCATGTGACACACTTGGACGTAAGAAATGGCTGTAAAATGACGATCAGTTACTCACTGAGAGATAAAGATTCTGTGGTTCTACAATTTCATTTAACGAACTCTTTTATTCAAAGCAACACACATCTGATAGTTGATACAAGCACACAAGGACAAAAGCAAGGACCTAGCCAACAACCTGGGAAAGTGTCATAGAGCAAAGTTCAGGTCTGTTTTTTTATAATATATTTTTTGCAGTCTGTCAAGTGCACAGGTGTTCAGTAAAGAGGAAGACAAGCAGCTCCAACCCACTAAATGCATAAATTAAAGATAACAATGTATCAAACTAGAAAAACACTCGGAGAGCGCAGACCTCCGCCAAGCAGCACAGTTCCCCCAGTTTATTGTGACTTACACCCCAAAATATTAGTCGTACCTTTGATTTATCTATTTCAATGGATTCCTGGACCATAAAAACATACCCTTAGCAATTGGAATCGCATTGATATCAATTTTAGTTCAATAGATATACCCGAAAATCGACATTTCCGTAATGGCAGTGTTCCTGATCACCTCCAAAATTTAATCATTTGTTCCTTGTCCCAGAAAGGACATTTCCAGAAAATTTCATCAAATTCTGTCCATAACTTTTTGAGTTATGTTGCAAACAAACAAACAAACAAACCAACGACGGCAAAAGCATAACCTCCTTGGTGGAGGTAACAACATGAATTTTAGATAACTTCCACTTCGGATTCCAACAGGGAGCATTTGTGTGACTGCAATGTAGTGTCCTGTAAATTTGGTGTTTTTCTTAACTTGTCTTTCCTTTGCATTGTTCACTTCACTTACTTCCAAATATTTCTCTTTTTTACCAGTATGGCTTGAAAAAGCGTGAGGAGGCCGAGGCCGAGGCAGCAGCCGCTGCAGAGGAGCCTGCGGCTGGCAGCCTGACTCGACCCAAGAAGGCCGTGCCGGCTGGCTGCGGTGACGAGGAGGAAGAGGAAAGCATCATGGACACAGTGATGAAATACCTGCCAGGCCCACTGCAAGACATGCTGAAGAAGTAGTCTAGCTGGCTGACTAGTGTTAACGTTATCTAGATTAGTTCATAGGCTACATTCACAAGGTTGGCTTCAGTCAGGGGTTGTTTTCCACCCACGTGACCGATATGAACTTTGCTCTGTAGTTTAATCCGATTTGGTCTTTTGGTGTTCAGACAAATCAAAGTTTTATGGAAGGGAAAATGAATCTGATGTGAAGCAGCAGTGTGAATTGTAGCCATTAGACTAGACTAGATTGACCCAACGGTCAGGTGAACGTTAGCTATGTTACACTAATGAATCTAACAGCAAGCAGAGGGGCTAAAAACACAATGTTAGATGGTTTATCCTTCTAGTCTGAGACGTTTTCAACTCCTTTTTCTCTCCTCTGTGATCGCTGCAGAGCTCTTTCTCTCGCAGCACTGAAAAACAATATCCCTGTTCACTCGATTTGTACATAAATAAATGAATAAAGTATGACAAGCCTCAAGGTGGCAAACAATCATAAAATATTATAAGAAATTATTATACTAACTGTGTGTCTGTCTCTAAAATAAAAAAAAAATGTGATAACTTGATAAGCCATATTTTAAAAAGGAAATTTAAAGACTACTGTTGTGTGCTCCTAAAGCTACTGTTTTGTGTTGGACCATGTCTGAAATTTATGTAAAAACTTTTTGCACACAGTGTTACACATTCTCTGTCAGACCTGTCGTCTATCACGCTTCCCCCAGTGCCCGACATCAAGGTGTGATGACATCCATGTAGTGTAGTGTTTAAAAATGTTTCTACTCCCCTGTTCAGTGCGTGTCCTTCTTATGTCTTGCATGCCATTTGTCTGGACAAGTTTGTTGCGTGAATATGTACCGACTCACCCCCCCCCTTTTATCCTCTTCTTTATCATGCAAAAAATATAAAGGCAATAACTCCTTAGTTTGAGTGTGTTTTCACAACCGTGTCGATATAACCGTTAATAACATCAGTGATAAATTTTAAAAAAAGATATGTATGCATTCAGGATATTTCATTTACAGGTTTGCAGGGTTTTCTTTTTTTGTTGTCTCATTGTTTTGATGAAGAATGACCGTGTAGCCGTTCATACAACAGCCAAAACCTTAAGCTTTCAGCCATAAAACCCGAACTTACAGTATATATATACTATTACTATCAGGATCTACTACTAGGGAGAGACTGAATGAATCTGTGTGAATAGATAAGACATACGTGTTTGTGATTTTTAAGCTATAATAAGCAGTATCAACCTGAAAGTGGAATACGAGTCAGGATCATGTGGAGACTTGTAAGACATAGAGCACCGTCCCTCAACACACACATATACACACACGCATACAGCGAATACTGCAGTTTGGCTATCGATTTAGTTACACAGCAAATCTAAAAATCGTGTTTTAAAAGAAGACGTGAGATGGTGGTGCTTTATTCAGTTCTACTTATTGTTGGTTTCGATGTGAGAATGAGCTGCTGAAGGCGACGTGGAATGCCATGAGCAATAAAGGATTATCATGTATGTTTCTGCCTGAGATTCAATAAAAACTTAAAACCTTGTTCACAGACATTAAAGACGTGTCACCTTCTGTTCTCTGTGGCCTGAGGATGGCTTCGAAACAGACACAGTAGCCATCATACAGTTCTCTTATGTGTGTAAATTCAGGTCGATGTGAAAAGGAGTTCAGGGCCTTGAGTCTGTTATAGGACTTTTTCTCATTCTCATTTGTGTCTGATTAAAAACAGCCATTCTGGGAAAATGTACTTCCCAAAGATACGGAGAACTCATTTAAAGTGTTTGTCATTTAAGACATATTTAAAACTATAAAGGAAACTCCAGCAAAGGAAACCCTCTTTGTAAAGGTTATAGGTTGGATGAAACATGAATAGGGTACTGAATTAATTACTTTTTTTTTTTTGCATTAAGTTTTGTTAAGACTGCAAATATTTTCAAAGAATCAAAGACAACTTTTTTCTTAATTGGGAACAGGCTCCAGAATATTATGGCTCTCTGCAAACTGAAAAGTAAATTTAGCTTCATGAACAGAACCAGAAGTCATTAAAAAGAAATGTATTTTGGGTTTTAATCTTGGCATTTGCAGCATTACTAGTTAGAAGTGCAATACAATTATTGGCCTGAAGGGGGCAATATAGAGATGGATTGAGTGTCTAATTGAACTGACTTGGTGCATTTCTTCCATTTTTTCACAGACTGTCACTGCTGTCTGTATGTGAGGAGATGACTGTTAATATCCAGCTAAAATATCCAATCAAGAGCAATTAAAGTTAAAGAGCAAAACCACTGTGGAAATGTTATTTTCAAGCTTTATTTATTTCATAAAAATTCAACCAAAAAAGGTGAACTATCTAACAAAACAAGAGTCAAGCACTAAAATATGAGGAAATATGAGACACAAGAAAAGAACAGGACACACAAAGACTGTGAGCGGCAGGAGTCCTCGTCCTCTTTTACCTTTTTGCATTCAACTACTTCTTGTTTTACGAATGTTTACATCCATAATTACCATTTGCTGAACAACACCCACAGCACTGATGAGAAAGTAACAAAGCAGTGATATTAAATAACATTAAAGGGGTCAACCAACCCTTAAACATGCTTTGGTTTGTGTCTCTGAGCTTCAGTGTCAGGTACAGCTGTTGACATCAAGGAAACAAGGACGGTTAAGTTTTACCTTCCAGTCTGTAACTGGTCGTTTTCTTGAAGCAGGATATACAGACTCATTAAACAAAGTGCAGACCATTTCTTGTGATTTTTAGTGGAGCTGCTTTAGTTTCAGCTCTAGTTCCTGGTTAGATAGCAGCTAACCCCTCTTTTTTGCATTGTGCTGTTGATTTTAAAGTTTGAAGAAATCCTATTAACATACAGACGTGTTTATCATGACCAACATGTAGGTACGTAGTTGGTAACATGGACATAAACTGGTCTTCAAAGACGTGGTTTGCCCTTGATGAGAAAAACTCAAATGATCAATCAAGGATCAGAATGTGATATATCTCAGTTGTTCAGTGGCTGATTTAAGACCTGTCACAACTAAAAAGCATTTTGAAACAGCAGAGAATCTGTTAACATTTGTTTGATTTCAATAAAATGGATCTGCGTAGTCTGACAGCTGTGAAGACATAAGAGGTTCCCTGTGTATTTAAACATGTGTCTACCATGCATTACCGAAATACTCCAGACCTGATTGAGGCGTTAACGTGAAACCTGTAATACACAGTAAGGCAAACACCCATTTCATATTAAACCACACATTTTAGCTCCAGTAAATAAAAATAAACAAACACAATCAACAAACCAGACCTAGTTAAAAGTGTAACAGAAATCCATTCAAATACCTGCACTTCCTTTGGGTTAGTATACTGTGACTTACATTGTGGATTGTAGACAATAAACTGTAGACAAGATGGTGTTTGTAGGATATTTTACAGTGGGTAATATCTCCTTTCAGTAAAAACAACTTGAACTGGCAGTTGCCATTCCTAGCTAGCAGGAATGCTCTGGTGATATAAAAGCTGGATAAGGTAACAATGCAAAGTGTAAGTAGAGTGTACATTTTCATTTACAGAAACATTTTTACACAAGTGATCACACTATCCAGCACTATCAATCCAAGTTCTGTCAAGTATTGAACGGCTTCTGACTCTTTCCCAGGTCTGTCACAAATAAATATATTCTATATATAGCGACAAATCTCACAGTAGCCAGGTTTACAAATCTATCTGTCCATTATTAAAGAGTCTGTATAGTTTCGAATCTGAGGAGAACGAGTCACTAAATTACTGTTTAGACCGAACAAAAAAAGGCCATAAAATCAGATTTCCACGATCAGATCAAAACCCAATATTATAGTATTTTTCAGAGGATTTTTTTTTCAAATGTTAAAATGGCTTTTGTACATATTTGGTAATAGATACCTTCTATGTCGACCGTGGAGCAACATCAGTAACTTCGGGGAACAACAGTAATGACAGCAAAACTCATTTACAGCATAATAATAATTAGAATTCATTCAACCCATCAATAGAAACAGGGATTGCTAAAAGAGTCTTGTCACCTTTCAGTGGGGCCCTCATTGAAAACCAGACCTCCAGCCCCTTTTATTAAGGAATCCAGACACTTGAGGAGATATTAAAAGATTCATGATTCGTTTGTACAAAGGGCTGCAGCAAATGTTCAAGCCTGGAAACCAGGTCAAAATTCAAACTTCAGAGCCTTGAAAAACAAGCACACCTTTTGCATGCACTTAAAGCTCAGAAGAACACTGCTGATTAATCCCAATGGATCCTTTCAGATCTACTAAAGAAGTCTAGAAGTAGAAAGAGGTCGGAGATTGCCTCCAAACAAATGAACCTGACATGGTGGGCAGGGTCTTCTGGGTGGGCCGTCGATGGTGTGAGGCTGAAGAGGATGACGAGACGGGGTTTGGGGAAAATGGTAGGGGTCGAAGAAGGGGAACAGAAGGTTGAGAGTAGCCCTGGTTTCTACACATTCGTCCGACACTTGGGGAAGATGGGTCCTCCCTCAAGCCTTCTCTTTCTTACTGTGGATGGAGACACAGGGAGAAGAGAAATGATGACAGGTGAATAAAAAACAGAGGTGAAAGGATGAGAGTAAAGAAGGAAGGAAGGAAAACAAGGAGAAAAAAAATTGAAAAACAATGTAAGAAAGTGGTTCATCATCACCATCATCAACAACTTTAGCCAAAGCAAAGCATAGTAGGTCTACCTTATATGCTTTACACAAGTGAAGCAAAGAGAGACGACTGAAAGAAGGCAAGACCAAAAGATTAAAGTTATAGCACTCTGTCTTCAAGTGGCAGTGGCTTTAGCAGGAGCACTCGGAGGAGAAAAAACAAGTTGATAAGAGCAAGGCTGGATTTTCACACTATGAGGTGAGGACCCCTACTGAGCCCTACTGTATTGTTTAAGGACCATGTAATGACAATATATACTGAAATAATTAGGGCCAAAATGAAAAAAAAAACAAAATTAAAAAACTGCATTATAAAACTACCAGAGATACAGTCATTGTTCTTCACATTCTTCTTCCTTTTCACAACCTGGTGCCTACATTACCCACAATGCTGTCCACAGTCGATTTGGGTGTTATGGCAGTAGCAGTTAATGTATCCTCAACAAATTGTCCATTTATTAAATTATTATTATAATATAAATTGACACAGTGAAACTGGAGTTTTGCAACTGAGCGTTTTTCACTTTGCCTGGTTAGCAATCCAGCTATGGAAGAGAAGTGTTTCAAAGATTAGAGGAGAGGTCAGAGGTGGAGCAGAGGAGGCTGAATACCACCAGATGATGCAGGAACAGTGGAAACAGCCGATCAAGAGAAGAGAATGATCAAACCAAATAAAAAGGCCAAGGAGAAACACATGTAAAGGGGCCACAGAATAGAGGAGAGCATTGATTTGTTACTGAGAGAGTAAAGCAATAAATGTTTCAGCAGCTTCACAGTACAACCAAAACAAGATAAAACCACTAATAGCAGGCCAAAAAAAAGAGACATTCTCATACGGCCCAATCAGAAGACAGAACAGGTGGATGCTGTTGTCCAGTGGGTTGACCAATGAGGATCAGTGTCTCTGGGTAATGACAGATCAAGAGCTGGGAAATTAATCTTATCTGCTGTTTATTCTTCTATATTTGGAAATTATGGGTTATTTTAAACTTGTAAATATATGAATATTCCATATTTGAGTTTACCTTTCATTATCTTACAACTGTTTAGCAAACGTTGAGCATTTATTAGATATCCTACAAGCCCTATTCCACTGGATCTCCTGGACAGAAATTGTAGCCAAAAAAATAATAGTACAACTTTGGCAGGGACTGGAGTAACAAGAGCTAAATTGGGGAGACACTGTCAGGGGTATTTGCAAAAGAGAGATGATGAGAAGATGAGGAAGGAAAGCGACGACAGAAGCAACAGAAGCTCTCAGAGGAGTTCGACAGGTGGTGGCAGCGCTTCTCGGTGGTCTGGAAAAGAACCAGGTGATGATGGCGGAAGAGAGGCAAAGCTGAGCGGTCAGACAGTGCGCATTTTGTATTCCTGTTTGGTTTTTTGTACTTAGTCTTAGACTTGAACTTTTTCCCGAAGGCCCTCTCCAACTCAGGGACAGACAGAGTGAGGGTGAAGGAGCCGTCCGACTCTGACCTGACGGCCCGGGCTTGAGGATGACGAGGGGGAGGAAAACGTTACAAGATTATGGCACATACATTTAACTTCAGATGATTTGTGACACACTGCAAGCAGACTATAAAACCAATAGAAACAAACAGCCCATAAACTGTATCCATATGTAATCAGTCTCAATTAACTTAAATCCTGTTCGGTCTTTTGGTGCAGATTATGTTTAACACACTCGCACACAAACTTAACAAGAACTAATTTTGTGAAGCTTTTAAGAGTTTTGTTGCGACTGTGGCAGAGTTAGTACAAAGATTGTTTTTGAATTGTATCACAAAAACCCCCCACAAAAAAACCATTACACAAAGGCCATTTCTTCCACTAGTTTCATTTCATCCTCTCTCTCTCTCATGCACAGTCTCTTTTCTTAGTGCTGATGTCATGACTTAGGAAGTCGCTGTTTTGATTGGCTGGGGCTTTCTGGCCCTACTACTGAGTTAGCGGCCGATGATATCACTCCGATTCGTCTATTAGAGTCTGATTAAAGTAGGATCCAAGCAGATATAGTGAAGATAAAGTGTCAGCACTGACGCATGTAACAACCAGTGGTGCCAAACACAGACTGCTACAGGACTGTGTACCACTCACATAACTAGCTAATGCCCTGTGAGGTGCTTCAGTCATCAAATATATTATGTAATAGAAATGTTATTAGTTTATGTCCAGTTCATGAACTTTTGTCAGTTTGTCACAGCAGCTATAAGTTGTGTGTTTGTATGTATCTGTTTCAAGGACTAAAAGCTGCATCTGTGCTTTCAAATGCAAGTGTGTGTGTGTGTAACCCACCCAGGTCGTTGTTGTTCATCATGGCATTGGAACCTCGGAGGCGCGGGCCCTGCTGGGTGAAATGATATCCAAACTTCAACAGTGTGGTGTTTTTCTCCAGCATGCTGGCTATCTCCATCTCCACCTTGTTTCCTAACGGCTGGCTCTGGAGTGTGGGGAGAGAGTGGGGAGGAGTGAGAGATGGAGGAGGAGATACAAGAAGGGATGGAGATGAATTAAAAGTGAGTAGATTAAGGGATTTGTGGTGGCAAAATGGAGAAGTTAGAGAGCACAAAATTACTCTTTGTGAAATGAGTCATTCAATCAATCAATCAATCAATCAATCAATCAATCAATCAATCAATCAATCAGTCAGTCAGTCAGTCAGTCAATCAGTCAGTCAGTCAGTCAGTCAGTCAGTCAGTCAGTCAGTCAGTACAGCCCAATGGCAAATGAAGTCAGGAGAAATATGGGAGCTGCAGTAAAGAAAAAAAGAGTCATTCAACAAGTTGAACTAATGACTGAAGAGTGAGTCAGTGTGACTCATCGCAATGTAATCAGGGGGCATTAGACTGAAGTGGCAAAGATGGCCTGTGTACACAACCTGACACACATACCCACACACACTTTTTTTTGTGTATGAGTCTCCATGTACTGTGCAGCTGGTACCTGGTTGTCTATCTTGAGCTCCTGTAGTGTGGTGTTACTCTGCAGTGACTCTATGAGGGACAGAATTCCAGTCCCTGTAATGAAGTTTGACTCAACATTCAGGCTCTTCAGCGTCGTGTTCACCTTCAACATCTCTGCCAGAGCCTGTGGACACACACAAACACACACACACTGTAGCTTTAATTTACTCTGTCGGATTCAATGTCTTATTAGATAGAAAGAAGTGGTAGAGGGATGATATATGACAGGAGTATTTAGGAAGGTAGAAACCCCTCCTGATATACAGATGTAATATGAAATATATATCAGCTTTGCAAGATAGTTTTAGTTTTTATTAGTGCTATTATCACAATAACCGACATACACAAGACGGTGAAATATTTTATCCTTAAGAGAAGTTTTGCATTCAAATAGAATCAATCAGGTTAAATCTTGAAAAATCTTTTTTGACGTGGATTTCAGAAAAGTGGAGTAATAAAATCAGGTACAATGGATTCTGTGCAGCATTTTGTGTAAAATGTGAGAGTTGTGACTTACAAACGCTACGGGGTCGTTGCTCCTGGTTCCTACAATACTAAACCTCTCCACCACAGTGTTCTTCATCAGAGCCTCAGCGTACGCCTTCAGAGTCTTGATGGGGATGTTCTGGGCACAGCAAAACAACGACAAAACAGGACAGCTCAGTAAAGTTACATGTTTTATTCAGTACTTATTATTAGATCGAAGATTTTCCCCTGTTTTTCAAAAGGTTTCTGTTTTCATGATAATGGTTCATCATTCATGATTATGAACATGATTTACATTTAAGGACTTATCTGCATTAAATCTCAATATATAATCCAAAAATATATGTACAAAATTAATCGAAAAGACTGACACATTTTGTCATTTTGTTCATGAAATCCCCTCAATGTGTTTCAGGAAATAAAAGTTTGTGCTGTGTTCCAAGATTCATTCATGTCCTAAAATGAATTCCATACTGTGTATTTATAAACTAACATTACAAAGTAGCTTTTTAAATTTCATCTGCACAATTAAAACGTGAAAACAAAAATTGAGTGCATCGAGGTCAGTTTGTTTCTGCTTTTGGAACATAATCAAACATGATGTGTATTTTTGGAAAAAAAATTTAGTTTTCTTCATTAGTATGTACTACAAAAACTATCAGAGACAGACATATACTTTCCAGTAATACTCAACAGAATATGCATGTGTACACACACACACACACACACACACACACGCACTTACTCTGATGTTGTTGAGGTTGACCTCCACCAGGTCAGGGTCGTTCCTTTTCATTCTCAACAGGGTCTCTTCTACGTCAGTGGAGTTGGGCTCTTCATCAGGGACTGGTTTATACTGAGTGCACTGGATGACACCTGCAACACATTCACAGAACACACTCATATACAGCAGGACTGTTGTTTAAACTAATCTTACTATGGGGACAACACTCACTTAAAATTGTGTTATTGTAGGTAATCCATCACAGTGAACATGGGGGTTTACATTGAATGCAGGACTGACTTCTCAATCATGTAGACACATGTAGTTATTTTACCACATGTACAGTATATTGTAAAGTTTACTAGCACAGCAGCATCTGTGATGTTAAGTGTGATGGATTATAAGAAGCAAGTCCTATAGTATTTTTGTGTGCAGCAGTGAAATGAAGATAAAACACAACAGGATACTTGGGAAAGTTGAGTCAACATGGCAGCAACAAAACATGTAAAATATATATTGTTTATGTACTGGATCAATAAATATGTTTTTTATTTTACATAGCAGTAAATATTGGACCAATATTTTGGTCACTATATACATTATAATTTATAACTATTACAGTATATTATGGATGCTCCTGAAAATATATAGTATCAAATTAGGCAAAATCTGAAAATCTCAGTTTGCTAAATACAGATCTTAATTGTCTTCATGTGAAGCAATGCTCAAATAATTTAAAAGAACACTCATTGTTCCAACACTGCTCTTTGTACCATCCTGTGTATCAGTACCAGAAACAAGGCAAGTGTCGAATCGGGAGTTTACAGCTGCTCTCTTTATGAGAGCTGGTCATATTTGGAAGTCAGATGTTCGGCCTGTGTCTCTGTTTAGAGCAGGAGGTGAATCTATAGGATGAGTCACCATGCAAGAGAGAAAATGGCTCATTAAAACGCGTGTGTGTTTGTGTGTGTGTGTTATAGGAGAGTAAAAGTAATATCAGAATACGATAGTTCACACTGCAAGATGAACAGATGAATCATGATTGTTATTCCTGGAACAGCTATCAGACAATGCATGAGAGCCTGTATACACTTAGCCTGAGCTACTTATTGACTTAGTACTTAGTTTTAATCTTTGTAACTATATTTGTGCATGCATGGAGAGCAAATAAAGACTGAGCCTATCATCTTCGGTAAAATAAACCAACATTCTGCCAACATGAGATCATTTCACTTGATTTCAGTCCAAGTAAACTCGCTTCAACATTTTTTTTGAATGAGGTGATATTTTCGTCAAACTCGTTGAGTGATCTGCTTTAGCTTCGGATACTTTTACTCGTTTCTTGGAAACCCCTGCGCCAAACGCATCTGCGATTGAAGCAAGTGAAGACAGGTCATGCAAATAAAAGACTCAGTTACATAAGTTTTAGCATGTGTGCGAGTGCGTGTGTGCGTACTGTTGAGTCCTTGCTTGTTGACAATGGTGCTGCTGGCCAAGGCTTCATAGTACTGCTGGTTACTCATCAGGGTGTGCATACCCAGGATGGCTGGAAGACAGCAAGAAGACTGCTCATTCAGATGGAAAAAAACGAAAGAATCGAACAAAGAGCTAGAGGAAGAAAGTGAGAGAGAGAGACTGAAAGAGAGTGAATAGATTTCATGATTATCTAGTTGCAGTGGACCACCATGCTACATACAGAGAGCACATCAGCACGTGTGGCATCGCAAGCAAGTCAGACCTGACACTGTCATCGAACAGATGTATGCTGTACAGTTTCAGGCACAGTAGTGGTAACTGGTACTGGCTTTAGTTTCTGCAGACACAGCTGAGGTCCCACACTCTGCTGGCTGACTACAGATCAGAATCAGGTTTTATTGGCAAGTTTTTACGCCCAAGGAATTTGCTTTGGTGTGACAGTAAACAAAGCACTAGAAAAATATAAACTGAAAATGAAGCTGTTGTGCAAGTCAATACAAAAAAGATCACCAATAAGATATGAAAAAACTGTATAGTATGTGCAGGAATGCACAAGTTGTGTGTACTCCACCTGCTGTATTATAACTATAAAGGGTGCCAAGGTTTTAGCCTGTAAGGAATTTCAACTTGAGGGATCCCACTTGTGTCCTGGCAGCACTGAATCTGAAATATGTTTTTCGACGGAGCAGCTGCTCTCAGGACACTATGCAAAAGAAATGATTTAGAGAGATTTATCACTTCATCTCTTTGTCAAAGATGGAGAGCATGAGAACAGTTTGCAAAGACACAAACAGTTAGGGAACACAAGCTGCTCTTAGAAGTGGGGCATGTTACCTTTGACAGCTTCAGGGCCATGTTGGAAAATGTTTCTCATTTTCAAATACTGCTCTAAGCAGCAGTATTGTTTGATAGTAGAGTTCTGCCATGCTAATGCAGGTATTAAAGACTAAAGCTTAATATGTTTACATAATGTAATATAGTTTTGATCTTTCAACTTAGCATAAGTGAGCTACAACTAAGATCTTTCTACTGTTAATTAACTATAAAAGCAGACATATTTTGTACATAACTAAATATAGGGCTTTCTATGAGGGTATAAATATTATACATCATATAAATAAAGACGGAGTTCAGTAAATTTCCAAGGTTAATGAGGCCTCTGCAGTGTGTAAAACATGGAGTGTCTTGATTACTTTTTCAAAAAATGTATGTTTTCAGATATCAAATATGTTAAAGGTTTGTACATGCAGAAATACATTTGCTGATGTGATGAAGTTTACCATACATTACACAGAATCCATGATCAGTCCCATGTAATGTATGTACAGTATAGACATCTCACAGTCTGAACGTGTCGAACCGCGTCGTCTCCTTAACACAAGCCGACAACATGGACATGACAGAGGACCAGAATCGTTCCATGCAAACACTGCGTGCAGTCTACAGATACCCTGAGAGGTGTTCGGCTAGTGAACAGAGATATCCAGCAGGGGTGGAGGAGGTGGAGGGACTGATGGGGGGATGAAGGGGAAGGGTGGAGGGGAGGTGAAGGTAGAGCTAGAGGAAATGGAGAAGATTTGGATTAAGGAAGAGTGAATGCATGAGGGGAGACCATGAGGGTGTTTACAATGATTAGTGAGAGAAGATGAAGATGAAGAATATTTAGACACACGAGATCCAGCCAATGAATATCAGTCACACAGATGTTTTTATGTGTGATGTGTGGGTGTATATCTGTGTGAGCGTGGGTTTTGTTGTTTTTATATTGTTTTGTTAGACTTCAGTTAAAAAAAATTCCAAAATTTGATCGCTATATCTTTAACATTATAAACACATGGAAATCAGATTAAATTCCCTCCATTGTCACTCTCTACTTTAAAAGGTATGTTCTAAAATGCTTTCAACACACAGACTAAGTTAACTATAAGACTAAGAAGTGAAAGTGGTGTCTTCTTGACTTAAATTAACTTTTCGATGCAGAACAATATAATCCAGCAAAAAAAAAAAAACCCAAAAAAAACAATTAAAACTGGATTTCAGAATCCAGATGTGAGGAGTATAATGATGTTACCTGCAATATCACAGAGTTCAGCATCAGAAGCACTGGCCAGGGCTTCTTCTAGCTCCGGCTCCAGAGTCACACTCTCTATGATGGGGTCCACCCTCTTTTTAGGCACGAAGGCTTTCCCTACAACATGAATGGAGAGACTGAATACAAAGACAAATGCTACAAGGACTACTACTATAAATTCACTAGCACCGGATAAAAAGGTCACACTCTCACACACTCACACAGATGTTTTCACTTGTACTGACTAATTAGACCTTGGGATGCTGTTGGGTGAATGTCACCAAAGTCCATGTACATATAAGGTGTAGAGTTGCCCTGCCCCAAAAGGTGAAACAAAGTAATTAATCCAGCCTGAGGAAGAGTTTAATCAGGCAAATAAGTGCAAACACTGGATGGACAACAGGTGTGTGAGCCCTTTCAACGCACTTTAAGATGATGACAGAAAACAAACTATGATGGCTGTGCATTTCATTTAATTTTAATTTATTCTTAAGTATCATTTGAAATATTAAAATGTTCCGTACCAGTAACACAATGAGATTAAACACAATTGTTTTGATACTTTGCTGAGTATAAGCATGTTTTTGCAAATATTTTTCACATAACAAAATATGACAAAATGGCCTTTTTTCAGAGCAGAGATCTGGGCTTGTCATAGAAAGAAAAGTGCAGGTGTTACGAATAACATTAACGAGGGCACTGCTATATTAAAGCCTCCCAGTGAGTCGTGACAGACAGTCAGTGAGACCCTGAAACAGATGCTGCAAGTTGGCTAAAAAAATTGCAGTTAAAACTTGATTTTTGATGTGAATGCTTTTTACAATTTGAAACTTGTAATTATGGTACCTCCCATATGACTTGAATGCAGCATCAGCACTACACAGACACAGCTTAATATTTATCTAAACATGTGAGACGAATCTTTGTCATGACCTTTCACCTTTATATAAGCAGAAGAAAAATATGTCCAGTATGAATTACAGGCCTTTAACTTGTAAGAACTTACAACTCTTATTAAGACACAGTATAAACAGTAGTATGTGTTTCAAATGTTGAGACTGTCGTATATCTTATCCTTATCTTGGAGGTGTTAATCCGTAAATCCACTTTGGTGATAAAATATAAATCAACAGGAGACAAAAGTTTGGAGCAATGAAGACTTTATGCCGGCACAAAGGAGCGCTTGTTCAAAAATGAATACAGGTCACATCCGAAGAGCACTGAGGCAAAATAGCCTATGCAACAGGTTTTATACCCCTAAATTTCCACGCCTTTGAACAGACTCCTAGATAGTTCATAGGATAAGACACTTCACATTATCATATCACCTTTCAATTCATTGGTTAGTTACCTTACACCATTAATCACCATTTTTTAATATTCATTTTCTTTGTTCTTGCTGGAGTTCTGGTACTTTTCCATTGGGGGTTTTCCCTTTTTCTCTTGTCTTACTGCTAGCATTTTTATTTTCTCACCATTGCTTGTTACATTTTCCAAGATAATAAAGGAATATTTCAATTTTGAGTAAATATGCCCGTGCTCACACTAACTACACTATGAGTGATTTCAAACACACACAAGATTATATTTGTCACATAAAATTCACTCCAGTATATGTTCCCTCTTGTCCACATTTCAGTTACTAATTGATCCAGTCACCTTAGTAATCCCTTGATTCTGAAAAAACATTAGTCATAGAACATAGCACAACCTACAAGTCTAGTTTACCTTCTAATACTTTTAAATTCATATGTTCCAACACACTTTTATCGCATATCATAGCCATAAGCACAGTTAAGTCATAACATATTGATTAGAGTAAATGTAGCTTTAATCATAAAATTGGTCGCTTTTCAGAAAAATTACACTACAAGACAAGGTCAAGTATCACGCAGAGATCTCAGACCAGATCCTGTTGTTTAAACCAGCTCTCTTACATAACACAGCTGAGCCGTCTGAGGTGAATCTCCCTTCATCACCTGACCACAGGCTGTCGTCACTTTGTCTGACCGATGGTAAAGACCCAGAGATTTGTGTCTTCACTGACAGGTCTACTATGTCTGCATGTGTGTGTGTGGTCACCTCCTCAAGTTTCAGCCAGACATTTTTTGACCCCCACTAACCACAGGCTGCTGGCAGCAGAGCGGTGACATTTTGCCTGGAGGGATGAGCAGCTTTTTGAAAGTCACCCTCTCCTGGTCCCAGTCATACCAATGCATCCTTCCATTGTGTTTAGCAGACAGTTAATAGTTGTGACAAATTAATATCCACCTGTTTCATGACTGGAAATGTAGCAGACTGTGGTGGACTTTGTCTCAGTGTGAGTGGGGGTGAGCAAAAAGGGGAGTGATGACAGACAGTTCTGAACAGGATGCAGAAACAGCTCGCTCACACGCTCTGTTTGTTACACAAGAAGGACTAGAAGTTAAACGCCTCGCTCAGCTGTACTTTGAATGTACAGTAGTTGCTGAGGGAAGGGAGATTGTCACTCACTGACTTTCCTCGCCTGCGGTCTCAAAGCGGGTCTGTAAAATGCACCATGTCCTCTAAGTATTCAAGCGCACTAAAGCAGAAACACCAGCAAAGAAGAACATGACGAAAGTGACAGCAGGGAGACCTTCTAGAGTTTCACATTAGAGATGTGTGGTATCTCTCACCATCCATCACCCACCTCTGTCTCCACACTAGCCTGGTACTGGCTCTCTGACAGGCCTCACAAGGCCTGGTTAAGGGTGAGCTTGTGGAACCAATCACCCTTTAGGGGATAAAAAAAAAAAATACTCCTACTCATGGATACCTGAGATTCCCATAACAGACCTCTGACTTCAGGGTTTCTTGAGACACCTTTTAAGGTTTGGGGCTTAGTTTAAGCCATGATTAATTTGCGAATTAATCTGAATCCCCTCCAGCATTGAGCATAAAATTTAAACATGTTCATCATTCATTCATTCATTTCATTTTCTCATTCTTTCTCATCAGCTCTCATGCTTTAATACTTACTTATCTCTTACATTTAGGGAAACCAAACAGTGCTGACATCCAATGTTCTTATCGTCTGGTCATTTGATAAAAAGAGTGCTTTGAGTCACACAAAGTCACCTTTTCATCTTTACTACGACATAACATGTTCTCACCTCTCTTCTCGCCTGTAAAGGGCACCAGGTCCTCTTTGTCAGGATGCTCTTTGGCCTGTTTCTCCAGGTGGGCCAGTAGGTTGTCTCTCTGAAACGTTCCTGTCGGAGCTTTCTTTGTCTGGTCCTTCTGTCGCATCCCGGCTGGCAGCAAAGCATTCTGGACAACAGAGAGAAATTAAATAGTTTAAACAGTTGGTATTGGGTATTTGGGGGGGAAAGGTTTCTTTTTTTTCTGAATTTGTCTCATTTCTTTCTTCCTATCATAGTAGGTAAGTCCTGTGATACCTTGCAACATCAGTGCAGAACAATTCATTACTCCAGGATTCCGTCCTTACTACAATAATACTACTGAACAAATCATTAATCTCCATTATGCATCTTCCAGGCACCAGAGATACCACTGAGTGCACTCCAGTGAGAGGTGGGGAACAAATCCTGCATGATCTTTAATTTGACATGGTTTGTTGTGACTCAGAGGAAATCTTAAAGCCTAGGCTTTTGTTTTGATGAATCAACTGTTAAACATGCCTGACAATGAGGAAACCTTTAATTCATTGTAGCTGTATGTGCTTTAAACCAGCATGATGCAATATGTCCTCTGCCTTTTAAATATACAACAACAGTATTACGGTATGAAAGCAGGGTGGCATGCGTAGATATAGAGATAGTGGCACAGTGTCTTTGCTCTGGTCAGTGTAACTCCCACATCAGCCTCTATCTCTGCTCCAGCCCAACACAGGACCAAGACATTTCCCAGAGCTTTGCTGCTCAAAGTGTTATTTTCATCCTAAAGCAACACTGAAAACCAAGCTGTTACAAGTGCTACTTATAGCTTCATATCTTATCTGGCCTCTCAGCACTAGGAGGCCTCTCTCTCCTCATAACTCTTCTTTGCCTCTCGCCCTTATCCTGATGCCTTCAGTCTCTCTAAAAGCTATAATAAGCAATCATTTTGAAATTATACCAAACTATTTACACTGTCAGACCACATTTATGATATTAGTTTATTTGAAATCAACTCTTTGGATCTCTCTCCTTCTCTGCTTCAGTCTTTCCAGTAGTGGTCCATAAATGTTCACGTGACTTACAGTAGTATTTATAACATGGCCGGGAGTTTATCACACCGTCACTGCCGAGCTTTTTATGTCACACGTCCTGCAGCTTTAGATAACCAGTACAGTCCTAGTCCCAGCACAGTATTTTTACCAGCATGAGACTCTCCTGTCCCGTATAACTGTACTTTCCTCTGGTCTTCCCCCTGAGTGTCCACAGCAGTCATCTATGAGCCCATGAATTTGACAATGTACAATACAGAACTTTTAAGATATATGAGTGAGTGAAAGTGACTCAAATGTTCTTTGAAAATCTGCAATTACTGTTTGGGTGCAGCAGAAACAAGCTGTAAAAATAGCATTGACATATTATCACCTTAGAACTTTGATATGCCAAACTTATGCATGTTTTCTGGTCCAATATTCTCTCTTCTTTAAGCTTTGGTTAGGTCTCCACCAGCTCTTGAGAAAAAATATCTGACTCTGTAGCTGCTAAATGCGCCACAATGTTCACAAGCTCATCACTAATTTTGTTAGCTGTTTGTTGTTGGGCAGGTTGCAAACGATAGGTTTACTAGAGCTTTTTGTTGCTGCTGGCAAAAAAGAGTTGAGAGTTAACCAAATGAGAAATCTCGCAGGGCCTAAAACCAAAACAATGAGCTGAAAGTTGCAAAAATGCAAAAATGAGTGCAGCTTTAAATTATGCAAACTTTCACTTTGGGGTGAACTTTCCATGAATTTGAGAAATGCTACCAGTAATGTAGCTACTTCAGATCTATACTATCTTTTCCAGTTTTAAAGAGAATGTTAAGTTGTCCTGAAGCTTGAGACCACAGTGTCTTACAGAAGAAGTAAACAGTATGAACCAGTTCAAGTTGTACTTCGTCACTGGATGACTGTGAGGCTGTACTGTATGTACTGAAAACACAAAATGTTCTCGTGATGATTAAATAAATTTATCTTTCTGCAGTCGCAGCACAGCTGGAAGACCTGTTGTTCTTTTTTGTCTGACATGAGGAGGCTTTTTCAATGGCTTACTGGAACTGGTGTGGGAAGTCTTGCTGGAAGGTTTCAGTGTGTTTCAAAGCAAAGGGGCACTTAACTGTTGTGTAACAGGTTACCCTTATAAACTGCACACACAAGGTAAACACGCACACACTGCCTCGCACGGTTTCTTCTGTTTACATCATGGAGTCCCTCCGGTCACTCACTGCTGGCACACACACACACACACACACACACACACACACACACACACACACACACACACACACACACACACACACACACATTCCCCTTCCAGTCATCCCTTTGGCATTGAGGGGGAATCCAGTCTCTTTATGAGCAGTTATAAATTCATCAGAAAGCTATTACAGCTGCTGTCACCAACTCGATCCATGATGCATCACTGCGGGTACAAAGCTGGCGGTGGATGCGTCAAATGAAAAGATAAACACATTATAAAAAGCAACAGAAACTAAAGACAAGTATAATGGATGCACTACACCTACTACTGCACAATGAGACCGCACTTAATAGAAACTGAATATACAGTAAATGATATTAAAAAAATGGAGGCCAAACAGCATCTTTACTCGAATTTATCTCTGTTGGTTCAGTTTCACTTCAGTCTTATCAAAGCTTTTTCCCACTTCCTCACTCATTGACACTATTTGACAAATGGCTTTTTACATTATGTATTCTGGATCAGTTGATAATTATTTTGATATTTTGTCTATAAAATGTCAGAAATAAATAAATATTTAAGATGTTACAATTCTGGCCAAATAATGTACAGTGTAAAAAAACAATTTGAAAGTTTTTACAACTGGATAAATTAGCCGTTCAGTAACACCCCTCCCACAGTTGTACCTATTTGTGTCATAAATCGTCCACATGCTCTAAAATTATATCAAGCCAAAGACTGTGGATCAGCATATAAATTTCACACATTATCTTTAGTTTGATTGCAGTCAATCGGTCGAAAATGAAATGGTCACATTGTGCAGTGACACTAACTTCCTGTCCATCAGCTGCCACTGTACTAATGCTGTGGAAACCATTTAACTGCCATTTACTCATGAGTACATTCATGAGCATTAAAATGCACTTAACACATTTTGACTGGCTAAAAGCAGAAATTAGCCACCAGCGATTTAGATTCAAATACCAGGACGTGTAGTTACAATACAGCATACCAAAGTATATCACATTAGGGGGCTCTGTTAAGCCTATATGGCCACATAACTCTCCACTGACACCAACACAGTGACAGTAACTCCTCCATATGGAATTTAAATTATAAACTTACATCAGGATCCAGCTCCTCTAATTCATCCTCTAATCGCTGCAGCTCTTCCTCCGACAGTTTCTTCAGCAGCTCGTCCTCGTCTATGTCCCTGTACTTCTCCATCTCCTTCCTTATCACCGACATGATGGACAGCACACCTGGAAGCACGGATAATGTCACTTCAACATGACGACGTGCGACGACTGCACGATCACGTGGCTTTAGATATCAGCAGTATTGTGTGTAATAGAATGATTTTATCCCACAGAAGCAAAATTAACATTTGTATAGAAACTGTGTATTTTTGCCAACTTTCTTCTGATTTCTGGCAATGACATTGTGCTTTGACTGTATCACATCAATCTTACACTTAAAGCTGTTGCACTTTTGTTTGAGGTGATATAATTAGATTCTAAATCAAACTTCAAACATCGTTATGTCTTCTATTTTCTCTGCAAGGTTCAGATTGATAGAAATGAGAGTGTGTCTGAGATGTGAGATTCAGTACTGCCAAGGTTAATTTATATTGTGAAAAACACACAAACGGATCTGAGAGAAATGGTTCACTCACCTCAATAAACCCTCCAAACAAGAAAGATAAAATGTAGGTGATCAGGAACCTGCAAGAGTCTGGTGTATGAGAAAAAAAACAACCTGTGGATGGAAACAGCAGATAAGCACTAATAAAATTACTGCTGAAACAATATGGTGTTTGAAGGACCAGAGCAAAGCAAAGCTGACTTTCATGGTCAACTGCCAAAAGGCAAAAATCACATGCAACATCAATGTCACTTAATGTTGCTCTTTGAGGTAAAAATTTCACTGTACTCACCTCGATGACCCCCAGCTCAGGGGTAAAACAACAGCAAAGGCAGCCAAGTGCTGTTAGAGCTCCTGGAGGAGACAGAAGGATCGAGTGAAGAGAGATTACCAGTTCTTAAAATTAGAAAGCAATAGATATAGATAGAGAGAGAAAAATATCTAAATCTAGTCTTCTAATTTTTCCACCTCCATATCGTCCCAAAGTAACTGACAGGACATTACTACTAAAGGCTGGGAAAGGAAGTTTTGTTTTCAGCATTTTTTCATTTTTAATAGTATGTTGTAAAATCTTTTTTTGCAGTTTGTAGTAGCTCTTCATTGAACCACCAAATCTAAAATAGCTGTGTAAGATTGTAACCTTTACAGGCCAGGCCATGCTGTTTTCACTGCCAATGCACTGAAGATTCATTTCACTATTTCTTAATCTTCTCATCTAAATCACGAATGGTCTTGTTTTCCAGAATGTCAAACTATAACTCTGTTGCATTTTGGGATTAGTCCATGAGTTACTACATTGTGTGATTAATGGCACCACCTGCATCTTGCACAGGGTTCTGCGAGATGCCATTTATTTGTGGTGGATTCAAAATCAGATCATTTAATTAAGATCAAAGAGAAATTGATTTTGTGAATTGCATTATGAAACTGGAGAAAGTGAAAAAAAGTCAAAAGACTATGCTGTGCATGTGGCTATAGTTTACAGGGATAAACACCAGTTTACAGGCTATAACATTATTTATTGGCTCGATTCTCCCAGTAATAAAAAGAGTTGTTTTGGTTCTCTGCTCTTTGCCTTATTTAGTACTCATTTTGAAAAGGGATACGATTAGAGGGACATTGGAAAACCTACACAAGGCTGTTCTGACTGTGTCATTGGCTGGGAGTTGTGCAGGTTTATGTAGAAGGTGTCATGTTAATGTGTTTGACAAGAAAAAATAGGCTTAAAACATCGGCTGTTATCAACAACAGATGGGGAGACGACTAACAGAGAGAGAAAAACATTCAGCTTAGTTCAACTGCAGACTGCTAAAGCATGACTTGCTGCAGCAGCTCAAGCATATGGACAGATCCCTTTGTGACAAGAGACAAGTCTTTAGCTTGCACCACAACTTTTCACCTGTTCTGCCTAAACTAACACTCCATTTTCTCTGAGAATTATATCCTGTTGCTGACCCGTCTGCCATGAATCACTGTCCGAAGTGCTGTTCTGCTTTTTTTCTCAAAGCACTCTGAAGAAAAGTATAAAAGTCAACGCCGGATAAAGCAACTACCTTGTCCGGAAGAGTCTTTTTCTTGTGCTTTCTTTCTCTGCTGACAGCGATCAGAGACTTGAGGTCTGTTTTCCTCTCTCTTACTCCCTACATTTCACAGTCTTGGCTGTGGGACCAGATGACTGATGATGGATGAGCTGCAGTGGAACATTTGTGGGTCACGGCACCAAACGCTCGGCATGCATGTTGTCTCTGAGCCCTGGTTCAGCAAAACCATGGGTCAGGGCTTTGAGATGTGTTGTGAGCTGTTGCTAAAAGATCCACATGACAACACTAATAATAACTTAACTGAGCCTCCACCAAAGGATGAGAAGATTCTCAAATTAGGCAGAAAGGACTGAGCTTAAAAACTCTGAAGTGCAGAAAATGTCGTATTCAAGGAGTGAAAATGTTTCGTTTTGATCTTAAGTATGTCAGCAAGTGTGTTTTGGCTGACCTCCTAAAAAGGTGGGGTCAAGCGTGCCGTTCTTTTGTTCTGCTTTCTCTAAGCTCCACGACAAGACAAGTTTCCAAAACCAAAGATGAAGAACTGGGCAGAGCTCCAAATAACGCTGCAACTCTGCTGCAAGAGGCCAACCTGCTCTCATGATATCAAACAGACCCGTGCCTGTGTTTGTAACGTTTCTACAAGCTTCTGCTCCATCGGAGGACATTCACTGGGCAGAGAGGAAAGACAACTAAAGATGACCTGAGTCAGAATGTACCCTGTAAAGTCAGAAACACTTAACCCTTGCCGTCTAAACCAGGCCTGTCCAGTCCTCAAGCCTCTAGGAATAGCAGCACTGATACAGGATCATTAATCAAGTCAGATGTGTGTAAAAGCTTCAAACTGATGTTACATAGCAACTGGTCTCACACAGCCTTGCTCACTTTCAAATAAAAAAAAAAGAGGAGCTGACGTTTTACACTCAAATTACACATTTCAGCTACTCTCAGCTTTAACAGTGATTTCTATGTAAATCTTCCGGTTCGATTTTAAACATAAACCCTGGTGAGGCTGTGACATACACATAAATCTTCTGTAAAACTCACACATGCTCTCAGAGTGGCCAAAATCCTCTTACAGCCAATAAATCAGCACATAAAACACAGCAGAGGACTTGTAGATGCTTCAGCGGACGACTTCCTGTTCAACGTCTTCAAACAGCTTACGCCATCATGAAAAAAAATGACATGTACAGTGAGTGGCGCGGGAATGTTTCCCTTCACTTTTCTTCAGTTTGTCCAGACCAGGATATATCGCTGTCTTCCCTAAGCTTATGTCAAACCCAGTTAACATAGGAGTTTGAACTAGGCGGCCCCATACTCACTGCACATTTGTATATATTTAACATGTAGCTCTCTTATGGATTAAGGTATAAATAAAAACAAACAATGCGACAAAAACCTTATAGGTTTAAACAAAAATAACAAAGGGTTGCAAATGACTTGACAAAAATATCTGGTCCAAACAACATCCAAATCTGGTGTGTACTCTAGCCAGAAGCAGACTGCAGGCTCAGGAGATGGATGATGGGTCAAATAAGAATCTTTTATCTACTGGTAACAAAAAATATTTCTATAAGGTTCTGCGTAGTTACAGCCCCAATCATATTTTATGCTGTTTATCTTCCATGACACAGGAATTAAAGCTTTATTGTAACATTTGCATGGTGTCTGAACTATTTTGCAGGACCGCAGCTGTTTGAATTGCAGAGGTCTCTGAAATGGCCCAGTAGAAAACAGCTGACAGGCAAATGGTCTGCCCCATGTAATGCATGTGGCACAGATAAGCTGTAGGACAGTGAGCTTTCTGCTGCGACAGTAACCAGGGTGTCCACTTACAGGACGTAATGGTGGAGCACTGACACAGATGCTTACCAAAAAACTAAATAGATCAATAGGCAGCAGAAAGTTTCTTGCCAAAGATGTGAAGTTGAGATATAAGTTGAGAAAGTGAAAGCCATGCTTACTGGCTGCTGTGTTGTTAGTTTGTGAGCTGGTAAGGCGTCGTATATCATGAAGTGTATAATGTGGGGCCACCTGTGGAATCTGCAGAGGTCAGAAATGTCACTTCACCAATCAGTGTCATATCAAGGTAGCTGCAGGTATGATATATTACTAATCCAAGAGATGAAGAATAGACTCAGGAAAGCATGAATGCATGCTGTAGATGGTTCAACAAAGAGTTAAAGAAAAAATACATAAAGTTTAAACAAGGAGGTTAAGAGATAAGATGAACCCAATGCAGTTGAATAACTGTATAATAATTATTCTATTGCACAGGCTTTATCTCATCTCACCAATTAGATCACTGCCTTTAGTAATAATAGAAAATTTCACAGAAACATGAAGGACCACAAAGCAGCTACTATACATGAAAAAGACACTCTGAGAAGTTACTTGTGCAGGATTTTGGTGTTGTTGTTTTTTTAAAAAGAGGGATGTCTACAGACCATAAAATAAAATAATAAGCCACTAACTATTCCTGTTTTCCTGCAAATGTGCTCTTTTTTCACAGTGACCTCATGCAAACTTACTTTGTCCAAGTACTGTGAAAAGTCCTGCACATGATTTTCAGATATGCGGTCTTGACTCATTTGACTCTTTCACAGCCTACAGTATGATTTTTGCATGTATTTCCGTACCTCCTCCAGCGCTATTTATAGCCGGACGGTCCCACCGGGTGACAGCAGTGAATACTTTGACCAGATATGGTTCCCTCCAGAGCCGCCTGCAGTCGCTCCGCTCTGCCCGGCGCACAACAGCGACGATCCGCAGCGATAACTGCGCTAAACCACGGCGTCCATGACCCGCAGATAATCCTCGATCCGGCCGGTTTCAGCAAGAGAGCGGCTTCCTCCCCCGACCCTGGTCCTCTGGCAGCGGGTTAGTGGAGGTTGAATCTCATCTCCCGCAAAGGGCAAAGTAAACTTATGGGGAGGGATCCTCCTCCTCCTCCTCCTCCTCCTCCTCCTCCAAACACGGCTGCCCTGTCACTCAGTGATGTCATCAAGTCCAGCTGCGTCCATTATCGGACACTGTCCATCATTTAACCCCACGAGCTAAAGTCATCGTGTTTATGCTAACAAGCCAGCTATCAAGTGGAAATTTGTAAAGCTTATTTCTTTCTTGTTGTTTATGGTTTCTTGAAAAATACTTCTACATAAGCAAAAAGCAGAGAAGTGGCCTTGTTGTCAGTCAAATGTTAAGTGTATGATATGACATTTTGGGATTTTAGCTTAGCTTAGCACAAAGACTGAAACAGGAGGACAGAGACAGCAGACTTGTGTCTTGCAGCAGAGACCAGGGGCCCGTTGCACAAAAGTAGGATTAAGACATCCGGGATAAGTGACTGAGCCGAGTTCAACGAATCCAAAACAAGAGCGTCCAGGCTTAATTGGTTGCACAAAGAGCAAGTCAGGATGAGCAGACACGGATTCAACAAGCCAGGTGAAACCAATCCTGGATAAGTGCGCGCACGCGGCTTCCTCAGATAGACCCCGTCCATCGATCACAGATTCACCGACTCACCATGGCAACGAGAGCGGCGTCCTTTTCCCGTCGGAGGCAGAAATCCTCATGGAGGCTTACGAGGAGGTAAAGGAGCAAATAAAAAAGAAAGGCAACATCGCCAACGTAATAAAACAAAGAGAGAAAGCGTGGCAATGTATTTGAATACGTAAATATATTTACGTATTCCGGCGCATTCAGGGACTATAGTGCACAAATACACACACACTGCCCCGCTGAAACCATCACATTTACAATCCAAATAGTTCATTAAGATCTCCGAAAACGTAGTTGTACTCTGATTATGAATCAGTTGAAATTGTAAGTAAAACTGACTGCAGATGTGATGAAACTGTGTCAGTGTAACTCCAGACTGTACAACTCTTTGATAAATAAATGAACTCACTGATTTAGTTTTCCCTTTGGGATAAATAAAGTTCCTCTTATCTTATGTTTGCTCCTCATGCTCCATGCTCCTCTGCTATTTCATCAGCCTATAGGTATGCAAGTGTGTTTGTGCGTGTGTATGCTGATTGATCATATATATATATATATATAGTTTTGACTCTGTGCTTTCTATCTTGTAGAGTCACTGTGTGACCTCAGTTTTGAAAGGAGCTGATGCTTTACCTGCTTTGATTTATCCTTATTCAATAAAGGAACATCATGCTCTATAATGTGTATTTATATTTATATGGGAGGTGTATTTTATATAGTGTATGGGGAAACTGTAAATTATCTAACGATTGCAACATCATCTAAATCATCATTTAAAATAAGATAAACCTTCATTTGTCCCACAGCAAAGGGGACAGAAGCAGTTAAATAGTAAAAAAAAAATTAAAAAAGGCTAAAAAGACGATATTAACAAATTTACATTAGAAATTCACACAAAACTTGGATTAAATATTGCACCTTGAATAGAATGGAATGAAATATAAAATACTAAATTTAAAAATCTACAATGATTGAAATTAATGATCACAAATGTTTAAATAATGACAGTGGGTGTAGTTGAATGTGATAACAATGTGTAGTGGGCAGTGGAATAACTATTGGTTTCCGTTTGTGGTGACTGCTGACTGAGATAAGGGATGAGATTAAATAGATCCTGGAATTTAGCCTGGTCTGGAGCAGGCTAGCTCCACAGAATAAATCTCCATGGCAATTTATACCATAACATATCCCACTTTCCCCTATCCTGCTTTTGTGCAACCGGATCATGGATAAATTGAGCCAGGATAACCAAGATATCCCGGCTTAATCCCTTATCCTAGTTTTGTGCAACAGGCCCCTGGAAGTCACTGCACCCGCCAAGATATAGTCTAACATGAGCTTGATGTCTTGACAAAGCCTGATGGTGGCAGTGACACAACTGTGCATGCACTTTATACTTGGCCCCACCAAAGGGCAAGACAAATCTGGAGGGTCATTAGATGATTAGTGAGAAGACTTCTGTTATGCAAATTGAATCTTCATATAATCAGTTTTCTTTATTTAAATTAAACCATCTCAGAAACCTAGTGAGAACATCACTTTGGTAGAACTGCTGACAGAATGACATGGGGCCCCAAGTACCAAGAGGTCACAAGTGAAAAATATTGGAAACTGCTATTTTAGTAGTTAAGGTGCCATATGTAAGAAACTGACAGTGGCCCGTTGGACAACAGGCAATAACTTACAGGACCAAGGTGATTTTGAGTGACTTCAACCAGGACTGTGACTCTGAAGACAAGACATGGCAGGCAGGTACAGAAGAGGGGGATGTCAGTCATCACCAGAGTTAGTGATTGTTGAAACAGGAGCGAGATTAACCAAGCTGTCAAGTCAATGTGATGGGAGTATAAAGTAGACAATTTCCCTCGTAGAACAAAGGGGGGAAACTGTACTTGAGTACCATGCTGATGTAAATCGAGTTATTTTCCTTCAATGGTAAAATGCGCCACAGCTGTCTGACACCCAGTCACTTCTGCTCTTAAGCTCTGAACCATGTTTATGCTGCAGCCCACATCTCCATCTTTACCACAAAGTGGGAAACTAAGCAGCAAATATGACCGTGTGTATGTTCCATAATAGATTTAGTCGAGTTTGTCCCTGACAATTTGATCTGCTTTCTCATGATGAGGATGATACGAGCTTTTTCTGCAAAATGAGATTCTTTACTAAAAAAAACCCTCTTATTTCACTGGCAGTTCATCCAGCACAAAATGACAGAACAAAGACAATGAATAAAAATTTAATAATAAACATTTTTGAAGCTTTCAGTCAAAGTACACCCTGCATTGGCTTTATGTTTTAGTAGAGGAATCTTCTGAACAGCTTTTCATGTTGAAACACTTGAAATGTTGAAACTTATTCTTTTCAGCCAAGTAACAAAGGATAATATTCTATATTTTACGGAAAAGTCAAAATGAACCACACCACTGCAAGCACTACAAACAAACTTAAAACAAATGAGATGATCATAAATAACACACACAAGAAAACATGCAACACACACTTGACTTATAACTTGAATGAACAAGGTGGCGTTTTTGTGAATAATGACCGAATTGGTCAGAAAGAAATTTAAATGGCTTCTTTAAAGGCCTAATTAATTAGTCAATTGCCAACATGAACAAAAGGGACATCCTAGGCTGCTGAAGACAGTTCGCTGCAGATATTGGCCATAATGCTGTGAATCCAAAGGTCCCTGTCCTCCAATGATGTGTCCACCAGGTAAACTGTCAACCTGCATTCCCACAGCTCACCTTTAACCTCTGACACCTCCTGCACACCGGCTACTAGAGCTCGATCCTCCACGTGGTTCCTGAATAACATGGAGGCCTCCTCTGACCACTGGCGCTGTGGCACACCTGTGAGACAAACAGGTGGAGTTATCAGTAATCAGACTGTTTAGCCAAGCTGCTCAACCTTGTGTTTTCATGGCAAATAATAGATTAATCTTTAAAGTAATTGATAACTGATATAATAAAATAATAATTAATTACTTTGTAGCAATGTATCATTACAACTAGCCTGGAATAAGTATGGAACCAACAAAGGATTAAGTGATTACCTGCATCAAATAAGGACAGTATTGAGAAATTAATTAGAATTAAATTACACTAAGATTTGATTGGGTGGAAAATGATCGTGGAGTAACCAAAATTTAAATCTGTTACATGTAAATTAACACTGCTGTAATGCAACAACCAGTAAAGCTACCTCGAGAATTGTGAACTAACTCACCTGCCAGTTGTGCAGTGATAGCCTGGAAGGGCAGCTGTCTGAACTCCTCTATCAGAGGCCGAAGCAGAGTACTGGAGATCAACTCATGTTTTCCGTAGTCCAGCTCGTAAACAGAAACCAACCCATTGGCTAGGATCCCCTTCACCCACACGCGGTGCCAACTGGGGAGAGGCAGGCACCAGTTAAGCTATCAACTGATCAGTTTCTTAAATGTAAGAATCTGCTCCTTTTGTCATATATAATAGTGAATGAGGAGTATTTGAATTTGATGAAGACATCATTTTGGGCTCTGTGAAATTGTGATGAGTATTTTTCACAATTTTTTTTACATTTTATGGATGAATAATTGTGAAATAATCTACAGATTGATCAATAATCAAAATAATTGTTAGTTGCAGCCTTATTAGTCACCTACTTCTTGTCTATTTTGGCAGCGTAGACATCTCCTTTCTGGATGCTTGTGGCCATGTTGGTCTTCGAAGACTGGTTATAATAGAGGATCATCTCACCCATCAGCACCACCAGTTTATGCAGATCCTTCCATGGCTGCAGCACAAAGTAACCAGGGTGGCAGGCCACTGGCACAAACACATCTATATTTTGACCAGGCTGAAAAAGAGCAAGTGTATGTAAGGCTCTGTTGTGATTCTGATGACAGTGAAGACAAGCAAAAAGATACTGTATATGCTGACAATTATCATTAATCATCATTATCATTAATTATCATTAATTATCAGCATAGCATTATCATTATCGTCACATACTATGACAGGCTAACAAAATACCAAATATTGCTTTACATGTGATCCACAGACCATCATGTACTATATTTCTTGGAAAGAAGAGAAAGTTGGTCCATCTCCACACACCTGGGGGAGCTCTAGTCGGGGGGGCATCGGAAGCAGCTGATTCCCAGTTTTGGAGTCTCCTGCTCCATGAAGAGCCTCGGTTGAGGCCTTGACAATGGGGTTTGGGATCAGGCTGCCCAGATTCAATTTCTCCACTGGAGCATTGAGACCTAGACATTTGGAAAACAGGGGTAACATTGACACTTTTTAACCTCTCAGTCACCTTTTTATTTCAAAGTCAGTGTGGTTAAAAACAAATCCAAAACAGAAAATCTTTTCTCCCCAGTGCCTTGACTTCACAAGTTAGAACAGTTTGGAAAACAATGAAAAACCCTTTCAAAAAAGTACAGTTTGACCAAACTTGCTGAGTGTTGGTTTAAGCTGTCCCAGACTCATAATGCATTGTGTTTAATGTTTTGTCTTGAACAGTATTACCTGTATCCACGGTGTTGTTATTGGTTGTGATCTTGTTATTCTGTGTTGTGAGTTTGTGCCACCACTCTGACTGGGCCAGCTGACGGTTGACACTCTTGTCCAGCCCCTGACTGTCTTCGTCGATGAAGAGGTACATGTAGACCAGCCAGTCCCCTTTGTGCTGGTGTAACTTCAAGATCTCAAGTGAAGGAAGAAAGGCAGCAACACACATACAACACTGAATCCAAAAAAGTTGGGATGCTGTGTGGACAATATATTCAATGTTTGACCTCATCAACCTTTTAAAATATCTGCTTATTCTGAATTTGATGGCAGCAACATGTTTGAAACAAGTTGGGACAGAACAACAAAAGAATGTGAAAGTTGTGGACTGATCCAAAAACACCTGTTTGGATCATTCATTGGGTATGTATGGTTCATCCTGGAAAGATTCAGTTGTTCACAAGCAAGGATGGAGAGAGGTTCACCACTTTGTCAAACACATGACCGTAAAAAGGAGATTACCACATGGGTTTGGAAACACTGTGTAAAACCGTTGTCAATAAACACAGTTCATTTGCAAAGGATTGCAGTCTGTTTTTATTATTTTACACAGTGTCCCAATTTTTTGGGAATCAGAGCTGTACATAAAGTTGGAGACCTTGAAGTCACAGTGATTGTTGCACACTGTTCCTCGACCAGGCCTTACTGGTAAGCTTGATTTGCACAGTGTTTATATTTGGAATATTTGGAGCTAGATCAACAACTTCTGCTACACATACACTGTCAGTGTGCTTCAAGCAGTCAAACCTTTATAATCAACATACACTCACTGGCCACTTGATCAGGTAAAACCTTGACTTTGCCCCCAGAACAGTTTGAATTCTTTGTGGCTTGTATTCAACAAGGTGCTCGAAACATTCCTTAGAAATTCTGCTCCATGTTGACGAGACAGCATAATTAAAGCAGAGTACCTAATAAAATGGCCACTGGCTGTAGTTTCCATATTTATTACATGCTTGTCATGAAGCAGCAGTCATTGTAGGACATACAGGACACATAAGATATGTGTTAACTTTATGTTACAAATGTTAAAGTATGTTACCTTCATTTTACAGTCTTCAGAGCTCATGACAACTTCCTTCAACCACAAAATGGCCTCTGGGCTCCAGTTTTTCTCTGGAACCGTGAGGTCAGCAAGGCGACATTTGGTAGCCTGAAGAGAGTAACAACACACACCACAGCTATGAACCTTCAAATGTGTTACAAACAACTGCTTTATCAGTCAAATATTTTTAGACAGATTCACCACATCTTTAGAAACAATGTTTGTTGGCATGTAAGCCAATGACATGTTCAACAGGCACGCACACAAACAACATACTTGTTGTGGGATGATCGTGAAGTCTTTGAGGAAGACGGGGGGGATCTCTCGGAGATCAGTGACCTCTACAGTTGCTGTGACACCCAGGTCAATGAAGAGGACCTCCATTACTCTGTTGCCGTACATGTTGGTGATCTGAAAACAAGAGAAACAACATGAAAGTGGGTACCAAGGAAAAATGACTTGAAACTGTCTGGTCAACAATTTGTAATAACAAAATACTTTAAATGCTCTAAATTAGAGGTTTTCCAAGTAGGAGGTGAATCTCCACAGGGGGGTTTTGAACAGTTTAAGCTTTTAATTTTAAGTTTTTCAAGAAAATACATTTTAATGATTCTGTTCTTACCTCCACTCTGGACCACTCTCCTTTGTAACGGACTAGACAGATCTTGCCAATGAAGGGTCTGGACACCAGGAACTCAGACGTCATCTGGTGGGAACAATTAGAAAGACACAGTCATAAAGACCTTGGATTTTCCAGAGAGTATTTGGATGCAGCAGCAGTGAGGAACACTGCATTTGTGAAACAAACACTTGGAATAAACAACAGATGTCTGTAAATGCCAGACCAAATCTGCACCTTATTTTCTGCACCTTAGTTTTTACTATTTATTTTTTTTTATTTATTTTACTATTAATTTCATTGTACCTCCTTGCAATGACAATATAGCTTCTTCTAATAAAGCTTCTTCTTATTACAATTTAAGTGATATACTTAACGAACAAAAGGTATTTACTCATATTTGATTATAGTTCTTTTACGTGAAACTACTAAAATGTTCAATTAAGAATGTAAAAAAAAAACTAAAATATTAAAATATTAAAATATAAATAACATAATGTGATGGAAGTTTTTATGAAGTGTGAAGTCTTGTCTACCTGGAAGTTGAAAAGGGCCTCTGTTTTCTCCAGTAACTTGCTGAGTCTTGCTGCTCCTCTGGAGGGCAGCTGGCAGTAGATGATACCATCTGCGCACACATTTGTGACATGGACGTCCTGATAAGTAGCATTTATCTGCAGACATCAGAAAGACTTGTGTTAGATAATAGATGGGGGATTGATGACACTGTGGACCTCACAATCATGACTGATAAGCTGCTGGTTTTAATTCCAACTGCAAACTCTTGAGCTCCCGTAACACATGATTGGCTACTGTTTTTTTTTTTTAATGTATTTATCTTTTTGACTTATCGGGATTGTGGGTGAGGTGGGATTAGGAGTACGCAGTGGTTGCAGTAAACCTGTTACTTCTTTTTCCCTTTTTAGGGGAGGAACTACTGTAAGGGATCACAATTTAAGAAATAAAGTGTATTTAAAAATATGAGAATGGTAAAAAAGCACCGCTAGTAGAGCTGAGTCGAACTGAAAATTAGAGAAATTGCCCCTTTGTCGCTATTCTATACATGCGTCACACTATATGTGCAGTTAGCACCACCATATTTACAGTCAGAGGATTGTTCATGCTCTTGTCCTGCAGAGCATTCAAGCAGGTGGAGTTGATGTTGACATCATCATCCTCTGAAGTGTCATACAGCACTGCCACAGGCATCTCATTCTGCTGACATGGCTCTATTGTCTCCATCAGCAGAATCTTTCTGACAGCCAGCCTGTCCAAGAAGGACAGCACCAGGGGGTGGGAGCTGAATGCCTCTAGACCTAGGAGAATGGATTAAAGAAAAAAGAGGACAAGAAAAACAGGGGTATTAGTGAGCCTAGACCTTCCATAAAATGTATGTCCATTGGTCAATGTTAATATTTTATCCGTTCTGTTGTGACATCTTTCACCAACATCAGTTACAGAACAAGTCCAGAAGTCATTTCCCAATCTTTTATGTACCTGCAAGTCTAACAGTTGTTGCCTGGAATGGCAGACAGAGGAAGTCCTCGTGCAGCTCCAGCACATTTGTCCCACTGGTTTCCACAGAAAAGCCATAGTCCAAGTAGTAAACCTGCCAAACAGACAGAGAAAAACTCTGACCCAAGCCGTAGCTACAAAAGAGGCAGAATCCATCAAATTCAACATTTCTGAATCACCCCGCGGAAATGTGCCAGGCATTTCTTATTTTAGTTAGTTTATAAGTTAATGTGACTGAAAAATATAAAAGGATTTTTTAAGCAAAAACAACTTGACAACTAACCACAATCAGCTAACGAAATGAGTTACCTTGACCTTGTTAGAGGCCATAACTTCCATGACCTGAGCTCTGCCCAGCTCGTCTCCATCCTCCCCTCTGACTGCTACCAGCTGACCAACAACAGGGTTAGACAGAGGACGGTGGGTGGTGCTTTGACTGTAGAAGGACTGCATGGCATCTTCCATTACCTCCTGGGCATTGGAATAGTTCTCACCTATATACCTGTACAGGGAGACAAACATTTTTTTCAGATTTTCTTAATCTGTGCATGTTAAAAAAACAAATAAACAAAAAAACAAATAACAAACAGAACAGAAACAGAATAGTGTTTTTAGCTTAGTGGCAATCGATTATATTCATGTCTGAAATAATAATGTGTGCCTCACCTTATAGTAACAGCATTGCTGCTCTTGGCATCAGTAACCAGTACAGAAGGGTACTGTTCTGAGGGAAGGACAAGAGGAGGAGGCACCACAGGACCCAGGACCTCCAGACCAGAGGGAAGAATGTGGCTTCTGCATTGCTGGCTTCCTAGATATTCTTGGTTGGTCTCTGGGCTGCCTGTGGCTTCCATTTCTGCACTGCTGGAGTTATACAGGATTGCCTGACCGCAGGAAAGTCAATCAATGACAAACACATTAATAAATCCAAATCCAAACAGGGAAGCAGGAAGGATGTAATGAACAAGTAAAAGTGCCAGTAGTGGAATTCATTATTACAACTGTTGGAAACAATCCCCATTTTCTCCACACCAATCATCATTCCAACTAATCAATTGCCTGAGAACAAAGATTAATTTGTCACTGGCAGCTAGTGAGCATTAAATATGAGGATAAGAATAATGATCCTCCAAGGTAACTTAAATAGACTCTTGAAGACTTAATTAACTTGTACATTTTGTTAACAATGGTACATGTTGTGCCATTTCGTTCACTTACCTTCTTCATGTTTTTTGGTATGGGATATTCCACAGTGCATATATCCTGCAAAAGGGACAAGTTGTCCAGAATATCTTCTGGGAATGGTGTCTTGTACGTATCCATAAAGAGTTTGGGCACAGCATGGGCCCACAGACCATGACTGTACTTAAACAGAAGCTCCTTTATTCTCTGACGTACCTCGGCTGACACAATGACAGCAGAGGATTTTGAGGGAGGACAAGGGGCAGAATTGGATGTAGGGGAAAAAGTGACCTTCCAAAGGGACAAAATGTCCTGGCCAGGTTGGAGCGAGGGATTCAGTGGAGGGGCATTGGTTGATGCAGGGACTTTCCAAGGGAGGGAGGAAGGAGGGATGGGGGTGGAGGGATGTTCAGGTGTCGAGGGACGAGCAGAAATGGGTGTGGTGATGGTGCTTGAATTGGTGGATGATGTTGGAGGGGTGGTGCTATGTCTTGGGATAGCAGAAGGCTTAGGAGGCAGAGGGGGGTAGATGAGGTGGTCACCGCGGCAGGCGTTGGAAGGCTTCTCCACCTGTGAAGGACAAAGACAGACCAGAGACAGAGAGAAAAGGGAAGCGATTTTAACTCTTATCAATTTCAGTTCCAGTTAAATACAGGTGTATTGAGAGAGAGGGGGGAAAAAAGAAAACAAAATAAATGATGGAAAAATGATTCTGATGGAAACTATGAATGAATTTGGAAGACAGTTTGGCTCCTTAAGACCAAAGAACTACAATTATCAACTTGTGCATTTATAAATAATTTCATTCCCAAATTTCCCCCCAAAAGCCAAATTGCGGAAGTTGTTAGAAGCCTTTTTTAAAATGGTGAAATATCATTACAAAAAAAGAGTGGCAAAGAAGATGAAGGTGTGTTTGTGTGTGCATGTTTGGTTGTTTGTATATCTACTTTGTTTGATTTGGGGGTACTCTTTGTACATGTACAAATAAAAGTTATTGACTCACCATACAGATGTGTGTCCACTTTTCTAGATCTATGAGCACCTGAGGGTGGAGCTTTTGATTGAACATTTGACTGTAGACCTCTGATAGTTTCGACATCCACAGTCCACTGCAGAATTTCTCCAGGACCTGAGTTATTCTCTTCTGCACCAGCTCGATGTTATACTGACAAGACTAAATAGGGAGATGCCATGTGATCACTACAAGTATGTCCCCATGCTTTTTTATTGAAATTTTTATTTAAATTAAAAAAGAAACACACAGATAAAAGAACAAAACATGCAGGCATTGACAAATTTTGTTCTTACATTAAAATTGTATTATTTAAATGAAAAATGTAAAAGATGTGTTTGTGTCAGCCAGGCTACAAAATTCAATTTGGATTTGCCCTTTGATTAGCACATAAATTTTATTATTTTATTATGGTGTAATTGAAACAACAAACAAATGCAGAGCACTGCTATTAAACTGTAGGTTGTCAAGTCATTTTCAAAACACACAAAAAAAATTTATATACCTGGGAGTTGTTGGGTCTGCTGACTTGTTCAGTAGGGTTCTCTGAAAATTTGAGCAAAGGAAGGAGGTTAACAAGCGCTGATATCAGTAAGTCTGATAGTAAGCCTTTTAAAGTGACCACTTTACGCTATAAGAAGTATAATTAATCTGATATATAGATCTGTTTTAGGCCATGTATGAATTGTGCTGTTGTATTGTGTAAGAAAAATACTGAATGAGGACTCTGCATCTCAGATTCAATATATTAACTTAATTTGTTGACACCCGGGCCACTTGTTCCTGACAAGAAATTCTCAAAGGTTGAAAAAACTTATATATGAAGCAGGATGACATTCAGAGTACATTCCAGTAATTTCATATTCCCCCTTGTTCTACGAATAATATTCATATTGGACACAAATTTTTTTTCAAAAACTTCATTCTTCAAATGTTGTGAAATTGATGGATACACACCCAGAAGGTCCTGCAAGCCTCTAGGTTTCTGGTCGCCTGCAAAACTCTTCTCTTTCCTGTTGGCAACATAGCATTAAATACATACATTAAAATAATTTCCCATGAAAAACCTTCATCATTAAGTACTATTAAAAGGCTAGCATTTAGCAAATGCTAGCATTTAGCAAATGCTAAATGCTAGCAAATGTTAGCATTTGTGTCTGTGTGTAGTTATTAGGGATGAGCGAGTACACCACTATCTGTATCTGTATCTGCTCAACCATCAAAATTATCTGTATCCGCATCTGTATTCGGATTGTGTGGGGCCTAAACCGGAAGTGGACGCGGAAGTGGGTGTGGCTTAAATCGGTACATTATTTTAAGTCTAGAATTGGTATGGATTGATCAGAAGTTGCTGTATTTATTGTTTATTTGAAAACTATTTACAGAACAGACTCAAAATCACAAAAGTAAGAGAACTATTTACAGAACAAGTTTTTTTATGAACTCAGAACATAAATATTCTTAAGTGTATGAATGAATATTTACAGAACAGTCTCAGAATTGAGATTCAATGCTTTTGATCACAATAGTAAAGGAACTAGTATTTACTGAACAAGTTTTTTATAAACTCAGAACATGAATATTCTTAATATGAATGAATACAACGCATGCAGTAGGAAACTGTGAACTATTAAGTATACATGAATCAGAGCTGTCATACTCAACACAACTTTCTTTTTTAATTTTTTTTTTAATGATCCAACTGTGATATTTTTTTCCAATTATTTATTTTTACTACCTAACTACTACTACCACTACTAGTAATACCTAACGTTCTTGGCATTTTTTTCCACACAAAGTTAAACAGTGTTGATTAAGGTGTCTGTGTCTGTGTGTGCCTGAGTGACTGTGTGTGAGAGAGAGAGAGGTTGTTCTACTGACCAAATAGTCCTATGCTGTTTTTCAGATCTTCATTTACTTTAATGAAGACCAGTTGTTCCACATGGCTAGGGTCTAGGTTTGCTCGCTGTGGACTGACCACATTTCCAGCCATGCTAAAAACACGCTCAGACTGGACACTAGTGGGTGGACAACTGAGATGCTGCAGTGCAAAGTGTGTCAAATTGGGCCAGCACTGGAGCTTGCCAGACCAGTATTTCACTGGGTCATCAGTAAGGCTGATGTCCCCATCTGACAGGTAGGCCTCCACATCACCTAATGGCAAATGTGTCCTCATCGGAGTGGCCGATTTCTTTTTCTGCAGAAAGGACAGGACTGAAGTGCTGCTGGTGGCAGGTGTTTCTGTGCTTCTTGCAGGTGCAGCCACAGGGTCACAGAGCTCCAGCCTATGGAATAATGTCCTCTTCAGTGCATCCCTATCAACACTGTTTGGGAAACAGCTGGCCTTATATCTGGGGTCAAGCAGAGTGGCAAGCAGAAATGTGGAGTTTGTAAAGATGGGTTTGAAACGCCATTGTAGTTCTTTGCTCAGATTGGCTGCCAGTTTCCTTGCTGCTTCTCCTAACTTTTCCCTGGACTCAGCTGCAACATCCTGGTCCTGCCCCTCTGCGGCATCCTGATCACCATCACTGGCCATGACATGATCAGAGTCATCCTCAGATTCCTCAGCAGCTGCACAAGCCCCCAAATGCAGTGACCTGATGATGGAGCACAAGCCATGCAGCAGCGGGATGACCTCAGAGATGGAGGCACTGTGTTTTGAGAGCGCCTGTGTGACCTCCTCAAAAGGACTCAGAACAGTGAGCATGTCTGATGCCAGCCTCCACTCATTTGGGTAGATGACTGTTGGAGCTCTACCCATGTTAGACTCCTGTGTCATAATCTGCACAGCCCTGCACTGCTCCATCAGCTGCTGGAGCATGTAGAACGTATAGTTCCACCTTGTTTTTATATCAGTTATGAGAGTGTGCTGGGGGAGGTTCAACTGTGTTTGCAGCTCATGTAGTCTGTTGTTGGCTTTGCTTGAGCGATGAATATAGCCGCTCCTGGCTTTGGACAGAAGGGATGTCACAATGCTGTCCTTCTCCAGTGCCTTGATCACCACCAAGTGAAGCGTATGGGACACGCAACGGACCAATGCCCAAATTCACTTAAAGCCTTCACCATGTTGGCAGCATTATCTGACACAACAAACTTCACTCTAACAGGCTGTCCGACAGACTCTTCCCACTCTCTCATCTTTTTTTTCAGGCAGCACAGAATGTTGTTTGCTGTGTGCTCAATGTCCAGCACACCAACATTTAGCAGCCCTGCTTTCCTCTGCACTGATGATTCCCCCACACGTTCACACCAGTGCCCAGTTATACAGAGGTATGCATGGGCATTGTGGTTGCTGGTCCAGAGATCAGTAGTCAGGTTGATGACACCGCCATGAGCTGCCTTGAGTGACTGGACCAGCTCCCCTCTCATTGCCTCATACAACTCAGGCACTACAGTTCTACTGAAATGGTGCCTTGATGGGATCTTATACTTGGGCTCTACAAAGGCAACAAGAGACTTGAAACCTCTCCTCTCCACCACAGAGAAAGGCTCAAGATCTGTGCAGATCATTTTACCAATCATCTCTGTAATTGTTTTTGACCGGGGATGGTTTGCAGAGAATGGCTGCTTTGCTGCAAATGCAGTGACTATTGGTGAAGAGGAGGAAGAAGGCGAGCCCTTAGCAGCAGCCAGCTGAACACCAGTATACTGAGAAGGAAAGCTGCGAGCAGAGGTGGAGGAGGAGGTGGCTGATACAGCAGGCTTTCTCATGTGATGAACATATAACAGATGGTTATGTAGAGATGTTGTATTGTAATGTTTTGAATCTCTACCTCTGCTTATTTTGGACTTGCAAAGCTTACACATGGCTTTGGAGGGATCATTTTCACAAACAATGAAAGAGTCCCACACTGCAGAGGTCCTTTTGGTTTTTGGTGGAGGAGGACCTCCATCACCAGATGTAATATTGGTCTCAGTGGGGGCACGGTGGGTGCTACCAGTACTGCTATTGCGAGTGATATTGCCTGGTTCAGTATCAGCTGAAGTACCCTCTGTATCACTCATTGTATAAGAGAGAGCGAGAGAGAGACGAAGAGTGAGTGTGTGGGCGCGCGCCCGCTATGTAACAGTTAGGCGGAGCTCAGGTCCACAGTGGCGGAGCTCAGGTCCGGTCTCAGTGTGTGCGAGACTGCGGCACAGCGCTGGCTGCAGAGACGTGTCTGTGTAAGGAGGGGCGGGCGCTGTGTGTGACTGGCCAATCACAGAGTGCGAAGACGGTCAGTTACACAATGAGGATTTTCCTTCAGCACGAGCACAGATATTGACGAGTTTTACTCGTATCATAATCGTACTCGTCAAAAATGCTTTATCCGTACCCCGGCTCATCCCTAGTAGTTATGATTTATACATTCAAAATGTGCAATTGACAAACATTAATACTTTATGTAGAAGAGTTGGGTTTTAGCTGTTTAAGGATTGACCGCATGTGGATGTTCACCTGTTAGGCATGACACACTGCTTTACAGCTGGTTGAGGAGCTGGTTTGCTAGGGCCAACATGAGTGATGGAGCTTAACCTCTGGACTGCCTGCCTGATGTATGGGGAGAATACAAGCAAAAATGTTGATTCGTTTAAAAATTCACTAAAGATGACGCTGCAATATTGAAATAAATTGCATTAAATTCTTGAGAGTATGAATGATAGAAAATGTCAATTACAGAACAGAAGCATCACTTTGGTATCCATTTAAAAATAAAAATTGTTATACTTGATGACGAATGAATAATTACACTAAGTGCAGCTACTGCTCATCATTTCTTGATGAAAACTGTACTGTAGATAATGTTCACCTAATGTCTCCTGTGGCACTGAAGCTTCTGTAGCCGCCACGGGTCCGTGGACGGTTTGCTAACGAACCAGACACAACACTGCCTGAGGGTTGGCGGAGAGAGGACCTTGGCCTCACTAAAAGCAATGAAGAGTGGGGTAGGAAAAGGGAGATGGGGCACATAATAAAGGTATAAAATGTGTTAGTACTCTCTAAATATAAAAGACAGATAGAGCCCAGGCGGAAGAAAGAAAGCTGTCTAACGAGTGTCTCTTACCACTGAGCATGTTTGTGTTGGAAGGTCTGAATCTCATCCTGCAGTTGACAACATGGGAGCAACCAGATTTCTTGGAGCTCTTCTGCTTGGCCACCAGTTCAGCAATGTTGGCTGTCTCCTGACACACTGTAGCAAAGCAATGCAACTACAGAGCAGATTTACTGTTATGCTTAAAAACTCATGAAGAAAAATGAATTTCTGTGTTCTGTGAAGTAAATTCACAACAACATAAATCTGGATGAATAAATAAAATAATAAACGACCCTCACCTCGCCCATGCGGTACTCCAGACGGAGTACAGAGGGGATGCTCCGAAGGTAGTTCTCCAGGCTTGAGTAGCCCAGCTTCTTCAGTGGGATGGTCTCTCCACACAGTGACTGATACTCTGACTGGAGGTTGTTCATAGACACGCCTGTCTTGCTGGACAGCAGCACTGACCTCAACATTTTCTTAATGGACTCGCTGTCTGACATCCTGGTAAATACACATGAAAACAATAACAAACAGAAAATGAAATGGATTAGAAATGCAGAAACATTTGCGGAAGTGACTCGCTTGGGTCAATCAAATGTGTGCTGTATGTCCATTTTTACTCCCAGAAAAGTGGGTTTCCAGAAGTCGTTGATGTATTCCAGTTAAAGCTATGCTGAGCCTGTAAAGGCTACATTTGTTGTCACCAAGAGACAAAGGCAAAGAGAAAAGTGCTTCCACTTTGTATTAGAGTTTACAGGTGCTTAATTTATACACAGTATGGAGACTAGTAGATAAAAATAATTATTAATATTAAAGAGCACATAGAAAGGAAAAAATCTGGCAACAATTATGACACAATGCAAACTATGTTCTATCTGATAATGAAAAATGTCTATTTTCAGGCTAGGTTAATATCAGCTAATTTAACCATGGTGTCTTTGGAGACAGAATCATGATTTTAGGCTCAACTTTATCTTCTCTCCAAATAATTTTTCAAATGTGAACAAAACATTTAACTTAAACTTTAACTACTACACATTGATGTTTAATTTGTTAGTACAAACACACTTACAATACAATACTCACAATACACATCCTTTAACATTTGAGGACAACAGTTTGTCTGAAACTGGATTCCAGACTATCAAACAACATATTTGTGAATTAAGCAACATAGGCAACACGTCAGATGCGGAAATTAAGTGTGTCTAAAACCACATGTCAAAGTTTTATTTTTTTCCATGTAAATTTCAAAATAGCTGCGGCTCCGTTATGCGAGTTAATCTCCAGCATTAACAGACGGCTAGCGCCTGGCTACCGTTACATTAGCCGTTTGATTGCTAACGGCTAACGGCTGTTTGCATCTCGTCGTAAAATTAAATTTACTTCAACCCATCAGTGACCCTTCACAAACGACCAAAAATTATTCGCAATGTTATCTTAAATCTAACTACAGATTAAGAGGTCTCCATGTTTTTCTTACCTGTAATTTTAACCAGCTAACTTTAGCCAACCTGCCGCAGACTCTTTTTCTTTCACCGCATTTAAGATCAGGCGCACGTTCGAATGCTCAAGTTCAAAAGGTCACTGCAGGTGAGTTTTGATAATTTAGCATCGTTGTATTATGTTTAAAAATATACCTCAAAATTATCTTGTGAACATTTAACATCTGCATTTAGGTGATCATTTTGCGAATCTTGAAAAAAAAAAGAAAAAAGTATTTTTAGCTAAATGGCAAAAATGCTGCATTTATGAGCAGTCGGAAATTTTAACTTCAAAGTTAAGCGCACCGTCCATATAGTATATAGTGAATCACACCAATGCAAAATTTAGCATTTTGTTTTATTTCCAGCTGAAAACATTTGCTTCCTGTTGTACAGTTTATTTAAGCAAAATCCCACATGTGTAAATTAGAATGGATGAATGCTCCCTCACATCTGATAAAAGGTGACTTCATCATTGAACATGTTAACTATGCTACATATAATATCAGTTAGATGTAAATATTACACTTTTTTTCAGAAGCTTTGTAAGGTGAAGATGGATTTGGTGACATCAGCTGCACCAACTTTACCAAATGTTTGGGACAATACAGTCTTTTAAAAAGTCTCATTGAATACACCACAGAATTCCTGCAACATGGAAATCCTCCAATAAAGGACACATGTTTTTTTGTTTTTTGTTTTTTTTAAAAGAAGATCAGAATCTATGGAAACATTTCACTAACAGTCTTCTGCTGGTATGACTGGAATCTCCGGTGGTGATGCTGCTTGACTGATCTGTGCTTTAGAGACCAGGAGGCAAGCCTGCAACAGTGCATCTGACTTGGTAGATGATGACGTCTGTAGTGATGAAGATAAGCCCAGGTGGTGCTTTCTGAGCAGGATCAGATGAGGGTTCCTCAGTAAGGTATAAAACAACATCCAACGCCTCCTGGCCCGGCTGTTCACAGGGGGTTCTGGAAAACAGTCAAAGGTTACAAAAAAATATGTGCAAGATGAAAATTGGCAGGTAAAGGAGGAGGTGATTAAAAAGAAGACAGTCGTTTGATCACAAGCTTGGTGCATCCTAGATAGTGGACAGTAATCATGTTGTGGTTGAGTTGTTCATGTAAGAGGTACAAACACATACACACTACTGACCAGGCGGTGAGTTGCTGAATGTGGAGTAAGCTGTATTGGGTCTGTCCACCATGTTGGAGACCAGCAGCTGGCAGAAACACACCATGACTGGATTGTTATGAAAGTGGTCAGCAAAGATCATCCCAACCCAAGTAGCATAGCCTGAAACATGCAAGACATCCTGTTAGAACCACACACCATATCAGGGAAATAACACTGCATTTGCAGTTTTTTAAAATAATATTTGTCAGTCATGACATACAACTGAGGAAATGGTAGCTAACTGGATTATGAATTATATGCTGCAACCTTAAGCTTTTCACACATTAATTTGTCAAGATAAAAGTAAGGTTTTTTTTTTAGTCCTGGTACAAACATGATATGACAATACAACTATTAATGCTGGCTGGGTTTTATCCAGTTTCTCTGGCAGGTCTATTACTCTGTGACTTAAGTTGGATCATTTAATTATTGTCAGCTGCTACAAATTATTTCTCTGAAACACAGTTCATTACTGGCAGTAATCATCATTCATGACATTCATAAAATATTTTTCACATTTTCAATAATTCACTTTTAACAGCTAAATAAATCCATATCTACAGCATATAACATATTTTTTAAATCACATTTATCACACTTTTACTTTACCTCAACTTCTTCCCCGTTGTGGGACTAATAAAGTAATGTCTTATGTTAAATACTTTAAGACACACAAAAACTCCACATGATCCACTTTGAAATGCTGCCATCTGCTGGAAGATGTGGATACCAGCAAACACTTGGATCACTTAGAACCCTAAATAATCATTTAAAGTCTTAAACTATAATATGGACTTAACAAACCACAACACCATCAAATGATAAAACATATGTTTTGTCTCTAGTCTACCATCACAGAATATTAAAAGAAACTGAGATTTGATGTCGTGTTTTACGGTGGTAAATCTTGCAAGCAGCACTTCTTAACAGCTTCAAACATTCTTTTACTTTGGTTTCACACTTGTCTCGGTTGAAGTTTTACCGGCATCTATGGATTCATATCCTCTCTGCATAATGGTCCGATCTATGCGTGACACCAGCCATGTTCCAGCTACAATGCTGGACAGCAACCTCAGTATGCAGTTGCTGATCCCCATCACCACATTGTAGAAAAAGAAGAAGTAGTTGAAGCAGTGGAACGCCTTCCTAGTGAGGAGGAAGAGAAACTGTGATTTCAAGCTATTGCACTGTTGAAATGTATTCAAGGTAAATCTATTAACATTTGACATATGGGTATTCAAAGAATTTTCCACATCGCAAAACACTATATTCTGTATCTGCTTGTTTCAAGAAGTCATTGAAGCTACAGTCCACTATTGAGTAAGAGAGAATGTGAATGTTTTATGGCTTGAACATAACACTTGGCCTCCAATAGTTCCCCTTTTCAACAGTCAGTGTTTGCTATCTAAAGAGGACCTTGGTTTTTGGTGTGACGTCCCTCTGATGGTTTTATGGTCCATACTTAAGTAATATCGATATTGAAATATACCCACCTGTTGTTGAGAGCCAAAGGTTTTTGTTTATCAGTTGGAGACACTTTGTCCTGGAGGAAGAATATCTGAACCAGAACGATCTGGAGAATGGCCAGGCCGATCACCAGACCAATGGTCAGACTGAGAGACGGGAGAAATGCAAATCATTGTGTCTATGTATGTCTATCAATCTAACCATCTATTCATGTGTACACAACCACAGGGGAAATGGCTTACAGTATAATCCCCATGTTGGTGAGCATGAGTACTGCTTTGCCATGCTGTATAGGAAGAACCACAGCATAGACAATCAACAGAGCAAACAGGAAGTGGACAAAATGGACCATCAGGTAACCTAAAAGGTAAATGAAGAAGACAATCAACAAATGTTTCTTAGCAAGCACATTTAGTAGTATCACATTTAAAGGTGCTGCTCATGCTCATGTGTGGATTTTAGCTGGATTTTTGGATTTCTCGTATTTTTGACACATTTTATGTTGAAAAGTACTTTTTGTCTTTTGTGTATTAAAGTTCTCTACTGTAATTGTTTCAGGGAGCTTTGGGGGGTTGAGGCAGGTTTAACCACACATTTTAAAGACTGCCATCCTTGACTTACTTGCCTTCATTAAATGGACTTTGATTGGAAAGTTAGTTACTGCCCAAAGCTCCCTGGTAATGGATTATCTTGCCCCAGACTTATGAAAACATCTCACTGATAACATCATTTGGGAAACAGCAGGAAAAACACATTTTGGGTTCAGTGCCATAACACAGGATGTGTTGAGGTGCATCAGCTGCTGCTTCAGCTTTAAAAAGCATGTACAGTCAGTTCTTCATGTTTCTCAGATGAATAGCTTACCCCACAGTGTAAATGCGATTTGCCAACCAGAGTATCTCGTGATGGAAGCCTGTGAAAATTCAATGAGAAAGCTTGTTTGTGCATTCATATACTTGCAAACACATTTGGACATTTACCTTGCAAATGTGTGTGATTGGTACAGTCTGTTTTTGTGCATATAATTAGCCAGAAGAATTGTTCTGAAGGCTGAACGTCAGAACCGAATTGTGATAATTATGATGTGTTTTTGCGTAGCTGGTGGGTGCAGTGGCCTTATGGTTCACAATATTTTGAGTACATTTTCAAAAAAAATATGTAGATCACACATGGTGACACACACACATGATGACGTAGGAAAACAGTTAAACTGGGGCCAAACTCCCACTTGTGAATCTTGAGTCTTTAGTGCTAAGCTGAAATCTGATTTGCCCTGATATCATCTGCCATCTGCTGAATGTGTGTGTGTGTGTGTGTGTGTGTTACTCACTACACTGACAGCAGGGCCAGGTTTGTGAAACTTCTCAGGAAGAAACCCCCTCTGCCCTTTCCAGAGTCTCTTCAAGTGTTTTCTGTGGCAACAGGACACCATGTCATGTCATGGGGGTTTTGTGATAACTGGTTGGGAAATTTCATCAAACTTCTCATAAACTAAATCAGTTTATTTACTTTTTGACATTTATCAATCTTCCAAACATTTAAAATTAACATTTTTGAATCAAACCTTCGGTGCATTTGGTATATTCAAGTATTTTTAGGCCTCTTACCTGTAACATGCCAAGACGTGGAAGGTGTAGGCCACAGAGTTGAGACTAGCTATGATGGTGGTAGCTAGCCAACACTCTGGAATAAAAGGATTAAGGATTCATTTAAGTGTTTCATACTGTTTTAAGCATCACAAATGAACTGCCTGTGTGCTGCATTTGAGTCCACCGTGCAACAGCTATGTAACAAATTGGTTCCAAAACCTGTCTGATGACCACCATACACATGGATCATGCAGACCATAAATGCAACAGACTGTGGGTGGGGGTGTGCGGACCAACTCACTCCTAGCTACATCTATGAACTCTTCCAGCTGTGGTATCATGGCTCCGAGAGCTTCTGTCTGGTTACAAGAAGTAACCAGCTGTTTTAGTGTATTCTTCCAATTCTCTACTCGATCAAAAGTCACATCACTGAGACTGTAGTCTGCCAGGGTCATCTAGAGGAATGAGACAAATTAATACCTACAGCAGAGGCACAGATAAGATGTTTGTGTAAAACAAAGTGTCTGGATGAGACATGCGGTTTCTTGCTGTACCGTATACAGGCCTATAAGAGTTATAATGGTAGTGCCGATGATCCTGCTGGGGAACTTGAAGTAGGGGTCCCACTCATACACTGTCCTCTGGAACCAGCTGAGGGGCTTACTGCAATACAGAAAGAAGGGTCAGACCCATTGTGTGTTTATATCCATGTTTGTATCTACTGCCTACTTCACATGCTACCTCAAATATGCTATGACATTACAAATGTCATACCTGTCTGCAGGCGTTTTCCTCAGCAGCCTCTTAACGTGCTGCACCTGGTGTTGCTCATTCAGCTCTTCGGGGTCCTGGCAGCAGATGTAGTTCAGAATAAAAACAACTGTATAATCATTGCAGACCTTACTGTACAACAAGTTCCCAATCTATTACTTATCTACAAACTTATACTCATACATTTATGTAATTTGGTGTGCAAATGCTCACAACAACAAAAAGAACAAATGAAAGCAAAAAGGACAAATAAAATGCAATATATATATACATTTCTGTCTATATATGAGTCTATAAATCATTGGAAAAGTACCAAGCAAGAATCATTTCGGTGATTTTGTACATTATACATGCTGACCTCCTGTTCCAGTTGCAGATGTATTCGAATAGCTTTGACCAGGATGTAGATAAATCGTCCCAAGAGGAAGATGAGGGAGAGGATGCAGGGCCATTGGACAATGATCTTCTGGTATGAACCCAGAATCTTTAAAATCAGACACACACAGTCATTCATTCATTCATTTTTGTCCATGGTAATTTAACTGAATACCAACAGCCCTTCACAAATGAATGTCTTGCAGAGCCTAATTTATTTAGGTATAGGCTGAAACCCTCAGATAGGTGGAGGAGGCTGGTTGTTTGGTCACAAGCCAGAATGCAATGGGAACATTACTTTTACACTAGCTTTCATGGTGGGTTTACTACTCACCTACCTTACCACTGGGACAGGTGAATGCATCCCAGGTTGAAACGATGATCCTACAAAGGGGCACAGAGGCATATGATTTGTAACACAAATAAAACCCACTCATCTGTTCCTTTACAGCCAAACTGCTATTATATATTGTGGAAGTATGTTTCCTTTATGTGAAGTAATTGTCATATCATTATACATTTACATGTTGTTGTGTAGAAGACACACACTAGTGAAATAATGTGCTCTATTAATGCACATGGTGAGACATATGATGTATGTTTGAATATATAATATGAATGAATGTGTACCAGGTCAGAGAGTAGAGTATTCCCAGCACTGCCCCCGCTGCTCTGAAAGGTGTGGACAGACAGGCAAAGAAAGGGAAATAGACCAGGCCCACTTCTAAAGCTCCGACCAGATACACTATAGCTGAGGACAATAATCAGGAAGCATGTTCATGTCTTGTATCTGTAGGGTGAACAGGTTTGAATAGAGCCATTATAAGGATGGGAGTATACAGTGGGAGTACCTCTGGCCCAGTTTGGCACAGTGAAGGGGATGTAACTTTCAGAGAAGAGCAGCAGGACGCTGGAGGACACGGCACCAAATGCAAACCCATAGGACCAACGATTACTGAGGCTGCCAATAGTATCCAAAGGCCTGAGACACAGTAATAAGATAAGATAAGATATATCTTTATTCGTCCCACAGTGGGGAAATTCACAATGACTTTAATGACAAAGTAAGACTCTGTGCCTGTAATAACCATTTTACTGAATGACACTTTAGTTGTGATGAAACAGATTGCTGTATCTTTTTCTCTTGAGATTCATAGTTATTATTGCTGCTGTTGACTTACACCACAATGGCAAAACGTCCCTCCAGGAAGGGCAGTTTGTGGTCGATCTCCAGTCTCTTGGCTCTTCTCTGGAGGAATGAGAGCACCCCTGTGATAAACACCTGGAAGACAAGAAATCAAAAACAAACTTCAACAACACTTTGTTTGCATCGCTGCAACTATGTGAAAGTGGAAATAAGCTGAAGCTCTGTATTGTGTATTTGAGGTGGCAGGACAATCCACTAAACTGATGGGTCAGTGTATCACTTATTATGCAAGTGTCCTATCAGAGCAGTGTTGATCATGGCGCTGTAGTTACTTTTAATTCATTATAGATGTAGTAGCACAGGAATGCATTCTGCTTCTAGCTGTTGCTGAGTTGTTTTGTAGCTCTACCACTGGGAAAAGTGGATCATTAGGGAAACTTAAAAACATTATTTCAGTTGGTAACACACAAATGAATTTCAAAATACACTGAACAAAAATATAAATGCCACACTTTTGATTTAGCTACAATTTTTCATGAGCTGAACTCAAGGATCTAAGACTTTTTCTAAGTACACAAAAGGCCTGTTTCTCTCATACATTGTTCACAAATCTGTCTAAATCTGTGTTAGAGAGTGCTTCTCTTTTGCCAAGATAATCCATCCACTTCACACGTGTGGCATATCAAAATAAGATATCAAGTTAAATTAAGACAATTGCTTAAAACTTCATTTGTGTCACCAACTGACATATTTTTTAAGTTGGTCCAACAATCCTCTTTTTTTCAGTGTATAGTATAATTTATGTTATTCTGTAATGCTAGACACCCTCCATTGTGCATATATGGCGAACACAAAAACAAAACATTCTCCAAAGTTGCACATTGAATTACCAAGTACTGCTACATTTATGTTTTGCTCGCTGTCCTGTGAAAATCATAAATCTCCAAATTTTGTGATTTTGAATTTTGTAGAACTGATGAATTAAGTGTTTCTACTTGGATTATGTGAAAAATACATGGTGAGATGAAGATCTTATTTTTGGCCCATGAAAAGTTGATGTTTTCAAGATACAATCCTTTTGGACTTTTCCCGCCACACATTCATATTCCAGGTTAAATAGACAGACAACTCACTGCTGGTATGAGTGAAAAGTGCAGGAAATGGTCCATAAGGATTCCATTCCGACAGTCAAGAGTTGCTGGAGAGATCCTGGAGAAACAGTGACAGGACAAACAGGATGTAACATGAATTGACTGAACTGATCTGAACCGTACGGACACAAGGCAGGATGGAAGAGACAGGAACAAACTAAACCTAAGCAAAAGTTCATGGGGGGGGACTAAACTAAACCGATCAAACATGGTTAAAAGTGATCAATACTTGATGATTTCATAATGCATCAATAAGCAGGTCAACTGTTGCTCTGTCTTCTACAATCAGGTTGTTAATCTTGAGCGCTGCTTGACATTTACCATAACCAATAACAGCTGATAGTAACAAAGTAAAGAGGAGTATTATAATGCTCGAGTATTCAGAGTGTGTACTTACCAATGTTCCACTTGGTTTCTTATCATCATGGATATGTCAGTTCATTCAAGTCTCAAAAGCTTTGTTTCTGCTCTGCTGTACAGATTAAGGAAACAACTGGCTTGATATCACTTCTGTTTCCTGGTTGTGACCATGTGACTCACAGGCTTGACCTTTGACCTCAGGATTGAACTCTTTAATTCTCTCCGTTTTTTATGTCCTCAGTCCCAATGTGTCACTCTGGGCTTCAGTCATCTTCTTGTCTTTCTTCTTCTGCCAATGCATTTTCCCACACTCTCAGTCTTTGTCGCATACACACATGCATAATGCTTGGACATTATCGATCACTGTGTTACTCAGTATGAGGAGTGCAAATATTTGACTCTCGACACAGATAACCGAAAAGATCATTCACCTCCAGCTTTCAAATTACAAAGGAATGTCTGCAGATTATGTTACCTAAATCCTTTCTCTTCTACTTTCCCTTCTATCACCTCCATTGCAAAAAAATATGTTTAGTAGCTTTATTTTCTTGTTTTTTCATGTTGAGCATCTGTTTTCTTCCTTCAATATACATGATTTAGACTTCTCATTAATGCCAGACTTATGAGATTTTAATTTTATTGAGGAACAAATAAATATCAGAAGGTTGTTCACTGCTGATTGATATTTATTACTCATTGCAATGGCACAAATATTTTGGACAGTTGGGATCCAAGTGTCATTTTAAAAATCCGTCCTGGGTTGATAATCAGATCCCGAACGGTCGATCAGCAGCTCTCTTCTTTGGCAATGAGAATGTCCATCCTGGTTATTCTGCAGAGAGGATCATAACATGAGATGACTGAGAGATTAATTCTGTTTCTCTCAGCTGAGATTTATTTCAACTTTATATCGGTGTCGTTGATTGGAGTGAAAATGAGGCCAACGCAGATGGATAGATAAGATATTTTTAGTAAATCACACCTCATATAAACTCATAGTCTCATGAATGAGGAAACAAAAGTTGAGCGATAGTGAAAATATAAGTGGAGATTAAGCATTAGAAACTATTAATATAATATAGTAATATAGTGTATAGCATAGTAATACTATTAGTAGGCTATAGTGTGTTATGTAGTTAAAGCCCAGAGCATCAAAAGAAAAGCAATGTGATTTGGAGAGGTTTGGAGAAATGTTCAGTTTGCTATTTCTCTTCAAGCATCCATGTATATTTAATTGAAAAATCTGCAAAAATGTTTTGCCTGTATTGTGTGGAAAAATAGCACTAACGCAGAAGAATCATTTGAAATTTAGTGCTTTCTCATGATTTGGTCACTGGAGGTGTGACCATCATTTTCAAGTAATCCTTAATTCCCACAGCTCATTTCCTGTAAAGACCAGAGATGAATAATAGACTAAACTGGAAACTTTTACTCCATGATTTCGGCATTGTGACTTCAGGCTTCAATTCGTTCACCACCAGGGGGCGACTCTGGCACTCTATCCTCCATGAAGTCAGCTTGGTTGAACTAATATGTGAAAGCAGTGAGAGTGGAGCAGCTGTGTGTACTCACTGTCTCTGGGCACACAACGTACACTCGTTGGCATAGGTGTTTCCATCGCTGCCACACACAGGGGCGAGGTTCAGAGGACATGCCACAATCTCCTCCAGGTCAGGACAGGAAGGCTGCCATAAAATAAAACAACACAACACACACAGCCTGGTGTGACTCACCTTCTGTCACCACCTCATAAGAAAACTTGTTCACCATCATGCATGTTTAGTATTCCTTCAAATATATATTATATCATCGTCTCTCCTACACACACAATACACACCCACACACCCACACACATTGCAGCACCTTTCTCAGGAGTCCAGAGTTCTTCTCGGCATCTGTAAAGAAAGCACATGACAACTAAGGCCATAAACATATAAATGATTAACACCATTACCCATAAATTCCTGCTAATGTGTGAGTGCATGAGCAACAAGCAAACCACCTGTCCCAGAAAACCAAACATCAGTGTCATGCAAAGATGACCACACACAGAGACTAGATAGAGATGTTTCTGATCTATTACTGTTAAAACACGATAAATACAGGTCGAGTATATTCGCCTACTATTGACATATTATTTTACTGTATATGACAGCATGCAAAGTATTTTTTATTTCTATAATTCTCTCAAGATCACTTTGTAGAAATCTCTTTTCGCTTGGACATACATGTGTCTTTTTCTATAAATCAGTTAATCTATTAATCAACAGCTACATTAAATCTCCTCTGACACAATGTTGTAAGACAATAAACATGAGGATGAAAACATTTCATCACTGTATGTTTCATTCTATGGCACATGGTAAACAGAAATCGATCAAAACTGCTTCATACGCCTTAATCTTAATCTCTGATGTCCCTCAAACCAGAGCACAAAAATACCTTCTTTGTTGCCTGCAGCCACACAGATGAGCAGAAGTCCCAGAAAAACAACTCTTCCAGTCATGATGTTGGTGGATGAATAACTCAGAGTGACCGAAACCGCTGAGTGTTTTTGGTAGCAATAGAAATATGTGTGGGGGTGTGTGGGAACACAGCAGGTGAAAACAGACACATGCAACACTCTAGAAACTTATAGCACACATTAACACACACACACACACACACATACACATTCACACCCACATGTACAGTAAACATATCTTTTGTTCAGCCATTAGCTCCAAACTTCCATTTGACAAGCCCACATTAGTTTGCTGCTCCAACAATAGAAATGGAAAAAAAAAATCAAATCAGTCCTTTTGTTTCAAAATGTATGAATTTTTTATTCATTAATGCAAAGAATAACTATACACAATGAGTAACAGACTCAAACAGCTGTTTAATACTTAAAAATGTAAACAAATAATAATATTGAGCACGAGAAGAGAAAAATCACCATCTTACTGTCCTGCCTTTCTCTTTGTCTCACGACGGTCTCTGCTTTCCACTGTTTCACTCATTTCCTTCAATCACAAATGAACCTCAATTTCAAGTGTCAAATATTTTAATGCAGTGGTATAGCTTCATTTTGTCTGAATTATATATGTGTGTTCCAGTGCAGGCATGTGTTTTTAAAATGCCTAATTTGCCAAATCCCGTACTTCTACATCTTTGACACAACAGGCTGTAAAGTCTATAAAGTGCTCACATGTAGCTGAGGGCAAGCCTGAATCCCCACAGCAGTGATTAGATCGCCGAGAGAATGGAAACCTCTTCCAAGATTTTAGTTGACACAGAGCACCCGTAATGACAATCTGTCATCAATTTAAACCCTGGATAAGATTTGGACTATAAAGTATTTCAAGCACAACTCTAATTGACGTGGTCCTTGTTTATGTGCAGTCTGGCCTTGGGACTAGCTCTGGAAACGTACGTCTGTGTGAAGTATCTTAACCTCACGTCTAAAATTTGATGATACAGTTGACTTCAGCATTGCAGCTTATTAATGTGGACACACAGAGAGATTAGGATTTGGCAACGTCAGAGAAGAAATTTGAAATAAAATGTGCTTTTTGTTCCGAAGACAAAGGAGGATTTTTTTTTTTTTGAAGGATAAAGAACTGAAATCAAAGCACAACTCAAACTTTACAAAACAGTTGCCTCCTCGAGATTATGCTGGTTGATCAAAGATACATATTCAGATTAATTTGGCACAGAAAATGTTTGTTCACTCCACTGGTAACTTTTTTTTTTCACTCAACATCACAAGATACTGGTGTTACTGTACATAATATCCACATCGGTGATGGCTCCCATTGTGCCCTCACACAGGTATGTATAAAAGCATGTCAGTGGAAAAGTTACCATTTCCATCTGATTCATCTCACTGATAAAAGCACATACAGATTTTCCTCTTTTTTTAAACAACTGAATTCGGATTTTGACTCCACATATACATATGTGCCAGTAACCCAACAACAATGAAGCACAATTCAGTCGTCTCCAGTCCTTTACAAACTGATCTGGCGGCATGCTCCGGCACACACACACAGTGCTGATAGTCCAGGTGTGTGGCCCCTTTGGAAAGCATGCAGTATAAATTTCCAAACGACTTAAAAAACAAAAACAAAACTCCAGTCCAAATCTTCAGCTTTCTCTTCAAGTCACAACTGCCAGTTTGTGATGGTCATCGTTCATCCGTTCTGATTGGCCTTCAGTTCCATTTAAAGAGGGCAGGACGAGTGAAAACAAGCCAGTATAGCAGGCTGCATCTTGTACAGACATCAAGCAACCACAAGATTTTTTTTGTGTGTGTTTTTGACAATGACGGACACAATTAAAAAAACAGTCAAGTTTCATTCATCAACTCCACAAAAAGCACATTTTTTTTGTGCTTTGATGCATGTTGGTATCTGTCTTGTACATTCCTAAGCAGCCTACATACGTCGTTGTTGTTGCTTTTAAATGGAGTGCTCAGATTTCTCTCTCCACCATGATACAGTATAGGCACTGTGCTGGACAATGTCAAGGACACCAAGAACAACAAATAAAAAAGACAACTTGGTTATCAATCTTAATTTGCTATCCAAACAAAGGGGAAAAAAACTCGAGGTTATGTTTGTCTATTAGAATTAAATTAACTTAAAAAAATCTAATTAGTAAAAATTATTAAGTTGCACGATTGCACATCTGAAATCAATTGGATTGTAAATGTTTCCATACCATCATTTGCATTATAAAACAACTGCGCTTGGTAACGAATGGTGACAGAGAGGTTCAACCCTGATAAAAAAGTAGTCAGTCCATCTTTAAGCAGTTGGCAGTGAATGATCGGAACTCTTTTCTTTTTTGTTATACGCTGTCATGATTTCACGATACAGAGTAGCACATACACGCGTCCCACTGACTACTGCTAACTACTTTTAGGAACAGGGATTTAAAAAGGGATGTTTCCTTCTCTTCTCCCTGATGCCGTGTCCATTGAGTGAGTAGCAGGGCTGTAAGCCTTCCAGTCAGACACAGCTTTATAATCCTGCTGTCGCTTCAAGTGTTCTGAGTCTTTTCTTTCTTTCTGTCCGTCTGGTGAGGGTGAAGCACCGGTCTCCTACCCTCACAGGAATATCTTGTCATCTTAAATATATTTATATATATTTCTTGCATTGATTTGCATTGAGTTTTCATTGTTTCAGTGTCTGTCACAATACCTGCAGTCTCTGCCTTTTCAAGAGGCTGTGCGCTGAAGTGCAGGTCCACTGAGAAATGATAACAATTAAAAAAAGACTAAAAAATAGAAATAAAAAAATGAACATAGTCCATCCCCCCCGCTGGTTAGTGGTCCATATTTTCTGGGTTTGGGAGAGGGTGGGGGAAGTACAGCTCCTCCCACTGATGGTATGTTGTGGAATCAGACGCAGCTCTCCCTGGTCTTGTTGTCCATAAGGAAAGTGTTTAGCTGGGAAATGTCCACTACTACAGCGTCCCGCTTATTCAGATGGACGTCTTTCAAATGGTCCTCGTCACTTTGGTCCTTGGCGAAATTTACAAACACCTGCGGGAGGGAAAATAAGAGAAGGAGTTAGACTTAGCCTAAACTAAAGCTGTGGTCTAGTTACAGTCAGAGCCGTGAGTAAACTTGCTTACTTGGTCTAGAGTGGTCTGAGAGACAGAGTAGTCCTCTATGCTGAGAGCCTCTTTGTTCTTAGAGAGCAGGGAGAAGATGCGGGCTAGGGAGGTGAGGGAGGAGGGCAGCTGGTACTGCAGCATGTTGCGGTGTTTCTCCTTCAGTGTGCTGCCAGGAAGCTCCCGCTCAATGAACTCCATCACGGGCCGGAGGTCTGGGTCTGGACCAGCCACCCGCAGGATGATGGTGTAGCCATCACCAAACCTGATACATAACAAAGCACATTTTATTCACCTGAATTGCTTAAGTGATTATCTGAGAAAACTGTTATTTGGTTTTGTGTGTGAAATTCCCACCTGTTCTTGAGATGTTGCACACTGCCCAAACAGCGGAACCTGCCGTTGACCATGATGGCCATTCTGGTGCAGAGTGCTTCACACTCCTCCATGCTGCAAAATACAGAGGAACACACCAGGGTGAGCTTCGTCATGTGACGATAAATACACAACTTCATTAACATTCATGGCTTGCTGATATATATGTTGTGTATATTGTGTATATATGTAATTCAGAAGCCCAGTCTAACCTGTGAGAGGTCAGGACTACAGATCGTCCCTCTTTGATGATGCTCAGGATGGCGTTCCACAGAGCACGGCGAGCTTTAGGATCCATACCTGTTGTTGGTTCATCCTGTGAACAGGAAATATCACACACTCAGCTGCTGCTGCAATCTTTAGGAACGTTGCTGCTGCCTTGCTTTACACAAGATTACTGAGAAGTATTAGTGTATGTTTGAGCATGTTAGACTGACCAGAAACACTACAGGTGGTCCTCCTATGAGAGCGATCGCAGTAGACAGTTTCCTCATGTTTCCTCCACTGTAGCTACCCGCTGCCTTGTCCACATACTTGACCAATCCCAGTTTCCGGATGCCCCACTCTGCCACCTAGTGGGCAGGAAAAAGTTTACATGAGTGTCAGCCATTTTCTTTTGAAACCATATTGAGTAAAAATAAATGAATGCACAATAAAAGTAAAAAAAAAAAACACTACAAAAGTATAATTATTCTAATTATACTATTCTAATGTACAGATAAAGGACTGGGACAATACATCAAACAAAATATGTCATATCAAATACAGTAAGTTGATGTGTGCGTGTTTGTGTATGTGTGTTTGTTGCTGACCTCGCAGACTTCCTTCTCAGGCACTCCCCTCAGGATGGCATAAAACTCGAGGTGTTCTCTGCCGGTCAGCAGGTCATTGATGGCATCAAACTGAGGACAGTAGCCCATGTTCTGATGCACCTCATCTATTTCTGTGTTTACACTGGAGCGAGAATAAAAGTACAATTACTCTCTATTAAAAGCAAAACATTTTAAATGAAATATTGAAAGCTTTCTCACAAATGAAAGAAAGCTACTTTAATTTCTAGTGCTAATCAGTTTGTTTGAAGTATTAGCTTCAAGTCATTATCTCAACAGAAGTGGGTTTGCATCATTCTGACTTGATTCAATATTTTATTCAAGTACTCTAATTACATTGTTGATGCTAAGAATATATATCATTGCAAGTACTTGTTCTTGCTATTCAGGCAGGCTGAATAAATGAGAAGAGTATTGTTTTATATTGTGAGTCTCTTACCTCTTGCCAGCCAGGTAGGCCTCTCCACTTGTGACAACAGAGTCTCCTGTCAACATTTTAAAGGTGCTGGTTTTCCCTGCTCCATTCACCCCCAGCAAACCAAAGCACTGCAGGAGAAGAGAGACAATGTCAACTTCAGGACACTTTATGTTTATTTTCACAAAAACATACAAACTATTTACATTGTTTTTGCAGATTCATTGTATCTGTTGAACTCTTGTTCTCTTACAAACATAATTCTAACAATACACAAACTGTGTATCTGTAATAAATAAAGGCCTGCGTGTATGTTGTCTGTATCATACCTCTCCAGGGGGGATCCCGACACACAGCCGATCCACTGCCGGCTTCTGTTTCCGCTTGTAAATCTTGGTGAGCTGTCTGAGCTCCAAGATGTCGGACTGTCCTGCTCCGCTCAGGATCCTCTGTCGCTCTCTGGCCACATCCTCATCTTCCTCTCCAATAGGCTTCAGATGACTGGTGGATGACCTGAAGGAACAGAGACATCACATTTGAAACAGGCTTTAGTTGCATCCTTCACCCTCCCCTCATTGTTTTGACATTTTAGTAATGGATACAGCGTTATAAGATAAACTCTGCAGAGGTGATTGATTTTGTTTAATTTAAGACTCTTTCTGATGGATTGCACATGTATTGAAGGTTTCACTCACCTGGCCTTGAAGCAGAAGCGGTACTGAATAAGGACGGTGATGCAGAAGAAGATCACGCCCTCTATGGCCATCGCAAACAGGTTCTTTCCCACCATGTCCCAGGCCAGAGGGGAGCGGAACCGGTTTTCACCTACAGCCACACAACCAGAATCAGAGAATTTAACACATTTAGAAAATGTATTTTTACTGCTCTTGTCAAATTTGAATACATTTGCAGTAATTGAAAACACAAGGGGTAAAAGAGGTCTACTTCAATTACCAAATCTCTCCAGAGCGTCAGCCATCGCCTGATTCTTCACCATATCAATCAGTCCTCTGCCCAGACAAAAGTGTGGGAAGATGAGGAACACATTCTTCAGGATGTCGTTGATACCACCAATTTCCTGGAATAGGAACAAAGTCAGTTTTCACAATTAATATTCAATCATGAGGAGTAAAACATTCAATTTCAACAATTTCTTAGTTTGCATTCAAAACTCTCTTTTTTAGATAAGATAAACCTTCTGTCAATCAATCCACTGCTGCTCTATATGTCTTAATGAAAATGACTTGGAGACATTATTTACATTGCTTCCAAACAGCTCCAGTACAAATGTGGAGACGCTGCCGTTGATTCCTATCAGTATGTTCACGCTGGTGAGGACGACGTAGGCCGTGCTGGGTATCTTAAAGAAGAACGAGGCTGGGTACATCAGAGGGGTAATGGACCATCTGGGAAGAGACACAAAGATCATTTTCGATGATATGATCATGACACACAGAGCAAACAAAAAAAGCCAGAGCCAAACACATTGAGTGTGTGTGAAAACGTACCCGTAGAGCAGCAGCAGCAGGGCCAGCACGGGCAGATTGGTGGAGGAGACGTAGGCGTCTTGTTGGAAACACACAAAGATGATGATGACCAGTGTGGCTGGGACGATGTAGTTACACTGCAAGAAAGGAAGAGAGGGAGGGTGAAGAAAATAAGATTATATAAACTGCATTGTGTCCTGATATATTTGAACCTTTCCCCTTTAATTTTTATAGAGTTTGGAAAGGAGCCAGAGGGGCCAAAGCTCCATCTTGACTGAAATGTCTTACCATATCCCAGACGAAGTTGGCCAGCCAGTAGAGGAAAGGCTGCACTCCGCTGATGAACTGCATGTGTTTGGCCTTGTTCACCCTCTCCTGGATGAGGAAGACCACAAAGCTGGCGGGGACGAAAGACATGGCGAAGATCACGCAGATGGAAACCAGCACATCCACTGATGTCGTCATCCTGACAGAGAGAGAGAACAGATCAGCGACAAGAAAGAGAAAGGACACCTCTTAGAAAAGGTAAAAAAATATTATTATACTCACAGTGCGACCTGTGAGAGCTGCTCCTTGGTGAGGTTGAGCGGGTGATTGTAGGCAGTGATGCCAAACTTTGTGGGGTCTTTGCCGGCTTTCAGACTGGCTCGCAGGATACCATTGTTCATCACATTGAGGAAAGAACCAATGCTGTGCCAGCCCTTGTTGTTGAACCAGATCTGGATAAAGAGAAGCAGGCATTTTAGTTTGTGTAACCTCAGAGGACATGCAAAGCAGGCAAATGAGTAGCTTGGTGATCAGTTGAATGCCACAAGTCTGCAAGGGAGTTAAGATTACAGTATGTCTTAAGTAAATATAAGTTTTCCCTTCTGCTCTGTCTCCCGCTCTAGCCTTTCTTTGAATTTATTTTATTTCTCTCTTATTTCTTTCCAGGTTTTGATTTTTTTTAATGCATTTTTGGTTGCTTTATATTTTTGTGGTAGAACTGACGAACTGAAACTTAACAGACAGTTGCTCTGGATAAAAGTTTTACTCACATGTCAAAAGCAAGACAATGTAAAGAAAAATGATGGTTTGTCGTCAACAAAGACAAGTTGATATAAATTAAGTACAAAGTACGTGTAATTCATAAAAACAAAGGAAGAAAGAAAAGAGTGAAAAAAATTATTATGCAATCAATTACACAATGTGATTGAATTCAGTGAAGCATATCGTTCAAGCACATGGGCCATAGCAGCATCATTGTTGAAGAATTTGTTAAGCAAAGCTTGACGGTAACCTACAGAGCCACGTGCTGTTGTATAACCAGTGTGCGTGTGTGTGTGTGTGTGTGTGTGTGTGTGTGTGTGTGTGTGTGTGTGTGTGTGTGTGCGTGTGTGCTAACCTTGACGTTATTCTTGGTGTCCAATCCTTGGATAAAACTGGAGAGACTATGAAAGAAACGATCTGCCGCAGTTCCCTGGAGGGTGGGCAAGGCAGAGAGAAAGAGAGGAGGCACATGGGTAAACTGATACTGTTCAAACCTGCAATAATTTAAGTCTAGTAATTACAAAAAAGATTAAAATGTAGAAATGAGTCACTGTATGCAGAGGTTAGTGTCCCACCCTGAGTAATCGAAACCACGGTATCAAAATCAACCACATTAATAAGCTTTTCTTGTGTGTTAGTGTAGTGCAGTATGTAAAATAATAATGTAATGAAATCTCTTACTCTCTCCAGACGGAAGCGTCTCCTGAGCTGAGCGATCGCATCATCGATTTCATCCGTGTGGGACAGAAGCTGAGAGCTCCTGGCGCCCAACGAGAATCCACCGTATCTGTGTAGAGAGCAGTCATTTTAATATCAGTTGGGGACTCAGCAGAGAGACAGTTGGGTCAATATTATTGATATTAATATTGTATTGACAAATAAGGTCAAGATGGATCATGTCTGAAGATGTACCTGAACTCGTTGACCCAAATCTTGTTCTTCAGGCTGTAAGAAAGAATAAAATATTGAGGATATATATATTGAGAAATAATACGATGAAGCAAGAATTAGCAGAAATATCCATGTGTCAAACAAATGTGTAAGATGAATGTTACCTCTTGCCAATGATCTGAGCGTAGGTTTTAACCAGATAGTCTGAGACATTTCTGCTGGTCAGATTCTGAAGAGTGTCTTTGTCACTGATCTTCATCTGGATACACAAACAGACAAAACAGTTCATTAGCATTTCTTTTTTTATGTAGTATTATGAGAAATAAGGAAGAGAGTGTCCTTGTTGGAAGGTTATTTTTCTGACTGTGTGGTTTGACCAACCTGTGGGGGTGGAAGTCCACCAGCACCAGCAGGACACTCTGGAAGCATCCTCTTGCGTCCTCCACAGCTGCACTCACACAGGGGGGAGGGATTCTCCATGGACCAGTTGCCTTTGTCAAACATGTCCCTCACACTTTGGGAGACTTGCGGGACCGACCACTCGCCCTCAACTGCTGTACAAAGAGTGTCCCTGGAGCACAGAGACAGACATGTTTAAATTCAACTCCAATTTATGTGTATGTGTAGACTACTTATCATATTTGTGATCTGTATAGTTCTAATTTCTTAAATGCATGTTAACTTTGCCTCTCAAAACTTACGGTATGGGTTCTCCTTCCATGCAACGTGTTCCAAATCCTGGTTTTTCCGTCAGAGCTCCCAGCAGTTTGTTGATGTGAGGGTCTTCAGGTAAGTCATTACTACAAATGCATAAACAACATGCGACCTTTAATAGTACATATATTATTAAATGTTTTATAATTCCTAGTATTTAATAAATGTCCTGATTGATTTGTGATACCACCACTCCCTGGAACTAGTATTTTGAGTTCCACAGTTACTTCACAATTGCTATAATGAATTCCTAAACTGTGTTCAGTGCAGTTGTCAGCACTTGTTCATTGCTAAGCTGGTGAATCTATAATGCATCAGTTAGGTAACATGCAAACTGTAGCACCACTAGGTAAGCTTTTACATCTTTAATGGGCACTTTGCAGATGGAAATAACATAACATGTGTATTTTGAATATGTGCTCGTGCTTCAAAACAGAATGATTTTCCTTGAGGTGATGTGAAGAATAAAAATGTGCTGTGACTGATAATTGACTAGCTGGCGTGATGTAAAGAATCTACAGGATCCACACAAATATCTTATTTTATACAAAAATTAAATGAGAGAATTAATGAAAGAGTAAAATGTAATATCTCACCTGATGAAGGTAAACTGTTCTCCATACATGCTGGGATCCAGAGCCAGACTTGGGTACTTCCCAAATGGAGGAACAATCAGACTGAACACCAGTGCAATGCACACAAAGACGGCTGGAAGAACAATCTGAAAAACAACATCATGACAATTTATTTCAACTAAAACTGCTAACAAATGACACTCCTCAGAACTACTGCTTCATTCTAAAAGGCATGAGATTGTTATGAAACACTACATGGTTGATGCAAGGCAGGAAGCATCTGTATACCTGAGCGAAGAAGCCTTTCCTGGAGCGCCGGGCGTAGAGGAATCGTTTCCAGAGCAGTGCAACAAATTGCTGTCTCTTCAGACTCCAGCCTTTAACCTGGTATGAACCTTTGCCATCTGTTCCACTGAGCCAGTCGGTTTCACGGGATTCTGAGCACAGACACGATGATACACATGACCAAACTTGCAACATGAAGTCTCAGTCCTGATTTTGTAATAGTATATGGGCAGAACTGCAATTTAACTGGCACGGATTGATGATTTCTACAGTCTGCAACATAAATCTGTTTTTCTTCAAACATAAGGCAAACTGCACTTTTGTCCAAAAAAATGAGATTTGAGATATGTTTCCTAATTTTCTTTTTACAGACTAAAAGCAATGATAGTGACAAGAATCTGTGCACCTTCTTTTCAATTGTTACAAACATTGATAGTTAAAATTTTGTTCTGTTTTGCATTTTCTGATTTTCTTTTCAGAATAGGAAATCTATTGAAAAGGTACAAAGATTTATAAGACTATTGCTATCATTGCACTGCATGCTGGGTAGTGCAGTTCTACCTGGGTCACCTTCAGAGTCATTGAAATCAAAGTCGTCCTCAGTGAAGGGCTTCAAGCAGCTCTGGTGGTCTCCAAACGCGTGATGGCGGCGAGTCCTGGTCGGCACGACTCCATCTGCAGCCACAGGAGGGTCAACATGCTCATTTCAACTATCTGAGTTTCACATCTTCAGTTTAGTTTAGAGATAATCCCTGAAATAATCCAGACAGATTCTGCTGATATACAGTGTGTCAGGGTAAAAAACTCACCTGAGAGCTCAACAGAATCCACTCCACTGTCTTCAGCCACTTTCAGGAAAATCTGCAGAGTTGGAAGACATATGATTAAAACATTGGCAGAAGCATGTGAACAATAAATCAAACAGAATTTAAAAAGACCAGACAAAAAAGTGTGTAAGCCCTTGACTGCTCATTACCTCCTCCAGGGTGGTATCAGATATTCCATAGCTGGATATTCCCAGGTCAGTGAGTCGGTCGTCCAGCTCGTGGAAGAGCTCTACAAAGGCTCCATCTTTAGCTGACTGGTAGGGCAAGACATAGGTCAGTTCGTGGCCAAGATCCTCAACCAGACGAGCCTCAGGGACATGCTTGAATATCACATTTGAGATGAGGGACACATCTGTGAGGAAGCAGAAAGAACAAGAGCTTGGTGAAGGGGAGTACAATATCTTGCAAAGCTATTTTTACAGGAATAAACTTCACCATTAATGTAGCCAATTGTGAGTCAGTTCTTACCAATTGTGGTGGTTTCACTCTCTGGTTCGCTGCCCAGACCAGCATCTGAACTGCTCTCTGATACGCTGTCCTCCTGAAGTGAAGACAAAGAGGGAAAACCAATAAGTAAAAGAAAGACATATTGAAATAAAACAGACCATAAACATCTCCTTCCTTCTGAGACAAAGTGACTCTCTGCAATAGAAATGAGACTACTTCTATCTTATCTCTGTTACATCTCTCTTACCTTCTCGGTCTTCTTGCTGTAGGAGACGGTGCTGGCAGAATTTCTGCAGGACTGAAGAGTCAAGTCGTAGTCTCTCTTGACCAGGGTCAGGTAGTAGCCCGTGCCTAGGTGGGTCTTCAGGAAGAGCGAGGAACCTACGCAGCACAGCTTGCCGTGGGAAATGATGGCGATGCGGTCACCCAGGATGTCGGCCTCGTCCATGTGGTGAGTGGACAGGATAATGGTGCGGCCTGACAGAGGAACAGAGGGACAAACACATTCAGCTTACAAACTACAGAATGAAATATATCACATAACATTAAAAAGGATGAATAACTACTGTATGAGGAGCAAACAGCTATTAGCCATAGCTTTACCTTGTCTATATTTAAGTAGCAGGTCCCAGATGCCCCTGCGAGCATAGGGATCGACTCCAGCAGTAGGTTCGTCCAGGATAACAACCTTTGAGCCCCCAACAAAAGCCAGGGCCACTGACAACTTCCTCTGCATGCCTCCTACAATGACAACAGGAACAAAAAGTCAGAATGTCAGTTTTCAAAATTACTATGTATATGGAAATCTTGCTGGAAAACATGTCCGGCATTAATTATGAAAAAAACTTCAAGGTAACAAAAGAGAGTATTAAACTCACCAGATAGTGTGCTGGTGCGGGACTGTCGTTTGTGAGGAAGTCCGACATCGTTCACAATCTGTTCCATCTCAGCCTTTACCTTCTCCTCCGGCAGGCCCTTCAGACGAGCGTAGAACCAGATGTGCTCCTCCACTGTCAGCCTGGATTAGAACAAAGTCACACAATTACACACAAGAGGTGACAAGGGTGCAAAGGATTCAGTTCTCGATATCAATATCTTAAGATCCTGAGATCTTGACTCTATACATACATGCTGAACAGTACGTTGTGCTGGGGACAGACACCCAGATTCTGCCGGATGGTGCTCAGTTCAGTGCGGATGTCCTTGCCAAGGATGTAGGCTGTACCAGAGGTGGGTGGAAACAACCCCGTCAGGATTGACCTATCAGAAAAGAAGGTGGGGACACAGCAGGACCATCAATTGCCAAGTCAATTTCAAAATCTTTCAACTAGTTTCAGATGCTCAGTTTAGTTAAAATTAGAAGTCTTGTGGATGTACTGTGGATTACGTGTGTATTATCTTACATGGTTGTGGTCTTGCCAGCTCCATTGTGGCCGAGGAAGGAGGTTATCTGTCCATTATAGAACCTCAGTGATAGCCCGTCCACAGCCAGCTTGTTTCCATGACTATAGACCTTCACCAGATTCTCAATATAAACGCCTGGTTGGATGTGGCCCGGCTCCTCCTCAATACACACAGCTGTGGATAAAATCAAGACAAATACAAGAGCATTTTAAAAATGACATAAGCTAAGGTCTGCAATGGTTTCATATCTGAAAATTCTTCCCTAAACAGAAAGGAAAACAAATAGCAGTAATAATGATTATGTACCTTCAGCGTTGCCCTTCTTTGACATAGGGGTGGAGAGGTTCTCGTTCTCCTTCTCTCCACACCAGTATGTCCTCGTGAAAGGGAAATACCAAGGCCTGGGGATCCCGTACTGACCTGGAATAGAGTGTGTTTGTTTTTGTTTTCAGAACTCTCCACCAAAACAACCTCAACAAGTTCATAATAATCTGCACTATTTATCTGCACATCCTTATTAAGGGTAAAGCACTCATAAACATTAGCCATGACTCACCAGGGAACACAGCTTCGATGTACCAAGTCATTATTCCGTAGAGCACGGCGTCAAACAGCATGAGGCAGATCGAGGTGGTCAGGTTGTAGCTGTCTTCCTCCAGAGGGCTGGCCAGCAGGTTCGACCACTGGATACCCACCCCCTGCTCCTCAAACAGGGCAAAGTACTCACAGCCAAAACCAAACGCCACAGGAGAGAGCAGACTCTGTGAGAAGAACAGAGAAGCCAGAGATTAGCAACAAGAAATTAATAACTCTGTACTGTAGATACATGAGCGTGCACATGTACAGTATGTATTCATTTGTGTATTATTTAATTTTGTCCACACACCACTATGACTTTAGCTCCAAAGCCCACGTAGTCCTGCCAGGCAACACATAATACATAGGGCAGGTAGAGGGTGAAGTATATGATGCCACCGCAGGCAGCTGCCAAGTTGGCACGAGAGAACAGGGTGCTGATGAGGAAACACTGCATGATGGTTACTACGCCGAAGGATCCCAGGAAAAGAAACACCACTCCTGGGTCACTGTAAGGCAGCAGGTTGCCCATCTGAGCAAGGAGGCAGAGAAAAAAAAGAAGAGGGAAATTAAATAGTTTCCTGGTTACAGCAGTATGATATCACTTGCTTTCTGCAATTTGATTAGGTTTCTAGACAATGAAATGTTGTGATCATGGAAAAACAGAGTGACTATCAAGTTAAATGTTGAGTCAACAATAATTAGTGTGAGTAAGTTCACATGTTTTCTACAATTTACTAACATTCCTGCATGATGACAGAGTGTACAAACATATATGTGTCTGTGTCTGCAGCAACACCCACCTTCAATAACATCACCAACAAGCCGGCACTAATCAGGAGTGGGATTAAACTGCTGATGAACCAGCTGAGCCACAGGATGCCGTTGTTCAGTCCCATGATTCTCATGGTCTCCTTGAGCCGTGCCTCCTTCTCGTACACCACGCCCTTGATAATGATGGCTACTGAGTACATCCATGCCAAGGTCATGAAGAGAGGCATCGACCGACTCATCACCCGCAGGAAACTGAAAAAAACCCAAAACAAAAAACGGTTACATACCTTTTAAAGTAACTGTAGAATGTGTAATTGGTTTCTTACTTTTTAAAGAGATCACTTACATGTCATCAACATAGCAGGGGTAGGGCATCTGCTGAATGTAGATGCCTGTCTTCTCTTTGGTGCCAGTGACAGCTCTGATGATTCCGTGTTCAATGACATCCTGTAGATATGAAAATCCACCCCAGACGTACCTAAGGTCCTCGAAGGGGTCTGCCCTGGGACCAGGGTCCCAATAGCTGCAAAGCAAAGTATGTTTATAAGAACATAATAATCTCCAGAGGATGTGCAATTAAATTTAGTTGGACTCTGCCTCTTACCCATCTTTAATCTTGTTGGTCCTCTCCACATTATCAATGTCCATGCGGATCTTATAGTTGACATTGGGAGGCAAGTCGGTGCTGTTGTTATGGGCGATGTCAGGAAACACAATGCCAGCCCAGAACTTCTGGTTGTCCAGAAGACCCAAAGACTTGTTGACCAGTCTCTCCTCATTAGCCACTGGCTCCAGCTTGTCCAGGTTCACACACTGAGTTGAAAAGAAAGTGAGTTTAACATGAGTTATTGTTATGAGTATATCTTTATTACTTAAAATGTTAATGCAAAAATGTTCTTAATCGTAAGCTTCTCATTAAAATATATAAGAACCTAATGTCCTCACAAATATTGCTCAGAAGCTGCTAACAACAATAACGTCTGTAGGTCTGTACTCAATAACACAAAGTCCTGTGCCTTAGGTAGACACTAAGGAGTGACACCACAGTTGCTGAGGCCTCCTACAGATTAATCTCTCACATACTGTACATAGCTGACATAAGCTGACTTATAGCACATCCTCTCATACTGTGCGAGAAGCCAATGAGTTCAGAAAGCACAATGAAAACACAGTGTGAGCACTCCTAATGCTACAGGCATGACAGACTTATATGGTTGCACGAGGCCTTGACATAGTTTTTTGTGTGAGGAATGTCAGTTTATTATATGATCTCCTGAACGGGTGAGACACAGTCAGTGGGTCAGTGGGTCGTTTGCATGGTGTTCAATATTCAGATGACATGGATACCTAATTGACTCGAGTTGTGGTTTAAAATAGCCTCTTTTTCAATGATTAGTATTGTGTTTGAGCATTTTATTGCATTTTCCACGGTGGTAAGAGGGATGAGGAGCCTAAGAGGAGTCTGAGGTCACAAAGTAGATTCAGTGGTTATAGTCATCAGGCTGTGGACGGGAAAACATCATTACTTATTTAGATAACTTGATCATTATATATCAGATAATTGTATGTCGGAGGTACATCACGAGGCTATTAGTCCACATTTACCACTGAGCCTTTATGTTTGGTTTATAGGCATCTCAATCAAGACTGCCCATTCACTGGGGCATGAACATTGATTAACATTTGGCTGGGGCGCAGGGGTGTTTGTTTATAGCTGAGGCTTGGCTCTGGCATACTGACCCACCGCACAGAGACAGGAAGCAGTGACACAGCCAGTATGGCAATAATTCAATTCGATGAGGGAAGGACGGGAAAAGAACATTTGATTTTAGGACTTTTATTAGCTATGCCAGGAGCTAAATGCAGTTCGAAGAACATTAAAAAACAATATAAGATACTGCAAGATCTCGTAATCAATGACCTATTTGGACAAGTAGCATTTAACCTATTTCCCTACTAGCCTGTCTTGGTGTCTTGACCTAAATTGAAGATAACAGCTATTTCACAGGCAAAACTCAAGACCGATACAAAGATGCGTTTATTGGCTCCCTGAAAACAAGGCTACACAGTTATATAATTTCACATTAGTCATGCGAAAAAAATCGTAACACAAGACAAATTTTTTCTTTTCTATGTGCTGAATATGTGATGAAATTTGGAGAACATATCACTGACACACTAACCTCCATGAAGCGTGAGATGGTCTGAATGGCCTGGTCGGTTTCATTGAAGACGTCCCTCCAGGTGTAGGCGGATCCTGCAGGTCTTTGGTCCTCTGAGATCTTGGACAGGAAAGCTGACACGTCTGACACACGCCACTCAGTCTCACTGAGCTGGGCATTAAAGAATGCGGCGCTTGCATTATTCTGGAGCAGGGTCTGAAAAAGGCAGAATTACCTTGTTAGAATAAAGAAAACCCACAATATTAAAGAGGACACAAATGAAGAAAGCGCTGACATTTATGTCAAAAAACAGTGACTGAATAAACAGTTGAATTATTACCCCATGTCTTAAGGCTTGTTTGGTTCTGTGACCTTTACTTTCTGCGGAGCCATGTGTGCTTGTTTGTGTCTCTCTTTGTGTGGCTTGTGAGCTATTATGCTGACATTAGATTTTCTGAGATCTCTATTCAAGGCTTTTGTCAAAGTCTTTATCTCTACGACAGCCATTTTCTCAGACAGAGAAAACTATTTCCTGACAGCCGACTTATCAAATACTATACAGAAGAAAATATTCTTATCTTCAACAGTGGAACAAAGTAAAAATGAACAAAGGTTTAATTCAAATGTTTAAAACAAACAGGTGTTAATATGAACCCTGCAAATATATCTTCAATAGTCTTAGATGGTGATCAATCTCTGACAGAAACAAACAATTCAATCTTTCACTTTTTCATGTTTTCAAGATCCAGGACTCTTTATACACGGGCTCAGGCAATATCTCCAACGTGAGGTTATATCACCTTTCACCACCAGGTGGAAGTGGTGCTTATGCAACTTACACAGGAAACGTGGAGTTGTGGAAAAAAGAGCTGTTTATAAATTATACGCCATCTGATATAGATTCCAGGATGGCAAATGGCTCCTTCTGGTAGAGTGATCACAGACACAGAAAGATAGTCCTGTGTGCAAATAAACCCATACTTTGTGTGCTCATCCCTTCCTGACGTGATCAGAGAGAACAAGTGGTTTCAATGATTTTGCATTATGGTTTCAAACTGGTGCCAGGCCCACATTGTAATGCAATGCTGACAATTCCTCTATGCTTTATTTCAATTAATCAAGTTGTGTCGTTGACCTAAACACTGTGTCCCTTTCAGCTGAATTATCTGTCTGCATATCAATCTCTCTTTTTTGTTGCACTCATGACATCAGCCAGTATGAAAAATTAACTTGTCTTTGAATCTGACCTCTTTCCCCACAGTTAAAAGTACCTTTATCATCATTTAAAGAACTCACAAGAGGATAAAGCAATTTTGTGACATTCAAGGTCAGACAGATATTTTGTTAATAGAGCCACAACAAGGACCCATACGGAAGTAGTCTGGGTGGTCACATAAGACATAATTATACTTCGGTCACAGAGATGTACAGATTACGGTCTTTAAACTCCTCGTGTAAACAGGAAGAAGACAGAGAACAAAGCTCTGATGTGTGTTGTCAGTGCATCTACACTCACCCTGACCAAATCCATTTCCTCGCTGTTCTCCATGAAGTTCCAAATTTTGGGTCTCATCTCCTCCCACATCCCTCCGAGGTCCCTCAGCACGCCAAGCTCCTGGAAGGTCTTATTCACCTGTAGCACATGCAGACACACTCATTTAATGAGGCTTTATTTTATGATTGTGATTGGGGTCTGAGGGATTAGACAAGCCTGCCGTACCTCATGGATGATTCTCTGTGTTGCTGGAGTATCTGGGGTGTACAGGATCTTCCCCATGAGCAGAGGCTTCAGAGCTCTCCAGATCATCCTGGAAATGGGGCTGGACTCGAGGCTCCGCATCATGTTGTTACAATAGGGAGCTAGAAAATAAGCACAGAGACATTCTGTGTCTTGAACCTTGCATGTCTCTGGATGGTAAACTGGCAAGAAGTAAAAAGACAAGGTTGTTTCCAGCAGCTTTGGACACTTACTGGAAGAGTTGTCATAAGTGGAGAGAGGTTCGCTGTCGCTGTCATTGCCGTGGTTTCCAAACAGGGCCTTGTAGTTGTTGTCTTCATACCAGTTGAGAGACTTGATTTTGAGGCCGCCTCCCTCGGGGTGTCCGCAAACGATACGTGACACAGCCTGGTACATTTGGTTTGGAGAGCCTGTGGCATTTGCAGTCAGATACAGGATCTCCTTACGCATATCCTTCCAACTGTTCATACTGGAAAGCTGGGGGGACAGAAACACACATTAGCATGATAACGTCAGAATGATAGCTCCAAGTATATCATTTAAAATCCAAATGTTGATAAGCTAGAGGATACAAATACAACCAGACCCATATGCGAACACACACACACACACACACTCACACACACACACACACACACACTGAAAGCCTATTCTCAAAAGGAAAACCAAACATATTCTTCATGTTCTTTGTACAATTGATGTGGTTGTTGGCTGCACTGAATGTCCAACAGCCATCACCATCATTTGACTACACACAGAGATGTGGATGTCTCCTAACAGAGTGCATTTCAGATGATTTATATTGACTGTAAACATCTAATATTCTGATCATGAATACAGTGATCCTGGGATATGCGGTGGAGGACCTTTTCTGTCATACTTTAAGGTAGAACATGGATTATGAAAAGTTATACAATTTAATGATTTTAATCATATAGGTCCATATCTGTGAAATGGGCAAGTTCTTGCTGTCCTACTCATGAGTCTGCTGAATGTACTGCATGTCATATCTGCCCCATGCGTCACAAGATCTGTGTTCGAGCTTGCTGTGTATGCACTCACAGGTCTCATAAAGTGTAATTCACTGAAATGAAAATGAGGTGTCTTCATCTACATTTAATCATCTGTCACAACAGAGGCAGCTCATATGAATCCAGTGTTTGTGTCTGACTTTGTGTGCGTGCCACTGTAGGTTTGAAGCTATTAAAGGTTATCATCCGCACTATGAGTGGTATTCTAGACATGGAAGTCAAGTGTTGTACGGGGTGGAGACACTTAGCACTTAGCTGTCTGCCGGGCCGAGATAAATTTAAATGGTGTTCCCACTCATATCTTCCCCCCTCTGTGTGCACGTGTGTGTGTGCCTTTGCATTTCTCTCTAGGAGAGGTTAGATAACATAGAGGATAAGATGTAATTTTGAATGTTACTTACATGTTATCACACTGTTTCTTATATAAAAAGCAACTATGGCGCTTCTCAATATATGTGTGTACTGTCCTGTATTCAAAGGAGTTAATGGGATTAACATCTCCATTGTGTTTCTTAGTCAAAGACTTATCAGTGCTGAAGGATTGGGGGCAGTGCAGTACTGTTACCTTGTTATTAGAAGACAAAGTACTTGTACTGCTGCTCCTCAAATACTATTAACAGTCCTAGTATAGTTCAGTAGTCGTAGCAGAATTGAAAAGGGTAAAGGGCAAATTTTGGCTGAATATTTTGTTCTTTTATGAAAATTCTGAAGTCTCCATGGAAGTATTTATTGGAAACACACAAGTTCCAATAGTAGTCTTCTACAACAATGCAAAAAGTATGTTTGCTTTAAGGGAAAACAATTGCATCAGTAACGAAAACACGCTCTTATATATCTCAGCTCTTCCTGTTCATAAAGTAACATCTTCCCGGTCAAGTGTAAACAGAGCACATATTTGTTTCATTCTCTTGTGACATTTATAAAACTTTATAACAACAACACATACAAAAACCTGCTCTGGATATTCTAACATCAACTATTAAGTTGGTGTTCCATCAGGCTGAAGGGAGCAAGGAGTTCATTTTGGTTCAGACAGAGGTTACTACAGGTCAGGAGACAAGTCGCCACAAGTTCCCAGTTTATGTCGCCAAGCTGGTGAACGGCTCATGCAATTATGTCACCAACTCGTGATCGGGGAGAATAAAAGGAGGGGCTCTGTATTTTTCGTGCAAGCAAAACAAAGGAAGGACGGAAGGAGAGGGGAGCTTTTGTTTCCCAAGTGTGAACTACAGGAGGTAATACTCTGCGATAGCTGAGTGTGTGAGTGACAGAAGCTGAGGAAATCAGACCTTTTTCCTCAGGTGAATATGTGAGGAGGTCAGAGACAAGAGAGACTGAAAGAAGGAAGGAAAGAGAGAAAGAAAGAAAGAAAGAAAGAAAGAAAGAAAGAAAGAAAGAAAGAATCACAGGAGCTTGCAGTGGAGAAGGCAGGAGTGGAATGTACGAGAACAAAGAGAGGTTACTATCGGTCGTTCTCCTAATAGGCAAACCTCCGCAGGCTCCACAAGCACAAAGCTATTACACTGACAACTGATGAGAGCACACTCGCTGACATACAAAAACACATGCACACACTAACACAGATACGGGTGGGATGAGGCACAAACACACAAAAGATCCTGACACGCCATGCATGGCTGTTTCAGAACAAACGACACTGTTTTCTCTGTCCACTCGGTATAATTCAGACAGTCTTCGGCATGTCATTCTAATTCTGCTTGTCAACAAGATGTTCAGTGCTGTTTTCCAGAGAAGAGAAAGTGAGACTGAGAGAGCTGTTGCGTCTCAGATCACAGACACACGTCCTGTTGCTTTGCAGCTGAGCCTGCTGCCACATCCAGCAGCCACATGCCTTCCCGCAAAGAACCCGGTGATGATCTGTGTGTTGTGCTGGACTGGGTGCATATCTAGGTTTTTGTGCAGGTGGTTTTCTTGTGTGGCTGTTTGCATATGTTTATGCATTAAAAAGTTCTCACCAGGTGTGTGTGTGCACATGTGTGTGCTTGCACTAAATATGTGTCTATCTCTGTGGTAGCTGTAAAATCAGAGCAATGACAGAAACCTCAACCATCTTTTTCCCCCCCTCTGTTTGGTGTCAAACGTTCACACATAAAGTAGGTTTTTGGACTGTCTGTGTGCAACACACTCCGCCAGCCAAATATTCATGAGTGTGTGTTGGTCCGAGCAGGGGAGAGTATTAATTTGTACTGAAAATGCTTTTGTGTGACTGAGTATATGTGTCATTTCCCTAGAGGGATGATGCCCGTGTTAGCTTGGGTGACTAGGTGGGAAGTACAAACACACATACAAACACACAGATGGGTAGACGGCAGAAGAAGATCGTCCCAGAGTAACCTTGTAGCTGAGCCTGTATGAGGTTACTAAAGTTCAAACTTCCACTCCAGCAGACAGCTTTTACGCCTGGAGCAGCTCGAGCTCCAATCTTAAATTAATTGCTAACATGAAATCGTAACTTCATCTAAACCACTTTTACTAAACCTAAAGCCTGCTTTCTCTAACAAAGTAACCTGCTCAAAACAAGAAAGAACAATAAAATTCTCAATGTAAAACAGTGAAAAAGTAAAAAAGAATACTGATGATTATCTGTGCAAAGTATAAAAAAATGAATCCTACTAATTAGTTACCAATATGTTTGTTCTGATTAGGTTAAAATGCCACATCTTTGTATTCTGACCACATAAACTTATTTAATAACCCTAACCGATCTTCCGTCCAGAAATCAGGTTGTGCATTTCTTCATGATGACAGTGACCAGGTTTTAGAAGAGAGGTTACAAAAGTTCATCCACACACTCCCTAACGCTTTGCTCAGCAACCACTTGAGCTACTCAGAACAAACAACGCAAAGAAAATAAATGTAGCTAACATTTCCGAGAGGGTTGAAATAAGAGTAAATGATTCAAAAAAAGTATGCATTACACATTAATGTAGGCTTGAATGTACGTTTTTGTAATAGCCAAGGAATGATGGTAAATCCAGATTATTAGAGTTTAATTAAATTAGTGAATATTCTGACAATAAAGATTATGTTAGTTTTTGGGGACCTTTACAAAGAAGAGTGCAACTGAACTTTTCGAGATATTCTGAAAAACTCCTATAACAGGTCTGTAAAAGTGCATATGCAGTTGTATTTTTACATATTAGCTCCAGTGGCTTGTCTCGTGGCGGACAATGTGAAAATGAGCTTTTTCTTGACTACTGAAAAGACATTTTGAAAATACATTAGCACTGCAGGGTTTTTTTGCCTTCCAACAGTGATAAGCCCTGGATTGAAACACAGGCTGCAGATGATTACTGGTTAGGAAGGAGAGGTTACATGAGTGCATTTCACCACTGTGCCAGCCTCAAACCAACCAGCTGAGCAAACCCATATAATCTGCTTCTAACAAAGTAATACACCCTGAAGAGGAATGATTTGTGATAGCGAGGAAATAATCAGAGATTAAACGGATGCTCTTTCAGTGAGCATGCCACTGTGTGTTTACACGTACCTCAAGTAGCAGCAGTCTAAAGTAAGCATGAGGTCTCCACCGGAGTATAAAAGATCAACAAGAGCTGGTTCAGACACAAACAAAAACATGGCGAAACCCGGGAGGAAGTTGTATAAGAATGCTTCTACTTAATATTCTTCTGCTTTAGTCTTTTGCATGCTTCATGAATTCATGTTTGTCAGTCACTGCGTTCTCACACGGCGTCGAGTGAAAAAGCACTTGATGTGGTGGAAGGGGATAAAAAGGATTGATGAAGGTTGCAACAAGGAAGAAGAAAAGATGAACTCATTGATGTTCGAACAGCTGCTTACACAGGAAATGCTATCACAGCCGCAAATGTACACACACATACACACACTTGTACGGATGCAGCTGGGTCTTTGTGTTTCGCCAACTCAGCAGAGCCTGAGAGAAAGGCGGTTGTGTTGTGTTGTGTTGTGTGTTTTTTGTGCCATCCACTGCTGCTTCTCTCCTTTCTTACTACATTCCACCTGCTCAGACTGGGTTACATTAGCTTAGGCCAAGCATGTGAGTGCAAGTGTGTGTGAGTGTGCGCGTATGTGATCTCACTGAAGACGCTGAAGTGCACCTGGTTGTTGGCTGAGTAAGGCTCTTGTGCAATTTTTGTTCTAATTGAAGCTTAAGAAAGATCTGTTTTTTGCTGACCTTTAGTGATTTAGTCTGTAATTTATTGGTCACATGTATGCAAAAATGTACTCTAAGGTGGAATCTAGCTTAAAAAAAAATGTTTTTTTTTCCTCTAACAATTAAGCTGTGTGTCTTATCTATGCCTGCTTTTTCCTTTTCATCAACATTATTCACTCACATACTTTCTCTTTGCACCTGTTTGAAACCCACATTGCACTTCTTACATCAAACCTTTATAAGAATGTACTGTGACTAATGTGAAATCAGTGTGTGTGCAATTTTGTGTTAATATTGTCAATATTGCCCCGACCCAACTGCCCTAGCCTTGCACTATTACTACATGTGACCTGTGTGTACAATAAAATAAATGTCCTCACAGAGAGCTGATTCTTGGTAAAAATTGATTTTATCCACAAACATTACTACAGAAAATTGAACTTTGGAAACAAATACTTTGGTAGTTTTGTTTGTATCTGTTGTAATATGTGTGGGTTGTGTTCTGTGTGTGTGGTGTATCTACCTCCACAGCCAGGGCTCCCAGGTTCTCCAGAAGATTGTCGGTTGCAGCTGAGACCTCCTGAACAACTTTGGGGTCGGACCTCACGTCCTTCTATGAGAGAGACAGAGCATATTAATATGTTGTGGACAGAATTAATACATCCTGGAAAAAGGAAATAAAACTAAATCCAAGTTAAAATCACGTATAGAAACTGTAGAAAAACACAAATGTAACTTAAACTTAAATTCATGTGTTTTATGGAAACAATGTACAGTTTGTGACAGTTGCTTATTAACTTATTTCTAATGCTCTTATAAATGGTCTCATCTGTTCCTTATTTTATCTTATTGTATTAACATCTATACAGTCTTCCTTTTATAATGTATTCATTTACTTTAGTATTAATTATGAATCCTCTTCACCGGTATCATTACAGTTTTCCTTCGTATGTTCACAGAGGCAGAGAAAGGTGAGAAGGGGAAAAAAGCTAAGCTGGCAAAGGAGAGGTGGGAAAGAGAGGAAAAACATTGGGGTCAAAGGTGAGGGAAGAGGGGAGCCGTGGCAGAACAACAAGTCAGGGTCAGGCTTTGACCTCGCATGTTCCTGTCAGTCAAACTGCACTGTGTGTGTGTGTGTGAGCGTGTGTGTTCTCGTCTATCACACTAAGCTGTCAGCTGCTGGAACGCCTGACACTCGATAAAGCACAGGTGTCGCTGAAGACAGAACAGCCGTCTAGGAAGACAGATACTGTAGCTTTCTAGTATGGTCACTCTCTCTAGCTCGCTTACTCTTTTGCCTCATTTTCTCTTTACCTGAACGATCTCTATCCCTTGCACATACACCCGCAAACAGAGTAACTATTGGGAGAAAGTTGACTTATGCAACACTATTTGCTCTCACTTTTTACACAATTTGTTACTTTTTGACAGGAATTTCCACTCTTGCATCAAAGTGTGATGTATCTATAAAGACAAACATGTGTTTTGGGGTGAATGAGGTCCAGAAAATGATTTCATTCTCATATAATGATGACAAGAGAGCAGCTTTTCTCATCTTTAACAGAACAGCAAGCATGGCAAGACTCAGGGTTACTGAGCACTGCTGACTTGACTTATCTCCAAAACAGGAATGTTTTTTTAAAGACACATTGTCTCTCTTCCTTTGTCTGTTTCTCAGCAGAACTACAGCACACAGTGTATATTTCACCTCTCATCATCCTTCACCATCGTGACTCACATTTAGGTCACGGGTTTTATGGGAAGGGGGCAGGCTGTGCGGGAAGATTCAGGCAGAGGAGAGGTGACGTGGGACAGGGAAGGGAAGCGAGGAAAAGGAGTAAAGAAAACAAGTGAAAGTGCAGAGTTTCATAGTGAGCAGAGAGGACGATGGATCGGGGATTTACTTTAAATGGATGAATAGTAGGGTCTGGCTTTAATCGGTGATTTCATGCCAAACTAACATTAGTGTCACTGCCGGTGGCTCCCATTTAACAGTAAACTGACGTCAAAGGCATTTACAACAAGCCTCTGAAGTGCGGAGGAAACCATCCACCATGTGGATGAGTGTTTGCATGTTTTTCTTGTATGTCTGTGTGTGAATGTCTGCACTAGTTCATGATGTTCCAGCTCACATTCTGTAAACACCCAAGTTGTTTAAAATGGAAAACAGCACGTCAAGTAAGTGAACACTGAATATTTCTCCTTGTAAAACAGAAAGTACAATCTGTTATTCCTAAACGTAGTACGACTCTCAGTTGACTGAAAGGTATTGCGTTTTTTGGGGATATCTATACCAGTACAACCTAATCTTATGTAAGTTAAATGACTGCTGATTATCTAGCAGTGAAGCAAGACAGGTCAGTGATGATAAAATGTATTTTCCACTTAAAATGGGAAGGGAGTGTCTTCCTGGTGCGTTGGATAAGATACCACATCCTGATGAAATATGTCAACGCAACTGTGAGTCAGTATGGGGTCAACGTGATTGACTGGTAAATCTTTTCATCTTTTATAATAAGGGAATTTGTCGTCTGGAATATTTCATCATTTTTTAATTTAGTAGCTGAGTTTTCATTGTGATGTTAAAATTCAACTTCATTGTAAAACTACAGCTGGTTGATGGGTTTGACTTGACAGGTAAACTTACCCGGATCGGTTTGAGGAAGTCTAAGTTGGACAAGAAGTGGCTTTGTGCCTTGTTCAGCCAATCACTGGAGGACTTGCAGATAATTTCTTGAGTGAGACGGGACACGTTGCGGTCGGCAATGTGAACAAACTCCTCCAGGGGAGTGGTGTTACAGAGGTCTCTGAGGTGGAAGCCGAAACCTTTAGTCAGTACCTGGACAGAGGGAAAAAACAGCAATGAGTGGAGAAATATGAAACACGCGTGTGCTACACGTTATAAAAGAGACAAAATTCCAGTCTGTCTGATTTAGTTTGAGTCAAATGACTGATCTCTTTCAAATTGGAGAAATTATAGTATGGCTTCAGTTTAAAATAGTACTACACAATAAATGTCTTACTTTGAAACACACAACAAACAACAAAGTATCCTGCCAATAAACATTTAGAGACGACCCAGGCAGCAATTTCTATTTCCCTTCCAAAAACTCCTACTCACTTTGCCTTCACAAGTAATATTGCATGAATATGTGGTGAATAACACTGTTTCATCACCGAGTTCCCTTGATGGCTGTTCTTGACTCCTTAAAGTCATGTATCAGTCTAAAACTGTTACATTCCTAAAACCTGACCATGAGAACAAAACAGCGTTGGTCACAGAAAGACATCAGCATGAAGGAATGAAATGTTATGAATGTCAGTGCTGGGGCTCGCCAAGGACATCTTCAGTAAAGCTATTTGACAAGACATGCAATCCAAATTAAACTCCTAGAGACTCGTCTGGTGATAAAAAAAAAAAGTCATATTTCTTTATTGTCATTTCAAAATGAGCTTCTCTCCTCTCTTTTTTAAAATAGAGTTAAGTACATTATTTGGAAGATAACAGATGTAACAGAATGTCCTTTTCCATGTTTTTCTCTGAACAGAGGCTCTGTGTTCCCTGAAAGAGTCAAGATGTTCGTACACAAGTGTGTGTGTGTGTGTCTGTATGTGTGTGTGAGTGAGAGACGAGGAGGCAGAGGGGAGCGCACTGACTTATCATCTAAATGTCCTTGACCAGTCTGTGTTATGCCATCATGTCTGTTAAGACTACAAACTGTAAAAACATACACACGCATGCAGAGTGACAACTGGTAATCTTTTCATTGGAAAAACATCAGGGCTTACAGCAGTGAGTTTGGAGGATTGGGAATCACACTAATCGCCCCATAAAGAACTCAAAACACATTTTTCCCTTGAGAGGTTTTCATGCTCATCTCATGTTTGCTGTCGTGCATCTCATTGCTGCGAATAATTGTCAAACAATTGCCAAAATGACTGCCATTCCTTTTAACAAGGGGCACAGCACTAATAAGCTTCCCTTAATTTTCGGCCCTCTCCTTAAATAATGTTCATTATGACCTTCCTGGACTAATGGAAAGTCATCCTCTCGGATCAATAGGTGTCTGGAGTGAGGGATAGGGAGGAGAGAATCAGATGGTGTAACGTGAATTTGTCTTTGTGCCTCTGTCTCTGCACGTGAGGAGAAATGGGGGTAGAGGGAAGAGGCACAGCCATGTGACACCAGCCCTCCAATTGCAAAGCAGGGATGATGTGGTGGGCCGGGCTGGGAGCTGTTGTTGAGGTGGATCTGGGAAGATGAATCAGTGTGTGATGTTTGGTTGTACAAGTAAAAATTTGATTGAATGGGAAAGGAGGAGATGTGTGTGTGAGTGTGTGTGTGTTTGTGTGTGTATATGTGTGTGTAATAGATCATCATATCAGCTAGGGAAAAAATGATAAAGGATGCACATGTAGAGAGGAATAAAATTAAGAGCAATGGAGGTTATTAAAAGAATTTGATTTTCTTTTGTGGGAAAAAAAAACATGGAAGAGGCAGACAGGAGGGGGGCTTTTGGTGCCCAGCAGACTCTACACCCACCTACCCCCCACCCACAGTGATGTTTCTGCCGGGTATTAAGGGCTTAGCTGTGCCACAGCAGAGTCCTGTGGCCCAACTGATAGTGTCAAGCCAAGGTCATTGGATTAATGCACGAGGACTGTGACCAGGGGAGTGTGATTATCTCATATTGGAGAAGGACTAAACAAAAAGACCGTACACACAAAATAATACTATATTGTTGTCTGCTTTGGTACTGAAGCAATATGAGCAGCTGGTACTGATGACGGCATGCAGCATGTGACAAAAAAATAATAATATTCTACCTTTTCCAGATTGACATCAGCCTCCACTATCTGCTTCAGCGCGTGACGAGGAAGTGAGGCATTGTGGTGCAGGAAGTGGGAGAGGGTCTCGTTGTCTCTCAAAAAGTCCTTCAGCTTGAAACCTAGAAGAGAAACATAGACGTATTGAGTCAACCAACTATGACACACACAAAAATGAAAGGTCTTTATTTGGTGGTTGATATCGGTACCAGGACTCACAGATGTGTTCACAGAGTCATAGACAAGAAAATTTCTTTTTCAATACAAAGTTGGGTTGCAAGCCAATTTCTCATGCAATGACCATATGAGACAAATTATGAAATATACTGTATCCTTGTAAAGTGACTATTTAAAACATTTTCTCAATATCATACTCGTACACACATAGCGCAAGAACTCTATCTGAGATTATACAAATACATCACATTAAATGACTCATTCTAAATCAAATGATATTTTTGGGAATACATTTGAATATACTTAAACGCTGATCACTTCAGAACCACAGACACACACTGTCCTCTCTGTTCTCTGAGAACTTTTTGCACTTTTGCTGCATTCCAATGAAGTCAAACCATTTCTGAAACTGCCCTGAGTCAGCTGTGTGGTTGCACGCACGCCTACACACACACACACGCATGCACACGCTGCTCTCTTCTCAGCTCTGAGTTCGCTCTCAGCTGGGGTTACTACAGGGCGTTCCACTTTGGTCCAGTTACTGCCTGCCAGTCTTCCTTTACTTCTCCATCTCGACCTTTCACCTATTTTTCTGTACCGTGAGACACTTTTTGCCCATTTTTGCCCTCCATCCACTCACTAGCTGTACTAGAACTTGTCCTAAAGTTTGAGTGAAAATAATTGAGAGGAAGCATGCAGAGAGAACATGAATAGCTCCTGTAGCCCACAGGCTACTGGTGCACAGCAGACTGTTATTTTGGTAATTAACAATGCTGTCTCTATCTGTTTTGTAAACGTATATTAGAAATGCTTGAAGGATAAAACTTAGCTGATTATTTCTTCTACTGGATAATTAAGATGAATGCATTTGACAAAAACTTATTGCTCTGCTCTCTTCTCATCTGTTTGCAACTTAATACTGCGAAGTTACTGTTTATTTTAAAATGCTCCCCTTCCCTTCATATCCAGTAAATCGTTTTTTTACTTGCTGTCATTTATAGCACACACAGACACAGACACACACACACATACACACACACAAACAGGAAACACTTGAACTGAACCCCTTGAGAGGACGTGAAAGAGAACAGTGTGTTTCTGTGTGTTGAGGTGACACATGTGTTGCATCGCTCTCCCTTACTGCCATGGATGTGTATCAGAGTGTGTGCTATTTGAGTTTGAGGTGTGAGTGTGTGTTCCGTACATCCTTACCGTTCCTGCTCTCCATGGGCCTTTGTGCATGTGTGTGTGTGATCGTGCACCTGTGCCTTCATATGCATGTGTGTGCCCGCAACACTCAGGGGTGAGCAACCAGGGAGTGCTAATAAGGTCTAATCAGTGTCCCAGTAGGAAGTCACAGCTCCCATGGTGCATTGCATCCAAGGGCCCTTGAGGACAGACCAGACTGGATGGCACAACCTTTTTAAAATGGAAAGTCTAGCTGTCTTGGCGCATTGCTTAAAGTCAGCAATGGCACTGGTGTATTGTATGTGTATCTTATCTGTGTGTCTTTGTTTTATTTTACATGGCTTAAGTGCTCTAAATCTGCATTATCAGGAGAAGAGAGATTTTTTTTTCAAGTGAGACAACGTAGGATGTAACACACCTTGTTTGTGTTTGCATGTGTGTTTCCAATGTTGGAGCCTGTTAGATACATGGGCGAACCCTTCATTAACACTTACAAGTCTGAACATGTTCTTGGTGGTGCCTATGCTTTTATAAGGAAGGAACATTGACAGATGCTTAGTCATTAGTGCCATCACAGGTCAAACTAGTCCATAAACAGACACTGTGAAACCACAATATTACTACAAGGTTGAGCTCAGACCAGAGTTCAGACACATCAATCCTTCAAGTCGAATGGTTCCTTTTTAAGCAGCCCCTCAGATAAAATATGGAGGTGGCGAAAAGCTAAAAATGTAAGATGCTCTCCTGTATTATGCAAATCCTTTTTCAGGTTCACTTTCGTAAAGACAGGTGAGAAGATAAGAAAAAAACCTGTGGCATGAAAAACTCACACAATCAGACCACAGTTCCTTATCTATATGGTATTAAGAAAACCATTATCACCTAAAATATGCCGCATGACTCAGTCCTTTAAATGCACAAATGTCTGCAGATTGTCTTCGTTTCATCTATCTGCCATGTCATTTTGGACTGTTTCAAATGAAATGCATTAAACCTGATTAAATACATGTATGTCCTGTGTGATTTACGTTGTTGTCCTATGGAAAAAAAAAAGCTCATCCCTTTGCCTGGCCTCTCACAGGCCCCCAATCCCTGTCAGTGCAAATCTCATTCGCTGACCCCATCAGTTGCTGAATTATTAACCGACACGTGAGGGGCTCCCCTCTCAGCTCTTTGATCCATGCTGTTAGTCCTATAGCATCGCTCAGCATCAGCAGTACTCTGTTTACCTTCTCTGGCATCAACATCGACTATGCTCGTGCTGCATCAGTGTATTCCCTCACGTGGACAGCACAAATACAGAGTGGGATATGGAATTGAGCAGTGTCAGATTGCTGTGCATTTAGAAATCAATTGTGATGAAGTGCACAAATGCACTGCAGTTTAAAATAATAAACAAGCCCAGATAAAAGAAAAAAAAAAATCAATGTAAACTCCAGGCTCTGTTCATTCTAGTGGAAATGTAATGACCCACACACAGTAAATAAGCTGAAGATCTATTATTGGGCTCCAGTGCATACTGCTTATACAAGATGGACAGGAAAGACGCAAAAGGAGACGAGGACATCCCATACCACACAATCAATCTGAGACATGTGTAAACCTACGTTTTTTTTTTATGGTTTTTACAAGTAAAAATAAATATCCTTTCTACAGGCAATGCTATACTTTGTAGGGACATTTCATAATGTACTGTAACACTGGGCAGAGCCAAAACAACAAGAAGCTTGATTGTTTTGCTTTGTTATACATCATTTCTGACGATGTGCTCTTTTTCCCCTTACATTAGGTGAACTGGTGAAACCAAGACAAAGCCCCTTTTTGATAGAAACTAAATATCAGAGAAAATCTGTAGCATGGGAGCACTACTGGAACAAACAAAACGGCACCCAAGTTTAATTAGACGCCCTCATTTCACCACAGCTATTAAGTGAAGCCTGTAGTTATGTCACGGCTATTTACTGTTCCAGGGCCCTGTTCTGTAAAGCCCTTTTTTCTGTTATTATCCCCCATTTTATACAGCATTTATGTTTTTTCATAACATCACCACATGTTTTCTTTTTGTCCCAGTTGTCTTTGTACACATGGTCGGCTGGAAAACAGAGATTGCTCCCAGCAGGACTCCCACATCTGAGAATTGGGTACTGAATCGAAATGAAGAATTCTTTTTTTCACTCAGTAAAGTTCATGTGTTTGTGTGACTTCTATTCGAGTGAAGTAAAGCAAGTGCAGAGTTCAATGCAGCCCTCTTGCCTATTTTCAGGTCGCTTTGACCGACTTAGCGCAGTGGAGTCAACAAGATGTTATTTTAGAAAGATGACCTTTCTGTGCTTCATGACAGCCAGGGTCATGATGATGGACCTTTCCCTCTAGCAATAAAATTTAAGATAATCAAATGTGCGAACAGAAACTTCCACGTCTGTGACCTGGTCCTCACAGACAGGAAGCATTCCATTTAGAACAACCGAGCACTTTCTACCAGATCTCTGCAGTGATTGTACAATGATTGCCAGGTGGTGCACATTTTTCTGCCTTTCCTGTCATGTAACAGCACCACTGGCACGCAAGAGCAACACCCACTGGCCTCTGGGAGCTGGGCCCACCACGGCTGGCAGGCAGTGATAAGGAAGGGGCACTCTCAAAACCGCTCTGAAGACTGAGAGATAACACTGCAGAAATGACCATGAAACGTCACATTATATAGTGACGCTAATGCGCTGATCCATTTTTTGTTAAATTTATTGATTTGCAACGATTAAACCATTTTGTACTAATTGAGAGGCCTCACTGTTTGTTTTTAATTTAAATCTTAAGAGTGTAAAACTAGACAAAAAACAAGTTTCTTTTCCAGCTTGTTTAAAATTGGCATTTAGCAAGAGTTGAAGCTATTGGGGAGACTGATTTAAAAAAATATCTTGGAACATTTTTAATGCGACCGTCATGTGCAGAGAGGAGAGAGGCCCTTCATTTTGTGAGACCACCATTTCAGGAAGCTGAATGGTTAGTCGACTGACCAAACTACAATCCCCTTTGATCTCAGGATTAAAATATAATCATCAAGATTACATACAGGATCTTACATCTATTTTTTGCTTCTTTGGGAAGCAACATATTTACATTAACCTCAATATTTCTAAAGCTCTAAAGCATTAATTGAAATGTGTGAATAAACTGTAGGTGTGAGTCATGGTTAGATCATATCTGCATAAGCAGTTGTGAAGGAGTGTTCCTGTCTGTTTAAATGTGCTTATGGCAAGAAAAATAAATGAGTGGGTGATCCATGTGAATGTGTGACTGACTGAACTGATCACTAAGTCTGTCATTCAAGAACTTAATACAACACAAACTAAGCAAAGATCAAAGGTGTGTCCTTACGTGCAGTGTTCTTCTGCAGCTTCCTCAGGGCCCTCAGCAGTCCCTTGTAGCCCTCGTAGCTTTTATCATTCTGAGTATATAGCAGGATCTTCTTGGCATCAATGAACAGACGGGAAATTCTGGTGATATTTACAAAGAGATAAAAAAAAGACTATATTAGACACACTGTTTTACATCCATTCAGAATTCAAGGCTTATGATCATCTCTTCTCAGTTTTGATATGTTGATTCAATATTGGATAATATTAACACAAAATTACACAAAACTCATTTGTTGTTGCACTAAGTGTATGATTTGACTGAGTGCATTGATTAAACTATGAATCAGCAAGGGGGTCATGTTACTCACATAGAATCATTGAAGTTTCCCACCATCCCAGGACTCTCGCCAGGGGTAGGATTACGGAAGCAGGGGTTGTTGGCATTACAGATGATGCCTTGTACCCAGGGCAGAGTACCCGCAGAGGGCATGGCCTTGTTAGGGAAATGGCCTGGAAAAGAGAGGGACAGCATATCATTTTTATGATTAGTTTTAAATTTGGTCTTCATTCCATTCCATTTAAAGAGCTAGCTATTCCACTTTAAAAAGTATTACACTGTGTGTAAATAATTTCCCAACTGTTTTAGTTACAGTTAAGGGGCCTTATCTATTGTTAAATGTGTCACACATTTTCCCAGAACTGGCAACCATCTGAAAGAGTTTTTGATGAAAACAGGATATTCAAGTAATTATTACCCACTCAAATTGTAAAATATAAACTATTGTCACTGCCTTTGGAATGAGCTTTAAAAGGCACTGGCATTATCTTTATGATTGTTTGTACTCTTATCAGTTAACTTGATGGCTACTGCTGGAACTTACTGAGGTTAACAAGTAATATACTGAAAAGATAAGTATGGAAGTGTGTGTGTGTGTATGTGTGTGTGTATGTGTGTGTGTGTGTGTGTGTGTGGGGGGGGTGTTGACCCATTTCTTTTGAGTTCACTGGTTTAACTGGGTTTGGACTGACTTGTGACACACTGACATCTGGTATCAGTACTTTTACACCATACAGGGGAACAGGTTTGGTAGTCAACAAAGTGATCACGTGCAAGCTCAGAATGATTACACTTGACAATTGATTTGCTTGAATGCAGGCCCATGTAAGTAACGTGCACCAAGTTTTCTAAAATCTCATCCATTACATTGACACAACTGCAACAATACAGGAAATCACATTTAGATTTGACACAGTAAATGTGTCAAACCCATCTGAATAAAATACCTACACATGTCGATGCCTGTAGGATTTCAATAAATACTCTGGAAAAAACATTTTTTGGGAAATTCACTTGCAGGGAACTGTTCTCCTTCCTGAAAGTGCTTTCGGCTCATGATAATCTTATTGAGTTGAAACATGGTCAAAGTTGTGAAACCAGCTCTGCTGACGAATTACACTGCAATTCTCTTTTCCAGGAGCTAAAGGTCCTATCACATGTTCACACAGTGCAAACAAATATTGACAAATTCAACAGATCCTTATGTGACAATCACATGGAAACCTTGGATGACTAACATGTTGATCTTACCAAGAAACAAGAGACAAACACTGTCTAAAAATAGATCTTCGATTAGTAGAATAACAGACTCCATTGAGTTTGAGGCTAATATAAAATGGCAATAAAATAACACTTCTCAGGTTTGAGCATGAAAAATCAAAAGTAACTCCTGTTTTCTTGTATATAATTCTACTATATTGAAAAATTCAACTCTCTACTTTCAATGCAACATCTACTAATGTAATTTTTTTTAAACTTCAGATGGTTGAAATTTCACATGGTGAAAAGTCACAAAAAATCTTTGGGTCAAGAGCCCCCTCCCTCACTCCCTCACCCTCCCCATCCCTGTCTGCTTACATTCATGTTGTTCGTAGGGTGGATAATGTATTCGGACCGAGATCAGGATGAAGAAGATAAAAAGGGGCCAGATGATCTCAATCAACAACTGGATCTAAGACAGAAAGACAAAAGGGATGATGACAGAAGTTAATCACAGAAATAAAAGAAGGTTTTAAACTCTTTGGAAGTAAAATCTCATTAAACAAATGAGTTAATCATCACACAGAATGCCACACTTTTTTTTTGCTTTGCAGCTTTTGTGTATTTTCAATGCACCTAAGGAAATGTATGTGTGTGTGTGTTTGTGTATGTGTATGTGTGGTGGGATCTGTCTGTTGTTGTCCTTTGTAAACAGTAATCCCACCATGGGTCTGGGTAAAGTATATGGGTTAATAAGGGGAGGCAGAGCGAGACAGAGAGAGGTCTGCAGGGTTTATAGGACTATGAGTTGCTCCATCTGTTCCATATGGCCCCTCTACTTTAGCTGCATGTGTCTCAGCTTTAACCAGTATGGCAGACAGGCAGCGAAGGGATAAAGAATAAAGCCACTGTCTTACAAAATGTACTGTATCCCTTTGTTGGAAATAATTAGACTGATTGTCAAGCGGCCCTAGCCGTCACTTTGAGGTTTCTGCTGGAGGTCAAATGGCTTAATTGTGTGCGGACGAGCCTCCTCACGCATAAAGAGGCACTATGCTATAGCTTGCAACTGAATTTCATTTACATAACTTTGAATGTGTGGGCATCAACCAGCATAAGATGGTAACTGGACAACGGACCTGACATGTACATGTGTCATGGTCACATCTTTGACTGACTCACTGTAATCTGTAAACTGTAATGCTTTTCAGTGACTCAGAGGGGAATTACATCACTTCCATTGTTGTGGGCTTCATATGCATTTGAACCATACAAATAAACTAGAAAACCTTTGTAATGCCCTTATGATTGGCCACGTAGTACTGGAACAAATCAACAATTCAAAGTGCAGATCCATTTAAAATATGACTGAGACAAAGCATTCAGGGGAACTGCTACAAAAGAACGGATACCCCTCCATTTTGTTTTTAATAAGTAGATGAAACAAATAGCCCAATACATTATTTACTTTGTATACTGTGTATTCATGTAGTCCATTGTTCTTATGAGTCACTTGAAGCACTCCTACTTACAGTCTGTCTCCGTCGGTAGGTGAAGTTCTTCCAAAGCAGTAAACCCAGTTGAGTGGAGACTGCCATGTTGACGTCTTCCCAACCTCACCGAGCACGCTCCAGCTCCTCACTGTGAACCCCAAAAGACAAAGAAAGCGGGTCAACCACCGCAAACCTGACGTGACAGACACAAAAAAAAGTGCTCACATAGTCAACAACTAACATTCCCAACTGCGAAACGGCCACAGATTAAACACAGTCAGCTAACAAACCCTCAATAGAGCAGCTTTGTTGCTGTGGAAAAAGACATGGTTTGCAAAAAAAATAATCCTGTAAACATTGACGCACAAAACTGATGTTAAACAGAACAGAAAGTCGTTATAAACTGCAACCAAGAGCATGCAACTGTACCAAATATTCTGTAACCTCCAGATTGTCGGCCACAATAGGGCAAGAAAAACAATATAAGGTCAGCAAAAAGAGAACTTTGCATTGAAATAAATCATAAATCATCAAATCAGGAAACAGGAGCATTACGTTTTCCTATTGTTAGAAAAAAATGTTAAAACTAATATACAGTAAACAGGTATTTTAAAAAAAATGTCAAAAATGCCATTCACCTATTTAGCAAAATCTTTTTCACTCTGAAATACAGAGCAGTCAAAAGCACAGCAACACCCAGCAAATGAAGTCGACTGATGACTGAGGACGGCTGCGAGCCACTGTAAATTCAGGTCCACTTGATGTAGACTCATCGTTCCAAAGGTCAAGCTACAGTTAAACTGGGAGGACGAGTGGGTGGTGGGCAGTTTTCTATGTGGTGAAAGTTGTTACTACCCTTTTGTCTTACAATTTTCACCCTGTTAACACCTCAGATCACACACAATACTACATTTCATGTAAATTTTAAAAGAAAACATCACGTCAGCCTTACGTCATCCCCATTGTTCAATCTAAATCGAACAACCCACTGATTAAACAGCATTCATGGGTGTACTCGCTCAGTAATACGCAGTAAATAAGTAACACTCAGACTTGACACTGGGATTTGTCAGATTTACAAACACACCTTTTTCATGCCTATTTGTTTATTCTATTTGCAGATTCAAAAGTCCTTGAACTTGTTTTATGTAACACGCTTGGATCACACCATCAAGTCCATCATTTTGACAACAAACTCCAGGAAGAAGACCAAAATACACAAGATACTTTTAGCAGTTTTTGTGATGTTTTTCTTTTTTTACTACTTCGTTATCTGGATAGTAAATAAAACCACACAAACCAGAAACACTGAGTTATCAGGAGTTATCCAGTGAGATTTGTAATCCTGTTTTCTGAGACAGACACCTAGCCATCAAGAGTTAAAATCAGGCCAGCCACTCAAGCCTGAGACCCTTAACACCTTCATTAAGGTCGCCATGGTTTAAAGCACATGAGGGCAATTTAGGTCAGGTTACATGTAAAGCATTTACGTAATCTAAACAAGAGTTGTTGTATAATGATTACCATTTAACAATTTTCATATTCACAAAGAGCTAATTAAGATTAACAATCCATGGGAACAATAGGCACAACCCTGTCCTAATGAATATTTTACAAGTATTACTATTAATAATGCTGCTTTCTTATTTGTGTGGCTGTTAATGCAAGTTTGATGGCGAACATGGAGTTAAAGTTAGAAACTTTTAGACAAAGTTTCGAGAATGTCATAGAGAAAAAAAAGCTGATGTCAGAGAGTGTAACGACAGCACACAATGTCAAGGGCACAGTGATAATCAAACATGATAGTCTCCACTGGACATTTGCTCAGGGGCTGAAAAAGCCGTGCACTCATCAAACCATTAATCCAGTTTTCCATACTTAGCATACATAACACCACATTTTCTCTAATGCAATCACAACGACCCTTTAATCACATCTAACCACTTCCGTGGCAATCTCCACTTACTTTCAGAGTGAAAGTAAATTACAACATTGCTGCCAGAAATAATGCCTTCCAACATTACATAACTTCCAGTGGGGATGGCCAAAAAGACAACACAGTAAGAATAAACACAAATTAAATTGCAAAACAAATGTTAACAACATTTAACTTTTTATGCCAGTAACTCGGCTGTGCTGCACAAATTTTCCACAGCAACATGCAATTGGCTGTATTAAGTAAATCCACTGGAATGCATGAAATGGCGCAATAAAAACCAACAGGAACTTTGGGATCAACAAACAACGCAGTGATCCAGGTACAATATCTGCTGTCCGGGTACATCTGTTTTCTCTGAGTGACTCACTTGATTTAATGGCAGCACACACGGCACATATTTAACCATTTCACCGACACACAATGTAAAATACCTGCTGCAGACTTACTGGAAGACACAGTAAAAAGAGATATTCACAGACAACACAGCTGATGATGATCTGACTGACAAATGATGATTTTCATTGCTTATACAGTAGGTTTGAATTTTCCTCTGAATGTATTCCACTACACAAATGCACAAATCCATGACATGAATGAGGGAAAAAAACACCACCTACTTTCTCATATTATGGTCTGTGATGTTGTTGTTGTGTGTGGGGGTGGGCAACCATGTATACAATTTACACATTTGACACACACTGAATGGATTTTTCCCTTCTTTCATCCCAATTATATCCACATTCTGGGCATCAGATTTCATTACTGGAAGAAATTTTGGCTCTTCAAAAAACCTCCCACCTTCATTTGAGGTTTAATATCTCAACAAAACATGAAAGACATAAAACAGCTGTTTTCCATCTAAGTCGCCTTAGTTTGATTCTGCTTGTGTTTTCTGTCATCCGGGAAACTGAGTCGAGTTTATGCATTGCCTGGTTTTTGTAAACACGGTGGTGAAAACATTGTGTCATATGCAGAGATACGATGCTGAGCGCCGAGCAGCCCAAATGGTGCAGAGCCAGGGCGCCCCTAGCGGTGCACAAAAATCCTAATTTTTATACTTGTTTACCATCAATCCGCACTCACGTGTTATATCGCACTCATACAGGATTTCCCCCCCTCAAATCCATTGTCTTCATTGCTTGAAGACACGCCATTCAAAATGGAAAACTAATCGAAAGATGAACGTTTCAATGCATTCCTATGATGAAAAAGACGACTAAAGAGCGTCGATGCTTTGCAAGACACGTTTTTTTGCTTCTTCAAACCACGAATGAAAAGAGAAAGCAAACGCATTTTCATCGACGCTGCAAACACACATATGCATAAAAACACTAAAAAACTATGATATTAAATCACTACTCTGATCCCTGAAAACATTAAAGAAAAATAACAAAACAATGTGAAATAAAATTTATAAAAAACAACCTGTTGTTAATTGTTATTAAGGGGCATCTATTTCAGTCAATGTCAACATTATGACAGATTGTTTAAAGTAATCTGATTGACTGACTTCTGTTGTCTACTTGTGTTTCATTGTTCTCTTGAATTCAGGTTACTGTCGGTCATTCAAGCTCCGCACAGAGAAGCAGCGTCAATCCAGACACAATAATGCTACAAGGAAGAAAAGGCTGCCTTCAGAATTAAAGTGCAACAAATGTGACTTGAATATATATGCTTGTCTGTAACCTTAAACATAGCTATACCCGTTTAAATGTCAAGAGAGAGTTGATTTTTGATTTCCACTTCTAATTTTCTTCTTGAAAGTTCATATTAAGCACCAAAATACAGACGTCGCTACAAAGAGGCTTTTAATTTGTGAAGCTGTTACCGGAAGCTCTATGTTTGTTAAAGCTAACTTGTCGCAGATGGTCGATGAAAATACTGACATACGATAAAAAAGTGAAAAACAGCAAAAACAACATTTGTCATTTCACAAAAAAACTATTTTTGCTTTTAACTAAAAACATCCATTCACCAGTTTGTAATTCCTGCGTGACTTTACGACGTTAAAATGAAAACAACCTTCGAGCATCAATTAACAATCAAGAACATTAATATCTTCGCCAAATGAGTGAAAAACAGAACAATGAGCTGACAACATGTGGAGAAACAGTGACATAATAATGTTTAAGCTGCAACACGGTAGCGTCCATCTCTTTGTTTGCTCCAACAAAGAAACTCACAAATCCCACAAAAACTCATAATAATAACAAAAACGCTCCAAACTCACCGACCGTGATCCTGAACGGTCACTGTCCACTGTGTTTCTGTTCATACAGGTTATAACCGGGGAATAGACGGTACTCCTCCACTGTCCGGTCCTCCTCTTCTCTCACTCTCACTGTCTGACAAAACAGTTTTTTCTGCCTCCAGCAGGCTTTTATATCGATGCGGAGCAGCAGCAGCAGCAGCGGCGGCGGCGGAGCAGCAGCGAAGGTAACTAACGGTCACCGGCTGACGGTGCTCCCATATAAGGCAAAACACGTGCGGAGTCAAAACATGTCTTAAAGGGCCAGAGACACCTGAACGTCTCATCAGCGCTCTGTGCTGCTTTCAATTAACTGAAGGCTCAACGTGGGATGTAGGAAAATATTCAATTAGTAGTGATGTGTGCTTTTAGACTCGGACTCATTATACGACCAATTTAACAGTAATCATCATTATCATTATAACATTACAACAACAATCACAACAGGAGATGAAGAGAATAGGATTAAGGATTTAAAAAAAAAATTATAATTTAAAGTCAGTCATTTATTGTCATATGCACAGTTGAAAAGAAACAACTTTTCCTATACAATCAAATTCTTCCTTCCTTCTATGAACACCGTTTTGAGTTAAAAATAGAAAGTACAAAAAAAAGGGAGAATAAAATCAAAATTAAAAGATATATACAGCATATAATATCAACATGAATTAGCAATATTCATGTAGTAAGTGCAAAAAGTAATGAGGTGTAAAGTGGGAGAATTATGTAGGCAAAGCAATCAAATGTCAACATGCTAACATCCTTTTCCTCTTACTTCATCCTGAGTACAGCTTTGCCATGTAGGTGATAGGGTGAATGTGGTGTTAGTGTACCCTACGTCTCACCCCAATGTGTGCTAGGCTCCAGCCCCCCATGACCCTCAACTGGTTAAGCAGCTTAGAAAATGGATGGATGGATGTAACTTAGCATTGCTTCATCTGCACTTGCTGCTTTCATCCATCAAACCTAGACTCAGACCACAGCAGGCCAAGGACAGCAGGTCACTTGTGGTACAGCAACACATAGTTGCAATATACACTTTTTTTGGATAAGGAACTGTATTATTTGCTTTTACAGTTGTTGCAATATAAGCTTATCATTCTAAGTTGCTGCAGTCGGTAGTCAAAGATGAAAATTTCCATTTCACATCTCCCTGCAAGTTTCTTTGCAAATTGAAACTTTTGAAACATTTGGGGGTTTTTTTTCTTGTGAATTTCACATTTCTTGTGAAGGCCAGAGTGATTTTTTTTTTTTTACAAAGTTAGGTTGTTTGATTTCAGTTGACTGACTTATTGATTAAACAACTAAATTTCATATTTTGCCGGAAACCAAAAAGTAAATTGTTGAGAAAAGTAACTGATTTTCACTCTTGGACATTCATGTGTTTCAGTCTGACAATTTCACTTTGAATAATGAATGTGCATGAGTTTACAGAGGACTGTGATGTTCAGATGACTACTTTTAATGTAAGGACCTGGGAGAGAGTTGGTTTACAAGAGAAAAAAAAACTCACTGTTGCCAGCTCAGTGAGTCTGTGAATCTTTCACTTCTTCCACCCCGCTGAGGTTGGCTAAACAACAACAGACTGTCTAGAGCATGGCCACTAGATAACTAGGCCGCTTTACTGTCCAACAAGCAACCGTAAACACTAAACATGTCATTAGACCCCAACGTCTGGCTGGTTTATGTTTGTCTGACTGCATGGCTGCCTGCCGCCCATACTAGATTAAACTGAACTAAAAGGTGGTCTGACGGAGGAGCTGGTTAGCAAAAGTCATAAGAGGCACTTTCCCGTCACAATAATGAAGTGTGGGTTAAGGAGAGGGAACAACTGCCCCACTAACCTTCTTTTCGTTAAACTTTAACAATGCCCACTGATTATTTCACACACTTGCATGGACCGTGCATCATAAGGAGCGAAACCTTCACAAAAAATAAAAAGCTGACCCCAAACTAACACCATCATAAACTTTTCAACTGCACTCTTGTCAAATCCTTAGAATAAAGAGCAGCATTTCTTCTTAACACTAATCCTATTTGTTGACTGGTTATGTTGTGTCAATGTGTGTGGAAAGCTGCAGGAGCCTGATGTACAGCCCAGGCTTACGAATGTACAAAGGACATGACAACCATCTGGCAGTGATTAGCTGGCCTAGTCTGCCTCCACTGTCTTTCATTCTGCTCTCTTTGCTTAAGGGTGCAATTAGTTTTAATATAACACAGGTGATGGTGGACAGCTAAAATGTTCTTTTCCTTTTCTAAATCTGTAGATACAAAGTGGGGGAAAAGATTTTTTTTTCATTTTAATGCCAGTTAATAGATTCCACTTCTTCTCTATGACAGCAGTCTAGTATGTATGACATGCTGGACAAAAACATTTTTCCGTCTTGTCTTTTTTCTCTGGAAAGATAATTTGTATTTATTTCCATCACAATAAAACAAGGTCAGAAATTTCTAAAAGGATCTAACAAGAGCATCAGTTGTCCCACTCAAGTAGCCCAAAGCACAAGTCCTTCATCAGATCAAGTGATCTTGCAAGTTCGAGCTGATTAAGCTTAAGAAAATAAATGAACTTGATGACCTATGTGTAACTGTTTTTGGTACAGTCAGTCCTGTCTGGCTCTGGTGGCTGAAACAAGATGAAACAAAGTGTAGGGAAAGGTAAACGTGGGTCATTTAGAAACCTTTTCTTCTCTGTCCTCACCGTGGATTGGGGTACAGTGAGGTCTCTCAGTATGGGGTCTCATTAAAACAGGATCCTCAATCAGAGTGATTAGTCATTTAATCCATCAAAGAAGCTCCAGAACTGTCTGCACGGATGAAGAAGGATGATAATCATCAAAGTTGACTGAATTATACAATAGCTCATTTTTTATCTGAAGAATTCAGGGGAGCTGAGGAAAACTGAAGCTGCTGCCATTTTTCAAAGTGTTGAATTGTACTCTTGAAAAAAATAAATGACTCATGTACAAATGGCTACATATTGCAGTATTACAAAGTAGAGAGATTGCATGGTTTTGGTGATTTAAAATGAATGTTTTTGTTTTATTTCATTAGAGCCAGGCTGTTTATTCCCATAATGTCTGAGGTTTCTCTGAATAATTATCCTGTTGGTTAAATCCAATCAACTAATTGATTAGATTAAACAAACCAGAACAATGTAATAATTCATTGGTTCCTAGAGAGATAAACAGCTTTTTTATTTTATTTCCACCTCTTGTCCTCTCGGAGGGTCGGAGGACACTGTCAGCTACAGAGCAGCCGACAGGCAATCTTTGTCTTGTTCCAGGACATTTGAGGACAAATGAGAAATAAAAAAAAATGAAATTTACCAAAAATTCCAAATAGTTGGAGGTGGAATGCAAAGGCATCATCAAGTTATACTGGAGGGATGGAGCAAACTGTGTGGTTATAAAGTATGTGGTGCTGAGAATTGCCAAATAAAAATCTCCTCTGTGTAGAGAGTTCAGCAGTTCACATCTCACTCATTGTAGTAAGCTGTCAGGTGCAGTTATTCCCACTGGCTGGAGAACAATGGTTTGTTATGGCTGGCACAGTGTGAGGTAGCTTACACGCTCAGGACCGATGGGATCACTGGACTATAACCCACTTAGGATGTTAAGACACTCTTCAAATGTCTTGGAGTTGTGCCTGGAAAGGGTATGAAATAGAAGATTGGAGTGTTCAAAATGTGCACCACCAGTACACAAAGTTAGAGTGTGTTCAACCAAGTGGGCAGAAAATCTCTTTGGGAAAAGAAACATCTTTTGTGCACATAAAGAAAAGTACAGAAAACTCGGATTGTGACTGCCTGCAGGAGGATTTGTTTAGCACATAGTGTAATTTGACTGTTTCAAAGTTAGTGGGTGGTGAGCTGTGAGCCAACGGTATGAGCCATCATTCTCTTTCACCAACAAAACCATTTTACATTCATGTTATGTATCGGTCCAAGAATAAGTTCGGATGAAAAGAAGCAGCTCACTTACCATCACATATAAAGGTTAAAAAGAAACCTGGGAGTGTTAGATCACTGAGGAAGGATGTGTGCTAATTATCAAGACATCATCAACTACTAAACAGCTTCAAGTTCTTTAGAGAACAAATTACAATCTTGTTGCACATCTCAAAATAGAACAATTTAACAATGTTGTCAAGTGATGAGAGATCAAATATTGAGTTCTTGTGACCCACATTGATTGCCCTATGTTAAAGAGCTTATCAAAGTCAGTTGAGCCTGAAAGAATTAACAAAATTAGCTGACCACCAGATTTTTCATTAGAAAATAGCCAGAATACAATGTTGTCGCTCAATCGAAGAAAATGAATTTATTTCCACATCACTGAACTGAAGTGCAATCATAGGAAAACAGATGTAAAAACAATTCTGGTACGTTTAGCTCCTGCATAATCCTAAAACCTTTGACTTATACAGAAAACCATGGAGCTTTGACAAAAGCTGCAAACAAACCATCTAATGTCTCTGACAGACCGACTAATTACAGTGTTTTAGTGTGCTGCTTTCATTTTTGTTTTAAGTGACTGAAGAAAACTTTAAGCCACTACTCAAACAGAGTCATGATACCCACAAGAAACTCTTTATTATATATATGAATAATTATATTAAATTAGACATGCAAGGAAAGGGACACTTGAACCTAACCACAAGCCCAATCATGTGTGTTTATGCTGACATTTAAATAAAGGTAACAGGAGCAGATTATTCACTTTGCTGGATGACCCATTGAAGCCATTTCCCTGGGACCCCGGAGAATCATTGGCTTTTTAACTGAGGTAATTATCAGTGTACAATCAATGGAAAAACATTGTGCATGACAGGACTCATGAGAAGAGAAGACAAAGCAAAGAATCTGTTGTCTCTATATGAGTAACAGAGCTTCTCTGTATCTTAGAAATACTGGATCTGTGCTTATTGACAACACAGTTTGTATTTTGGGTTTTAGAGTTTGGGCTCAGAGTAAACACACACACACACACACACACACTGAAATGTAACAGCCTGTTGATTCACTTGTCTTACTCAGTTGAACATATGTCTACTGATCATTGTAACCTTTATGTTTTGGGGTTGCAGGGACACATTTACTTGATTTGAATGCATGATAGCTTTTTGGAAACATCAGCTTCCTCGTTTTCACTTTGACCGACAGTAACCTCCGACAGAGCTGCAGTGTGGAAAATACAACGGTGTTCTTTGTAGGAATAAATTAAGCTGCAACATGTCTCAGTTTTCTCTGTGTTGATTTCCATGCAAACTGAGTCCTGCATAAACACATCACCCCAGCTATGGTTGAAAAAAAAAAAAAAAAACCCATCAGAACGTACATGCATGTCGACATGATGCGGCTGCAGACGAGCAGACTGAGATGAGGAAGAGGAAGAGGATGGAAGGTTTGTCCGATAGTAACCTCGGCACAGAGAGCGAAGGAGGAGGGGAGGTTTGTCCGATAGTAACCCCGGCTCACTGTTTGATGAAGGGAGGCTGGAGAGGAGGGGGATGGGGCACGGATCGACTATATTTATCTCTGCGCTGCGAAAATGTGTCACATCTGGATGATATTTTGGAAAAAAAAGTCCGATTGTCCTCAAAGCGCATCCGTTTTGAAATCAGCCTTTAAGACGAAACGATTTTTGAATATGTCATTGATGTTGCAGGGAAAAAAACGTGGAATGAACTAAATAAACAGTGGGAAACATTTCTCATAAAAAACCCCTGTTGGGCTGCAGGAGCATGTGTTAGATAAACACTGATGCGTCTCTCCTCCTGCCTGCAACGTCGGCACTTATGAGGCTTTCACGTGCTGTCGGAAAAACCGGAGATGCAACTGCCATTGATCAAGAAAACAATAAATTAATCAGCCATGTTTGGAGAAAAGTGATCGGGTTGCGCTGGTCTTCATTAAAATAGCATCGTGTTACTCTTAACTTGAGCTCACTGATCATAGGCTTGGTCTGTATTTACGTGTGTCTCATTTAATGCTATTGATAATCACCTTTTGACTCTTTATTATCAGTCCCTTTAAATTATAAAGTAAATGTAAAATAAAGTAAATGCAAGAAAATGTTCTTGCCTAATACATTTTTCTCTTTCTGCTGAGAAGTGCAAAGACAGTTTTATTAGTTTACTATTGTTTAAAACTTTTATAGTCTGTTTTTGCTATTTCATGTTTGTAGAATCATAGCAAAAAATTCCACATGATTCACATTCACAAGTTAAAGGGTGAGTACTGGATGTTTCCATGAATTTTAATTGGCTTATAAGTTTTGTGTTTGCATATGAAAGTCAGTTTAGCCTGTTCACCAGTACATCATAGTCCCGTTAGATATTTTTTGTTTAATAAACTGATGTCCTCTTAAAAATAGTGCTGTGATAAACAAATTATTATTTTTTATTCATTGTGACCAGAATCAATTCACTTCTCTTGCAAGTCTCACTCTGACATATTGGATGCAGGCGCTTTGGTGGAGTCCGTGAATGCGTCGTGGTTTGACCGCTGGTTACCTCGAGCTGCAGCCGTCGGAGGAACTGGGTGAAAGGGGAATGATGTCACTGAGAGGCTGAGGACGACTGAGGAGAACAATGAGGAGCTACTGGGAGTGTTTACAGCAGTACAGCAGCCAGGAGCTGATTATTTTAGGTTTATTACCAAAGGAAGTGTGTTATGCGAACAGCACAGGAATCAGGATACACAATGTTTACCTCGAAAATTCCTTCAATGTATAGAGCATTGTACCAGAGAGTATTTTTGAATCTCCTGTACGATCATAAAACACTGGGATGTTTATGTTTTTGCATTGCAAATTCATAACACATCTGCTTGTTTTTTTGTCCAGTGGCAACATTTTTCTTCCAGGGATCAGCAGTACTTTTATAGATCATGGTTCATTAAATAATGTGACTTCCTGCAGCTCTTTTTAATTTAACCTTTCATGAGTTATAGATCAGGTCAGCAAGTGCAAGAGTCAAAGATTTAGCAATGAATTCCTGGAAATGACGGATTGAATTCGTCTTTGTATTTTCTCTTCAGAACTGAATGACAAGGCCAACCTGTGCTTTTTAGGTTAAGAAAATAAATCAGCTTCTGCTCGCGTTGACATGGCAAAAAAAAAAAACCCTCAGAGGTCGGCAGCGTTTCTATCTCAACAAAGGAATCTTGCTTTGTGTGTGTGATCCTATTACAGAGTGCTGTTCCAGAAGATGTATGCCATCTTCACACTTCACTTATGTGTTTCTGTTTTTTTTATTTTCAAGGAAGAAGTCATCAGATAACCTTAGAGATGCAGTGCACAGCCTAATCAGGTCAACATAGAGGGATTGATTATGTTCAGTTGCTATGTGCAGCATTCTTGTTGCATGATTTAAGATATGGGTGTGTTGTTCATTTGTGTGTGTTTTAATTGCTGTGTGTTGACTGTTGGCTGTTATATGAACAACAATTTATCAATTTACCCAACTCATCAATTAGGGACAGAATTATTATGAATTATATACCATCTGTCCTATATACTGTACATACATGTTGCCCTGTACACAGTGTGCTGGTGCATACACCATTTGTGTGACCAATCATATTGAATAACGATTTCCTATGTAGCTGAAGTGAAGCTTCTCGAGAACTGCCCTACTTATGCACAGTTGGTGAATGAGGCCATTGTTGCAGCACTGGGTTCAGCTCTTTTTTCCTGTGCATTGCTTGGAAAGAATTATCCTAAGTCATGACCCTATCTAATTTCTGAACTGTTATATATTTGCGTCTGTGTAATTTGTTGTTTCTAAGAAGGACTTCTGTAGATAAAATGCTTCATTGTTTGTGAGAAGCAATGCAAAAAAGTCCCTACAAAATGCACCCACACTCCATTATCACTTTTCTTGATACACATGATCGCTGTGTGAACAAATGCTCTGCTGTTGTGCCAGTTTTTAACTTTCAATTTTGTTTCATTTCATCATAAAGTTGTGGAATCAGCTCAAAAGTCATTGTGAGGCCACAGAGAGTGGTGGGGTTGAAAGTGAAAATAGATTCCTAACTTCGAAAAAAGTAGTAGTAGTTATCATAGCACACTTTCCTTTCTGACCAAACCTTTGGCGTGCAAGTTGCATTGTGGGTAATAGGTGCCATGCTTTGTCAAGGAAGAAGAATGCATAAACAAGACTGATCATTATCTTATCTTATTATCATTAACTTTTCAAAACTGTCCCTGGTGAGTCTGACAATGTTACAGGAGAGCAATACTCAATGAGTAGAGTACTCCTGATGACAGACCTGATTCATTTATCAAACAGATTTTGCCTGATCTCTGTCACTGATCCCTATTCTCTATTAGAGAGGACTGTGTCTCTGCACCTGTAAACCTGTGTTGTCCTCATGTGAACAATGCTGAAAAACACTGTCCGTTGACTGAGCCCAGCTGCTGACCTCTGGTCCAGGACGTCCATGACTTTCTCTCCCTCATGCATTCTTGATTTCATGGATGACTTTGAAGATAAGACCTATAGCAGATCACATTACCCAGGCCTCTACATATAAAACAATCTCGTTTGGCACATCTTCGGGGAAAACACCCATATTTTTTCCTACTGAATAAAAGAATATCTTGTCTTTTTTTTTTTAATTGACACACTGAATTTTACACTAGATTAAATAAAAATAAATGCTCACTTCTGTCCCTGCCACGGTTTGGCTGTGGCATATTTTGCTCTGAACATTTCACCATGTACATTTAGTTCATTCTCATCATCAACCCTGGGAATGCACAAAGGACACAAGGAATATTGTCATAGTTGTGAAGATGTAACTGCTGTGTGCTGTTCTTTTTGACGCACCAGCCCCCAAAGTACTCAAGAAGACATATTAACTGCTGAGCATCATTTCATTGTGACCTATGATCACACTTCAGAGATGCTGATGTGGTGCGGCCAGCAGTTTATTTCAGACCTCTGTGGACACACTACAACATATTAACACTTGTTTCCTCACACTCACATGTTGCTTTCTCTTGCATGCATCTGACAGCAGGTATGACTCATGAGTGTGTGTGTGCGCAAGAAAATGACTGTGTGTGTGTGTCTATGCATTGTGTGCTCTGTTACAGAGTCTCCAAGTTGTTGACCGCAAGCTGAGTTGACATCAGCAAACATCCTCCTCAACAATATGTGTCAAAGAGCAAAGTCTGGGAGAATATCATGTGACGTGAGTTCAGGCGAAATTACAGGTTTGATCGTTTCATTGAAGGAACAGGAACGTTCTTTTCATTATCTACAGTTGAGCCTCTATAGATTTTCTGAGAAAAAGTCTGAGCTCAGAAGATGATCTTTTAAAATAGTTTAAATGAAAAAACGTATAGTGGATTAATTAAAACATGAATAGACCATTTGACTTCTCAGGAAAAGCCCAGGTGGAACTAATATCATTAACAGCTCTGTTCAGTTTGTGCCCCAATGAAACCCAACCAATGAGTCATCGCACACAAGACCAGAGGCCTGAAACTCGCAAGACTAAATGGGATGCCGCCCTCGTTAATGCTATTAATTACCTGCACTTTTCCTGCTATGAGACGTCAAGATTATCTGTGGCGTAAAAGGCTGTTAATCCCTGCTGGGATTACAGGGTCACTGCATGATACGGAGAAGAAATTCGGAGTTTAATAAGAGTGGAGGTTTTTAACATAATGCACCTAATGCATTGAGCAAAATATGAATATATTGTACATGAAATAAAATCAGGAGTAACAACATCAAAACAGTATTATATACAAATACGTTATACTAAGATTATGTGGGAATTTAATAAGGATGAAAATTAATAACTGAAGATATGTTCATTATGAGAAGTGAATCAATATAAATGACGTGACCAGCTTTTCATTATATGTCATTTTAAATACCTTTGAATGTTCCATCTGGATGAAATAATTTCGTTATTTCTTTATATTCTCTGGCTGAGACATTTAGACATTTCTCACTGTCTCTGTGGTTTTTCATTGCCACATATGATCCACTCCAGACTTCAAAAGCAGTCAGTGTAGCTGATTTTTTAAATGATAATGCCTTTGTTTGTCTTTTTCTTTGAGTATCTCTTAAAATGATTGCTTTATTATGTCCTTATGTCAGATGGGGAAAGGCTGCTTTAAATTTTCACACTTCCAGGAAGCAAAGCTGTGCATGTTTATGATGGATAGATGGGTCATGGCGTGTCAATGTTTCTAGCCAATGGAACGAACAACCCACAGCTCATCAGTGAAGGAATGAGTATGTACGGGTCAGTTGATGTGAGGCCAGAAGAACATGCTCAGTAATTTGTAAAGCTTTCAAAAGAAAAAAGCATATAGATACGATTTACGTATCTTTAATGGATAACATAACCCTGTATACCCTGTGTTTAGCTCTGAGTAATGTTATGAAACAAGCTATTCGCATGCGTGCAACAGTTAAACTCGAGTTGTTTTGTTTGAAAAATCCACTCAAGTGACGAATTAATACACACAAAGACTCAGAGAAAGAGTGTAAATACTGCACTTAATGTAGAAGTTTAGTGTAGGTGAAGGCTGTTTGTTGAATGCAATGTGTTGCATAATGTTTTCATGCTGTGCTGTCAGTGGGCGACCATCTTGAACTTATAACTGACCCAGGCACTGTGTGTTTCTGTGTGTGTGTGTATGGAGCATCTGTTAGTGTTTATATCAGAGTGCATTTAAGGTTGAGCGTGTTTACAATAACTCCAGTCTTTCTTTGCATGTGTGGGTTGGTGTTTCAGAGTGCGTTTCAGATTTAGCGTGATTTTTTAAAATCTTTCTTCTAAATAAAAGTTAAGAGCTTAAGCAAACATGTTTTTGTATGAAATCCTTTAATATAAACACTCATTCTCCTTGATTAAATCTTGTTGACCCGAGATCAGTCTACATGTCCTGCCTTCATCTTCTCTCTATCTTTAATGGTCATCTCATGTGTCATTGATTACAAATCACGCGTTAGTCATACCGACTGTGGGTTTTTTTTTCCCATTTGACGAAAATCGCAAATGTAGGAAAAGCACATTACTTGCTGAACATTACAGGACAAAGAAGACACACAAGACCCAGAGCGATGCAAACATAAAAACCTGTAAAATGTAAAAATACAACATTCAGACAAGGTGAATTATTGCTGAGTAATTATAAGTTAAACTGGTGGTTGTTTGTATTAACATGTCACTGACTTTAATTTTAAATGTCCTTACTTGCAAATGATTACATCACCAAGCACCCATATTTGTTTTGTTGGTCATGTGAGTGTGCTCTCTAGCCTTTCTAACTTACTCTGTGTGTGAGACTGTGTGTGTATCAGTGTGCTGACTGGCCATCTGCCGCTCTCTGTTCTATATAATGGACTATTCATCTCAAACAGCTGGCGGCCACACTGACCTCTGTCTATTCTCTCTCTATTTGTCTGTCTGCTGTTCTTTTCTCAGTCTGATTATTCAAATCTCCCACTACTATTGGGATCCCTAGAATATCACAAAATCTCTGTTTACCAGATTTGGAAAATTGGGTCTTTTCACAGCAGTCATGGCTTTGTGTAAGACAAGACTTTAAAAAACATTAACCCTTCATATTACATTGATGAGTCACATTTATGACAGAAACTCATAATCTATATGTTGGTTTTAGGGATGAGCGAGTACACCATTATCTGTATCTGTATTCGTATCTGTTTAACCATCTACATTATCTGTATCTGTATCTGTATTCGGAGTGGGCGGGGCCTAAACCGGAAGTGAGTGCAGAAATGGGTGAGGCTTAAAACTGTACATTATTTTAAGTCTGAAATTGATATGGATTGATCAGCAGTTGCTAATCTACTGCATTCAAAGCCTATATACAGTATATCTCAATAATATTTATAATATTATTTTCATGAACTGCAGAGAGAAAGTGTCAGATACTGCATGCAGCCACATACAATAACAATATTAATATAGGCTACTTTGTATGTTCAGCTACAGCTATATGTGTGTATGTGTGTAAATGGTCTGTGAGAATGTTTATTTTTTAATGATCTGTGTGAACTTCATGATTCATGCAAACATCCATTGATGGCAAACAGGGAAATAATATGTCAGCCTTGTTCACTTCTTCTCAAAAGCACCGCGTTCAGTACGAGCAAAGTTTTTCAATTGACTTCATATCACCAGCCAAACTAAGAGCAAGCAGACAGTTAAAAAAAATAAATAGATAAAAAAAATCGGACCGGAGCGGAGGCATTTACCGACACGACGCGAGCCGTTTTCAGCTCTGTCTTGTCAAATGCACCGCGCGTATGTTGGGAGAGACGTGCAGAGACGTGCAGAGACGTGTCTGTGTAGGGAGGGGCGGGTGCTGTGTGTGACTGGCCAATCACAGAGCGCGAAGACAGTCAGTTCCACAATGAGGATTTTCCTTCTGCACGAGCACAGATATTGACAGATTTTACTTGTATCATAATCGTATTCGTCAAACATGCTTTATCCGTAACGGATACTCGTCTGAAACGAGTATCCGGCTCATCCCTAGTTGGTTTTATAACAGCCTCTCAGACCTGAAACATCCGCATCAATACCATGCTATCATGTGTGAAGATCCTCCATAGCGTCGCTGCTCCACTGCTTTGATGTCGACACACCTTTAATTTCTGGCTGTATGCAGGAATCAGATTAACCATGACATGCTCAGAATGAGTGTGACAGGTGCTGTTAAAGTGTAACAGTCATCCAACATTTTCTCCTCCCTTCTAGGACATTTAGTAAACTGTGTATTTGGGAAGAATCAGTGTGGGAAGATCTGGGAATATTGCACAGTGCAACAGAAACCAGAATGTAACCAACACAAACAATAATCAAAACCCAAATGATGCCAAAAGACTGGCTTACTGACATCAGCTCATATGCCCTCCAGATCCCTGCAGGGAGAGACCGAGGAAAGTGTTACACGTTACTCTATATGTGTGCTTGCAAGGCCTTAGATATAGTTTCAACAGTTTCAAACTTGACCTGAACACTGCTTCGCTTTGTGCTACTTTTTTTTTGACCAAGTCATGAATATTTTCTTTGTATAGACTTTAAACTTTCAACTTGACTGCACTTTCTCCAATGCACCTACGGTCACTGTTAATGATCTCATCAGGCTTCATGTTGAAAAAAGAGAGTTTGTGCATGGTAATATCTCAAATGAGTTAAAAGCTGACCTGAACATAAAATGATTGTTGCAAACCAGGAGAGAATACAGTGTTTTCGTCTCTATCGCTCCATGTTTTTTCAGTTGCCTTTTTGCTCTGTCTGTGTCTCTGTATATATGTCTCTGTCTTTGTCCTGTACTTTGCATCTGTCTCTTAATCCATCTGTGTGATAATTATATAATTAATCTGTGGCTGCCTGTTGACATTCAGTTTTAGGAATCTCTGGTTGTTTGGACAGAGGTAATGGTGTTTTTCTCCAGTTACTCTCTCTCTCTCTCTCTCTCTCTCTCTCTCTCTCTCTCTCTCTCTTTCCTGCCTCTCTTGCACCACCATCTGGAATAGTTACCCCATATTTTTCTTTCTCTCTTTGTGCTGCCGTGGTTGTTTTCTCCTGTCAGGGCCTCTGTCTGACTCTGCTGATCAAGCAACATTTTATGTCCTATGGAAGTTATTCATGTACACACACGAACACGCACACACACACAGCCATACACACAAACGGACACTTCACGTTCAGAGATCACTGTGAGCATGTAGGAAATCTAAATGTGATGAAATGAATAGTTTTTTAACAGGCTATATTTACGGCTCTAAATCATCATCAGTGAAAATGTGTCTGGTCGTTGAACCTAAAGTGCTAAGGATTCAACAGAAGAGGAAGCAAGCAGGTTGAACATCCCGCTGAAACATCAATTATGAAGGAATGACACACGTACATGCATACATACTAATGAACACGGCTTTGTCCTTGCAAGCATGGATTGATGTGCACGAGCACACACACGCACAGATTTTTATACCAAAGCTCTGCTGTAGTTCCCAAAGGAGAACCCGTGTCTATTTTTGGCAGCATGGAGGACTTAATACTCAGTGAGAGAGAGAGTTTATAGAAAAAGGGATTGAATAACATAGGCGATCCCCTCTAGACTGAAGGAGAACCAGGATTAGTATGATGACATGGCGAGACAAAACTAAATTTTAAAGGAATAGTTCAACATTTTTGGAAATGTTAAATCAGCAGTTTGACTTAAAGACAGGAGAAAAACACAAAAAAGACCAAGTGTATTTTGCAAAATGTCCGCCTTGCTTTAAGGCTGGCTGAATGAGATTCTTCTATATAACAGTACTATGTTCATGAACATTTGTCCCATTCTGCAAGAAGAAATACATATTACACTTCAAAGCCCTCTTGATGATCATTGTAGATGATGTGTGAGCGTCCAATTGTCAGAAGCACAGAATTCAGTTTTATTGCAGCCTGTGCTTTTGCAAAATAATATGTCTCAGCAACTCCAGCCGTTTGAATTAAAAAAAGAGCTTCAATTTTGACCAGCAGTGAACTGTACAGTTGGATCTATAATTAGACTGTGGTTACATTGAGAAACACTTTATCACAGAGATGAAAGGAAGCTTTGGCAATGAGAGCTCTGCAAGGGCATTCGCATGCACGCACAAAGCCTAAAGTATGGTGCCTGTGACCTTGAAGGCAACTCAAGGCAGGATGATGAAAAGAAGGTGAGATGAAGACATATGATGTGGAACAGCGTGACGAAATGGGGAGAGAAAAGAGCAGAGGTACACAGAAAAGGTGAGAGCTGTGGGGAGAAAGAGGCGACTGCAAAGCAGCACAGCTGCCCCAGCAAGGAACAGATGAGCCTCTTTTTCGCTCCCCCCTCGTGCTGCTCTCGTGAGCATCCACGTGCAAGAGGAGGGGAAGGAGGGAGGATGCAGGGAGTTTGGGAGGAGGAACGTGAAGGGGGATCAGGACTCAACAATCCTGCTTCATCCTTCGACCTAAAAATCCAGCTTCACCAGGTGTTAGGTGGAATATTTAGGTGTAAAATGTTATTTTGTGAAAAGCAGTTGAAAGAAATAGGCCACAGGGGATGAAAATATTATTTATTATTAGATATTATTTCCATATTATCTATTATTATTACTATATATTATTTGGAGTAGTTGTGGTAGAAACATTCTTTACAATCATTTGAAACCGACAATAAGACAAAGATAACAAATTAATATCATCATTAAATAACAATAAATACCCTTGAAAATGTAGCCAGAGTTTTGTACTACATATATATATATATATATATATATATATATATATATATATTTGAAATAAAAAAGTCATGAGAATAAATACATATTTAGGACACAAGGTTTATGTTGTAAGATGACACAGGGTTGCAGTCAAGCACATGAAGACAAACACACAAGCTTGGACTCAGGGTTTTATTGAGAAGCAGAGTAAGCCGGTTTGGCGATTTCCTTTTCCTGATGAGACGGATATAGACATAAATCTGTAATGTGAGGGTTTTGGACAGGGGAATCAGGAAATCAGTGACAGTGTTCCATCATCATTTAGTCAGCTGTGTTCAATCTCACAAAATCCTGCAAGGATCATTCATCCTTGTGCGGAGTCCATTCACAGGATGTAGTTTCTTACTAAACAAGGATGAGGATGACATTTAGCATAAAGTGTGTCTAGACCAAATTCTGATGTGTTGGGTGCAGAGGTTAGTCAAAGTAATGCATTTTGTTTGTGACGCAGACACGTGTATCTCTAATTGGAGGTAAAGCTTGTGCGGTAAGCAGCAGTCTTTCAGTGACTCATGCCCTCAGTATTCATGCAAGCAGTTATTTTGTGGGAGTAAGCTTTTATTTCAAGGAAATGCTCGATGTCTCATTTGGAAACTTTTAAAGACAAGTATGTCTGAAAATTGATCAAATCCTTCTTCATTCCTCCTTTAAGTACTCAGTTTCAGTTTGACTGTGAGCCCAGATGGGAATCAGCAAGTGTCGGGTATCCGCGGATGCTTCTTGGAAAGAAACACATGTTATTGTCAGCTGCTTGCCTCTGTGTCTGTGTGTGTGTGTGAGGGAGAGATCTGTATGGTATTTTTCACCGTAGCTATCTATAGGCTGCATCTGTGTTAAAATAGGAGGAGGCAAGATGTTAATCTCACACTCATCTATAATCCTGCCATCATCAGCAGTGACCACATCTGTGTCTCTTTATGAACGTTAACTGTAAAAACATCCACCTTGTATTTTGTCATCTCTGTAGTGCTAAAGGTCCTGCCACAGTATGAGCTCACAGAATAAGCTTGCACCTAATGTTCCACAAATAGAACCAAAAATAGAGGAGCGGCCTTCAGTTTCTTTGCTCCACATAATGAAAAAAACAGGCCAATAGCCTCATTAAAGAGCTTCTTATCTTTGACCTTTTACTGTGAATTCTGAATTTGGTTATCAACACACTTTGCTCATGCTTTTAAAATGTAGACCCTATATCTTTAAAATATGTATTTTGATATAGCCTTTTTTTTTTTTACATTTTGACTGTCTTCAATGACTCTATTAGGCCTTTTTCACAGGTGATATGATGGAGCACAGGTGTTGGTGACAACATTAATGATGGTTTTGCTCTATTCAGGTGTCCCAGTAAGTCAAGACAGGGTGACAGTAGTGATGAGAATACTCTTTCTGTCAAGCTACCCAGTCTGTTTTGTTCACCTGTTGCTAGTCAATTGACTCATGAATGACTCTCATGGTTCTCGTCAAAGCTCCAGCTGGGAGATGTGTGTGAGGGGAAAGTTATCTACCCTGATTTCGTCCTATAAATATATAGATAAACTACTATGTTAAGTGCCATAATCGTATTGACACCAGCAAAATAGCCATCATGAATGTCACTCAGAATCGACTCCCCTGTACTAAAAAAACACTAAGACATCGAAACCCCCTGCAGCTCAGTTATTAGCCAGAGCCAAGAGAAGAGAACTGGATTCCTGTAACATTTAGAATTGATTTTTAGGTTCCTCTTTCTTATATATAAAGCCCATAATAGTCCAGGACCAAGATACATTGCTAATTCCCTTGTTCAGTCCCAAGAAAATCCATGATGCCCCAAAGCTGTGGAACACACTACCTATAGATAACAGGGAAGGCAGCTCTCGAAATATTTTGAAAAGAAAACTAAAAACGTATCTTTTCACTTTAGCCTTTAACGACCTATGACTTTGCTGGCACAGGCCTGAAACTGTGTTTTGTAATTTACACTAATGCATGGCTTTTATACATCCTACTATGTACTGTTGTAAAGCACTTTGAGTTGCATTTCTTGTATTCAGGGTGCTATACAAATAAAGTTTATTATCTGACCAGCCTGTCAGTTACTGCTTACTGCTGTGGTGTGTACTTTCTGCCATCAGGTCAGCTGCTGATCTTACTTCTGCTTGTGAACTAAGTTCCTCTGTAAGAGTCATTAAAACAGAACTATTTGTCTCACTGAAACTGACCCTAAACTGACCCATCAATAGAGAGGCAAATTTGTTTATGTCCAACTTAACAGTGCTGACACTAGAAAAAAAGACTTTCATGTGCAATGATGAAGATTATTCACAGCCACTGTTCTTCTCTTATGTTGCACAGTGAAACTCATCCAGTGTTGAGTCTTAGCCCTTAGCACTGATTTTTTTAATCTGCCTGTCAGATGATAATTTCTTCATTTCATTTCTAATGCAAATCAGCTTGTTTTTGTCTTTCTACTTGTGTTTTCTTGTTATAATCTGTCTATTTAGCTTTGATTTGAGATGTTGAAAAAATTCTTTACACAAGTGAAATTTCAGTGCATACAAGTGGACTACACGTCTCACAGAACAGCCCTCTCCTTCTCCCCCTCTCTATCTGCACTGCAATTTTAACAGCGTGTTATTCCCGGTAATACGCACCAGCAGCATTTCCCATCATTGCTGATTATGTATGAAGGCCACATTATTTGCATGTAGTCTGAGCCGTTTCATTCTCAGAAGGGCGTCATGTCCTCCCTCTCTCTCCGTGAAGTACAATGTTCCGGTGCAAGTGTTTATAAAACTGTGCATGTGTTTACATGTGTGCTTGTGAGCCAGCATTCTGTATCTAATTGTACAGTGTGTGTGTGTGTGTGAGAGTGTGTGCGTGTGCATGACTGTTATGTAATGTGCTCTTCCAAAGTCACCAAGAAGGTCTACATCTGAGAGGTGACTCATCCACTTCTCCTTGGACAGCAGCAGCATAAAAACTGGACTCCAGCGCCATCTACTGTGCTGCCTGTGGAAAAGCACTTCTAATGGACAAAACATCTGTATGTTTTTTTGTGTTTGTTTTTGGTCATTTTACTTGTTTTTTTCCCACTGCATGACTCCTGATATATCGACACTCACCATATATGTCAGGATACAAGGGAGCAGTTGTTAGTGAAAGGCAGCTGGATTGTCCATTCACAATTACCAGTCAGATGTTTCTATCTAATGATCTGTTGCTTCATGCTGACAGTATACAAGCTGAGAGGATGGCTCTTTTTTTTGTTTAAATGCCCCTCAGGTCTCTGTGAGTCTAATATCACATAGACAGATACATTGTCGCAGCACTTCATTAAAGCCACAGTGCTTACACTTTGTGAAATACTGTATATAAAGCCATCATCAATATTTATTGTGGCTGCATTATTACACCCACAGTAAATATATCTTGTGTATGTTACTGGGTTTATTCTTTGACTTGTTGGATATTTTTTGCAAACAGTGGGATAATAACTTTTTTGAACAACGCTTGGTCACCCTGCTGGAGTTTGTAAAGATGGACTATCTCTCAGGTCCAACAGAGCTTAAAAGATTAAAGAAAACAAATGAGTGTTATAAACGCAGGCACCAGTTTATTAGGTGCACATGTAATCTAATGCCATCCAGTACAACAGCCCGGCCAGACATTTGTCTTTGTGAAGCCTTGAACATTTAATGCCAACAATAGCTTAATAAAATTATGGATGTCTTAAAGATTGAATAGAATTAATTGCAGGCATTTGCCAGACATTTAATTACATCAGCCAGAGAGATTTTGTCAGCTTCCATGTAGCTCTTAATTATAGTGTGTATTCTGTCTTTTATTTTCTGTGTGAGGTTAAATGATCTTTTTAAAGAGCATAAAGGAGAAATTTCACTCAAATAGTTCACTGTATATCATTAAGCAGGACAAAAACTACAGTAAAATGATGTAGATGATGAGCACCTTTATTGGTGACCAAAAGACTGACAATGATCAACTGATGGTGAACAACTTTTACCTAAGACATACTGGAGATATAATACTGGAGATGTTACATCTCTCTGCTGTTATGAAGGAGAAGAAAATTAGCAGTGCACAATTTTTTTTTTTTCCCAGATAAAATAGTCAAGTTCTGCCTGCCAATTCATTGCACACTAAAAACAGAATATGGTCTTGGATATTACGATCTGAAGACTTTTGCTCTCTTTCAAAGCAAAAATCTTTTTTTTTTTTGTCTTAGATTAACTCAGATTAACCATGTCGTGTGTAATGTCATGTCATGTCATGTCCATGTCATGGGACTTCTTGCCATGATGAATATTCAAAGGAGTTGGCACTTACTGTAATCCCAGTGAAGGCTCACACAGTCAGTACAGAAACCAATAACTGAGGCACAGACACTTTCAACACCTCAGTTCTAGGAGCCAGACGTCTATTATACATTTAGTCCAATGCACATGTTTAGTGTCATCTTTAGATAAGGACATCTGCACATTATCATCAGAATGTATATAATTAAGTTGTACTGAGTCGCAGTTAAAAGATAAGGTCTATTAGTTATAGATAAAAGGTTAAAGGGTCAAAGCCAATCTGAGCCAGTACTGATTGTAATATCTCCTTTTACTGCTGTCTTATCTTCCTAATAACTATCAATATACCGTTCCTTTTTTTTTTTTCACTTTTACGTTTAAATTATGACATTGCCACACCTTACTCTGGTGGATTAAAGTTGATCTGTAACATCAAGCAGAGTCTTACTGATGATCCACAGTTACACGTTTGCCCAGGATCTGCCAACACTGCCTTTCAAAGGGAAGGACAAACAATTTTTGTTCATTTTTAATAATGGAAAGAGTTCCAGTACCAGGTCTATCAAACTCTGTAACTTCCTGATCCAAAGCAAGTTATAAATAATACAATAATAATCTAAAGGTTAACAAGTAAATTCAAGTTTTACTTTCTAATTGTACATTGAAAGTAAAAGTGAAAAATTGCATAATTAGAAATACTTTTTTTTTTTCAGTATTATTACCCCTATCTTATTGATTACAGTTGTGCTTCCATCACTTCAAATTTTTTTTTTATAAAAATACTGATTAGTCACTGGATCAGAATTATAAGACTACTGCTTATTATTCTAAATTAAATCGAATCACAAAGATTATCTTAAAATGTCTTTATTCAACATATTATAAGTAGTGTTTTTTATTTGCTAATTAGCATGCTGCCTCATAAAATCCAGCTGTGTAATGGTATTTGTAAATGTTAGGCATTGCTTTGTAGTGAACACCCAGAAGTGTTTAGAATGTTTCATCTTCTAAAACTGTTTTATTTTATTTCTTTTCTTTTCTTTCTTTCTGTCATTCACTTACTGGCCACATTATAATTTGCCCTGCAGAGAAAAATAAATGCAATATCTTTTAGCTGGCCATAAACTGAAAATACACAGTGTATATCATGTTGTCACAGAGAAAACTGCACAGTCTACTGAATCATTTACTGGCTGTTCATTTTGACTGAAAATAAATCCATTGTAATCTTTATACATATTCATTGTGTTGTTATGCATTTAAGTCCCTCTTTTATTTTGATTTTCATGACTTTGTTCAAGAACATAAAATGCAAAATATAGACAGTCTTGCAAAACCAAGCAGGCAACCAATCTTTAAATCCACAGATGACAAGCGAAGCATCTCATTTATAAATGTTTATAGACTGATGTGGCAGCTCAGTTGCTGAGCTCTGGCACTGAATGTCTTGCTGTCATGTCATGCATGTCATAGCTTATCTTTTTATGGCCCCATTTGCCTAATTGTCGTCTGGATGATACTCTGAGACCAAACTCGATCATCTCCATGGCAACCAGATTGGATTGGGTGTAAAAACTTGTCCTGGTATGAGGTTTTGTGTTCCAGGGGAAAGCAAAGAAAAGGCAGGATGCAGATATCCCACACTCTAAAAACAATACCCTGGCATAATTAAAAAAAAACTGAGGTAACAATTTGCATGCATCTTTTTAAGTTGTTCTAACTCTGACATTATTGAGTAAATCCTATACGAGTCTTTTATAGTTAGTCAAACCACCAAAGTATCCTTTCTGCTCAGCAGAGGTCCTCATCTCCTCGATTATTAAGCAAAATGAGGTGATTTCATTCTCACTTTAAATTCTTCAAAATGGAAATAGAAATATTTTTATTTGTTATTGTCAGTACAGTACAGTGAGTAGACAGACTGTTCCATAAACACAAGACAAGAAACTGCAAAGGACGATCCCCTCAAAAGATGATTTTTTTTTTTCAAAATTTGAGGAAATGCCTTTCTCTGCAACAAGGCGTGTGCTCTTTTATCATTGTTTTAATTATTCTCAAACTAGGTTTTACAAAAGTAAGGAAAGCAGTGTTTTCACTTTCACATTTTGCATACAACATAGATTACTCCTGCCTGTTTGACTACAAAGTAAGTGATATACAAAAGAAGAAAACTTTCCACACCAGTGTCTGCATAGTTTATTCATAAGCTTTTAGTCCTTCAATGAGACATTCAGGGAGAAAAAGAAGGCAAGAACACTTTGGTGTATTTACATTCGAGTGATTTGCCCCATTGCAAAACATCTGTGCTCTCCTGACAAGATCACACTCAAGGGCACTGTAGCTCTATGGTGTGTGGCAGTACTTTCAGTTTTATGACACTGCAAATGCAAATTTGATGTGGTCATTTTTACAAAGTACTTTCAATAAAATAGTACTTCAAAATAATGTTTATCCTAAACAGCATGGGCTAGAAAACAACTTTTCATTTTACTTTTGAGAAAACTACAGATACTCTTTAATTTATTACATCGCTGTGTTCACCTTTTTCAAAGATGTGTGGCAGGTGGATAACAGTGACCTCTAGTGAAATATTTGCGTAATAACATGGCCATGGATAATAAAGGATCTTTGAATCACAAGAACTCTAAGATACTGTAAACTGTTTGGGAAAAGGCTACACAGCAAAATCCTTTAAGTGAATGTAAATGATTGAGTAATGAGAAGCTTTGAGACAGAATATGTCAAAAAAATGTTTCAATCTTTGAAAATGATCACTGGTTTATCAATTTAAACTTAAGCAATAAAAGCACAGGAGTTGGAAGTTTTGTAGAAAAACACTGTTAGCAAGACACAACTAGAAGCTTTAACTATGTCCCAATTACAGTGCATTATAAGGCTGAGCTTTTCAAAAACTTCTCCAATTGCAGCCAAGACTTGCAGCTTTCTTTTCCCCAAATTTGGAGAAGACAACTGGAAATTCACCAGACTGAACTCCATCACTGGAGCCAAAAGCTCGCCTTGGGTATTTGTTTGAGTGACACTGTCAGTACTGTTATGGTCCCGCTGTGCCAGCACTGCTGCTCATTAGTCAACTGTAAAAGAAACTGGTGTTCCAGGCTCGTGGAGCTGTAAATGTGACACCATATTCCTGAAAAAATAAACAACCCTTCATCATCTTAACAACATGCTGCTGGATAATTAAGAGTTTCAAAAAGTAATCTGTAGTGAGCAGGAGCTGTTTTACACCCGCAATTATTCTGTGTTTCTAAAAATGAATGTTTATTCTACAGGTCATTTAATTGAATTCAGCCTTCTGTGGTGTAAAAGAAATTGGTGACAAACAAAATTTATAATTGCAATTCTGTGGCCGAGGAATCCAAATGATGTTAATTTATACGATTTATTGTTATTTCACTGACAGTGAGCTGATTTCAGAGAACATAAACAGCATGTGTCAGTGTTTCATCTGATGGACGTGTACAAGTGGAAACATATTCAATATCATTCACTGAGTTATACATCAGTCAGCAGTGTCACTCAAATCTATGCAACTCTACACACACACACACTCTCACACACAGTCACTTGTTTGTAAATGAGATATTGTGAGTCAGAAGAATCTGCCTTGAGATAAAAACATTGAACACAATTGACAAATTTTATTTTCAGACAGTATCTTTCCCTTATCGATACGTCACACTGTGAATTTACTCTTGATATTATGTGTGGAGGAACAAACATTGTTACAGCACCTTCTTTATGTTTGACATGTGAGTTTCTGCATGTAAATCAGGCTCTGTATCATGTTTATAGTTTATCTAATAATGGCCAATTTGTGTCCAGAGTTGCACTGAGGAGCTAATGATCTATGGAGAAAGATAAAGTAAAATTGCAGCTATTTTAAAACATTTGAAGTTTGGTATTATTATTAAACTAAAAAGCTATTTGAACTCTATTTATAAAAGTGAAACAGTTAGTCATTTCTTGCTCTGTCTGTCACTCTCTTTTTTGCAGCACTGTCCACTGCTGACTTGAAGTTTAAGCAGCTGCTTCTCTGGTCCAAGCCATGGCGATTATCTCTGGCCGTTATGGGGCAAGGTTATTCCTTTGTAGCTGCAAAAAATGAGCTGTCTGTCCAAATTCACCCCCTCATCCTTTGTTCTCCAGCTTACAAGTTGATTGAATTTATCTAACAATCTGCACCATGCAAACAAATGACATTACAAATTAAAATTATTGAAAAAAATGGCAGCTACAGTGTGAGCCTATAGTTAGAAAAAATGTTAATAAAAGATCCTTTATTATATACAATATGTTTATGTATTGAATTGTATGAAACTATATGTGTTTACATTGAAACTAGATTTTGACACAGAACTCTACAAACCTTCAGGATTGGGCTGAAATGCAGGAGCCATGTTACCACAAAACATTTACCACAAGCTAATCGCCTCTCCTCAGACCTTTAGGGCCCCTAAGTGTCTGGGCCTCTGGAGCAGCTTTTGCCTGGTTGGTAATCCGGCCCTGAAGTAGCCGCGGCAGTATTAATGATGTTTGACAGAAAGAACTCATGTGCCTGTTTAACAGCTGAAGCATTACAGTGATATAACCATCGATGCAGTATTTGTTTTGTTTGCGTGATGTTTAGAGGCAGTGGTCTGAATAAAGGATGGAGTTCTCATTCAGATCTCAAATGGCTGTCTATATACAAGGTGACCTAAATTACAGCCATCTTTTTACAGCTCACATTCAATTTCCATCAAATTTCTCCAAACACCGTGTGCAGCGTGAGCTGTGTTTTATGGACCAACAGCTGCCCAGAGGTTCCAGCAGGACAATATTAACCTCGGTATCTCCTGAGCTCTGGTGGCCTGCAAACCGACGGCACCAGACGAGTGGAGATATCTGAGATGGAGTTATGAGTATATGTTGGTCCCATAAACTTTGGAGCAAAGTAGATAAGATATCGAAAGTATAACGAAGGACATACTTCATATTCTCAAGGGCTTCCTCTATCTGTATTATGATGTTCAGAAAAAAGAAAATATTGCTGCATATAAGGAGCATGTGTTTCCTGATATGTAGCAGATTTTATTGTGCGCTGTGGGAAGTGAATGAGAAGATAAGACAGAGGGAGGATGGGTGATAAACTCCTGTTTGGATGAATGCTGAAAATCTCACCCCACTCGGCAACAGAAAATGAAAAAGAATGTCTTACTAGCTAACCAAACAGCAACTTTGCATATGAATAGTGAGAATATGAGAAATCATAACCATGGCTTTACTAATAACTACATCTGGAACATGAATTATTCATGAGGTGTGCACCCCATACAGTAAGATCTGTGTGTGTGTGTGTGTGTGTGTGTGTGTGTGAGAGAGAGAGAGAGAGAGAGAGAGAGAGAGAGAGAGAGGGAGCATGAACATCATGCCCTGGATGCGTTATCTCCTCTTCTGTTTTCTCATTAAGCAGATGGGTGAGGAACCATATTTAAATTTTTTAAAAAGTGTTATTTCTTGGCAACACTCAGTCATTTCCTCTTGCTATTTGTTCTCCATGAAACAGGCTGTTGGCATTGAGGGGGGGAGTAGGAGAAACAAACAGGCTGTTTTTGGTTGAAGGTGCAGCAGTCGTGATGACAGAACGTGGGCCAATGTTTACTCATCTTGGGAATGAAAGACTCCTCTGACTTTGCAGAGGATTTAGAAGTTAGACAAGCATGTCCAAGCACACACACACACACACACACACACACACACACACACACACACACACACACTCGTAAAGACAAACAAAGCCTTCTGACTCAATTCCTTCTCTCTCCTTCTCTCCTTCTGCCACTTTCTCCTTAATTAGTTTGCCTCCCTTGTTCTTCCCATCTCGCTCCACAATTTTTTTCCATCCTCTTGCTGCCTGTCCTGCTTTCAAAGCAATATTTTTTTTTACTTTGCAACAAATGAGATTTCACGTAGTTTCAGGAGGGGGAGGAATGTAAGTCAGAATAAGTAGGAAAAAGGTGTGTTTTTTAATTAAAGGCTAGAAGGTAGGTAAATTTATCATCATCACTTCAGACCTCCAATTTCTGATTGTGGGAATCTGATGTATGTTCAGGGTCACCGGCCTCCGGTGTCCACACAAAAGCTTCTATCATACATTTATTGGTATGTTTTTATCTTTAAGTCCATTCAGGCTTGGCTTCCCAACTTTGTGACTTTTTACATATCTTAATCACAAGCTGGAAATAACTGTGATGGCTTCAGGAATTGGTTTTGTTATCTGTCCCTGAGTTCAGAACTGATTGAGTCAAAGGTGCTTTTATGGATTGAACTTGCTGCAAAATGATTTAAAGCTGAAAATTATATTTGTGAGTTTAAAATGATAAAGAAGGAACATCCGGACCTTTTCAGTTTTAAATTTAAATATGCGTTGACCCCTGTGAATGTGCAAAACACAGACCATGGAATTGGCGAAAATTCACAGTATAAGCTTAAAGAATATTTGCAGTGTGCAAGAAAGAGTCCAAGATTCAGATGTGCCAACTTAATAATTGGGCAGGTGCAAAAAGTGCATCCTCTTTTTTAACTTACTTTTCAAAACAAATCCACCCTGATAATCACACTGAAATTCCATTTTATTTTCTCCTTCATTATTCAGTAATTTTCACTGATGAGCTGATTATTCATTTTGCAAAAAACATTGAAGATGCAGTTAGAAATGTAGAGATCTGGAACCATCTTGTTTATACTATTACTTTTTCTTGGATGAATCATTATTTTTCAAGTAAGTAACCTGTCTTCTTCAGCTGAAACTTTCGAGAAAGTTCAATGGCAGTGAGAGCAAATGGAATAAATAAATAAACAGAAGATTATATCACACAAATATCATCATCATCATCATTATCGCCACCATCATCATTATCATCTCCATCGTCATTGACTTTCAGACCTGATTTGGGTGGATCTAAAATATTCATAGCATCACAACAGGTAATCAGAGGTGTAATCAGGTTATAGGCCACACACACATACACACACACACACACACACACACACACACACACACACACACACACACACACACACAGAGTCTGTTGTCTCCTCAGAGTGCATGCAGGTTAACAGCTGCTGAACACGGGGCTGTTAAATATTTCAGGCGGTACACACATTCTTTCACCAGCCCGCCTCCCCTGCCGGCGTACTGGGATGTGTTATACCCAAAAAGCACGTCCATGACTTATTAATGCCACAGAGAGAGAAGGATGTCGAATGATGAATGATAGAAGGAAATAATAAGAATTGTTGCTCATTATGAAGAGGAGAGTAGTAAATGGTGAGTAATGTGCGTGTTTGTTCCAGCGTCCTCATTAAGACAGTTTGTTTAAAAGTTTTTGATGAGTTAACTCAGGTCTTCAAGTTACTTTAATAAACTTCACTCAGGAGATCATATATCATCTAAAGATTTTTTTTCTTTTATTTCCCATTTGAGTTTAAATCTATTTGGAATAAACAAAGGGATGTTTGATTAAGAGGAACATAAGATTAGATAATTCATCATCTATTCTATACCCAGAGGAGAAATTCAGGAAACATGTCTTTGTTTTCTTTTTGTAAAGTTTTATCCAACTTTTCCATATAGCTCTGACTTTCCAGGACATTTCAGAACTGCTCCAGACTCCTTCATGATCACGGACATTTATTTCTAAGTTTGTTATTTTTCGACACATTGAAGGTTCCGGGTTCAAATCCAAGACCTTCTGTGCTACAAATCAATCACACAGTCCAAAGAAAGGCAGACTGGTGACCTGTGGCTGTGACTGTGAGTGGTTGTCTGTATGTCTTTGATAGACTGGTGACCTGTTACCCACACTCGCTTTCTCTGTCTTTGAAACTTTATTTTCCAGCTGGGGCATTGTGGGTACTCTGTAAATTCTAACTAGTTTAGTTTATTTGAAAAAAAGTCTGGAAACCAACTGCCTCACTTTTTAAAAAAGTATTTAAATTTGAATTAAAGTTGAACCAATAAACAACTAAAAGTTAGTTAAACAGATTTGTTTAAGTAAGTTTACTTAGATTTCAGGTAAGCTTACTAAATGACTGCAAGTAAGTTTACTCTTAGACCTTCTTTTATCTTACTAAAGACAAGCTGTGACTGTGAGTGGTTGTCTGCATGTCTTTGATAGACTGGTGACCTGTTGTCCACACTTGCTTTTTCTGTCCTTGTGACTTTATTTTCTGGCTGGGGCATTGTGGGAAGGATCCCAGGTTTCAACTGTTTGGAGGCATCTGGATCAGAATGAGGCCACACTGAAAATTAAACTTTCTCTCAGCTGACAAAAGACAAAACACTCATGCCACCCAAACAGTGAATGCTGGTAGTTTTTCTGTTTATTGAGTGTGTTTTGCCTCTATCAGATGCGGTCCCTGGTTGGAATCAAACTGGGGATGTTGCGATCATATGGTCTTATTTTTCTGGCCACCATGATGCTCTGACGAACGCTGCCTTTCAAAATAACTCTTACAAGGGCTGAGGCCCATGTTTTCAAGGACGGCGGATTTGTAGTTTATGACCAGAAAGATGACAGAATAAAGTTTGTGTCCTGTCAGCAGTATTCTTGTCACTCTAGTGAGGGTTAGGGCAGCTGTTAAGACACTTAAGCTGGCAATAAAGCATACTGTATGTCGTTCTGGACAGAGGAGTGGCTGCAGGAGATGAGCAGGCCGAGTTATCACAGAGGCAGAGCTGGGGGAGTTTGAACCTCAAGGAAAGGTTGTTGTGGGAGTTTATTTCTTGCTCTATTTGATTTTTTGATTGTTGCTTTTGTTTTAAATAGGAGGTTGAATACATCTGAGAAACAGGCTCACAGATCAGGACAGACCATTTGTCTGTTTTCTCTTCCCCATTCCCTCTTCTTTTTCTCTTTTCCTTCCTCATGATCCTGCTCACATTTTCTCCCCCTTCTCTTCCTTCCTGCCTTTCTCTCCCATCTTCTCTCTTCCCTCTTTTATTCTCTCCTATTTTCTCTTGTCTTACTCCTACAGGACATACGTCTACGTCCCTCCTTTTCTTCACCCTCCCTTTATCTCCCACCTTCTCCTTCCTATCTACTCATCCCTTCTTCTCTCTCTTTTTAATCCAGTTGTTGCTCCTCACTTTTTCCTCCCCTCACACTCTCTCCCTCCAGCTCTATTTCCCTCCTTCTTCCCTTCTTTTCCTCTCTGGATTCCCCCCCATGACACCTCCTTGCTGTAGCTCAGTCTTCCTCCACACCCTTCGTCTCTCGTCTACCTCTCTTATGGGCCATGGTGATAACAGATTTTGCTCAGGCTTTTTCTCATAATCCCCTCTAATGCAAAACAAATCCTGAGTGTTTCTTAACAATAAAAAAACAGAAGCTCCATCTCAGTCGGCCTGCTACATCCTACTTCCTACAAATCCAGATGGAGTACATTGGTCTTCTCTTTTGTTTAAAAAAAGATGGACAAAATGGATTCAAAGATATATATATGTAGAAGTGTGTGTGTGTGTGTGTGTGTCTGTGTGTGGGGGCACACAATTAAATAAGAACCATTAGTAGTACCAACACAAACTGTAAAAAGAACTCTGCTTAACCCATTCATTTAAATGGAGCTAATTAGAGGAGCTGTCTGGGGAGAAGGCCCTCACTGGGCCATATGTATATGTGCGTTTGTGTTTGTGTGTGTGTAGCAGGTTTTTCATAAGATAAATGGATGCTGCTTAACAGTGCAGTAAATACAGAGGTCTCACAAGGGTATTACCGCTCTCGCTCTCTTTATTTTCCGTGTAACTCCCTCTCTGACACACACGCTTACATTTGGTCTACCACGCTCTCTCTCACTCATTAATCCTTTAACTCTTGCTTGCGCTCTTATTTCAGCGTATCAGACATAAAATTCAAGGATTTAAGACCTTTTTAATGCCAAACTAATTGCAGGAATTTCTCACTGAATTAGCTGATGGAAATTCAAAAATGAGCAGAACGCAAACACAGGACAACAAGAAAGCAATTATTAGTAGTCCAGTAGTGTATTGATGCAGATATGGTTCATATTGCACCTGTTGTCTAATTAATCTAAGAGCATGAGGTGCAAAACAAGAGTTGCAGCACAGTGGGAAAAAATAAGAGTCCTAATAGTTGTACTGAAAATAGGTAATCATTTTAAAGCTGAATGATTTATCTCAGTATCTAAACACTGTTCTCATCTTAGGATCTGCATACTTTACATTTTTTTGTTAATCTCCACTCTATTTTATTCAGAGCTATTCTTTTCCCCTTTTATCTAATGTTAACTCCTCCATCCCAACTCTCTCTCTCTCTCTGTCTGTGTCTCCTGTTTGGTCTGTTCAGACAGGATATCATCATTTATCTTATCACAATAAATCATCATCATCCATCACCGTAGGTGGTGCTGCAGTGAATTGTGAGTGTGGCTCATCCGCATGCTTCAAAAAGATATCGTAAAGCGGAGTGATGAAACAATATCAGCCATTACTGATGATGAGAACTTGGATGCTTATAAAGTAAGCGAAACTTTAGCGACGGCACAAACACAGAAACGAAGCGATTAATCAGTCAGGCCTGGTAAGTGCACGCATTCATTTCAGTCTGCCACTTCAGAAGCCTCCATGGCTGACAAAGGACTGAGTGAAAATAAACAGCAGCGTCAAGATAAGATGAATCTCTAAAGACAGGTGGAGTGAAAAAGAGAGGGGAAACGTGAGGAGGAAAAAATGTGACTTTATTCTTCAATCAAAATGGCAGGCGGTCCATTTTTTTTTATGGCAGGGAACAATTTCAACTCAATTTAGTCTCACATTAAAAATGTAATTGCGCCACCAGATGAGAGAGTGATTCAATCAAAACTTCAAAATCAAAAGTAAAAGGATATGAAAGAAATTATAGCCTGTTCTTAGCAGCGGAGCATGGAGAGTGGCTGGATGTTTTATACTCACAGCTAGACATCATTTTCATGCCAATCCATGCTCCATAACCCAGTCTCCCCAGGCTAATTGGTTATCATTTCCTTTAGATAGTCACTAGAATCATTATTTTTTTATCATTACATATCAGCAGGCACATGACAGACATTTTAAAGTCATATCATTTGGTGTGTGAGAGCAAAATGGGTCGAGCAGAAAGAACCAGCTTTGGTTACTTTTGCAAAAGCTCTTGTTTACTTGATAAAAGGTTCCAGCAGCATGTTCACAACTGGGATCTGCAGTCACCACTGTTACAATCAGCACTGCAGAAGCTGCTCGGGGAGGTTAACAACTTCAGGTGCAGTCTGTAATATTCCTCTTCACACGGTGACTGTTATTTATCAGCGAGAGCTTCTAAGCGTTGTTGATCCATGCTTGTCACTCCTCTGTCAGTGGCTGCTGAGAATTCAAACAGTCTCAACAGGTGCAAGTGGCCCAGCTCTGTATTCGCTGATAATACTTCCCTAAACTACCAACGCTGTGCTCTGCACTTTTCTTCAAAACCTGAGCAAACATGTGTGCAGCATTTGAAAGGTGGGGGAAGCTGCAGAGGTTTAAAATGCAGTATTATATTAGAAGTGACCTCCCTCTTTTCAAGTTAAACACTAATGTGTATTTCTTTCTTCAGCATCACAACTGATTATATTCATTATCTATAATGAATTTTCATATTTTTGTTTTATATTTATTCATTTATTATTTATTATATATTTATCAATTTGAAGAACTTTGTCACTTTTGGGAAACATTTTTTTGTTGTTGTTGTTGTTTTTGCATTAGGCAATGGAGTTGCCCCAAGAAAAAAAGAATATTGTATTCCAAATTTATTATGTTTTCATCTTCAAAAGGATGCTTAGCTTTGCAACTTTAATGTATTGATTAGATGTCAGTTTAAACTGGGGCTACCTATAATGTTGCGAATGTAGGCCACATGAGCTGGACAGATTTTTCATGCCTTTATTGGGCAGTGACAGTAAAGAGATGACAGGAAATGAAAGGACAACCTACAACCAAGGTCTTTTATTTTAGTTCCCAACAGTCACCACTAGATGTTACTAAAGAGCCATAACTTCCTGACAGCACTTCAGTACCAACTTCTTCCCAGCCCGTACTGTGATTCGAACTTGCGACCTCCCAATCACAAGCCGGCTTTTCCAATCTCCAGACTACAAACAACCCAGTCTGGCCCTTGCCGTGAGCAACAGGACTTGTGGATAAATATAGATACTACAAGCCACGGTGCAGCGTGTGCAAGTGAATTGATTGTAACAACACGAGACAGCTCCTGGTGGACTCAGCGCAGACAGAGCTGGACAGCAGCATGCTGAAAACATTTCTTGAACCTTACTTTGATTTGATTCCGAGAGGACGGGGAATTTTTTGTTTGGGGAATTGAAGCCAGGCACGCTTATGTTCCATTCATTTCAGCTCAGTGTTGCTACATGACAACAGAGAGCAGAAATGGAGATTCAGAGAGCAGCAGCCAGTGATGCTGAAAGAGACTGTTATGTAAAAACACACTCATCTAATCAGCCTAAATCACAATTTCGGGCACCCCACTCCTGCTAATTGAGATACTGCAGAGTCAACCTATTTACCCAAATGATAGTCTCACATTGAGCTTGGTTGTTACCAACTTTCTTCGCACACAAAAAGTGATGAAATGAGGCTTTTTTCTAAGGAGCAGCGAAAGCAGCACCATCATTTGTAGCACACTGTGAGGGAGACATTTAATGTACTGACATCAGCTTTCAGGATTTCTTGGTAGTGATGACCTTTCAAAACTTCCAGCCAATTATCGCTCAGCGCCACTTGGGCCAAAGTGCAAACCTCCCTTGTTTAATAATATCACAGGGTAAGAGACAGGCAGATAGACAGTAAAAAAGTGTAGATCAGTCAGCGACAGGCAGGGAAGTATATGGGAAAGTAATGTCTCAGGTTTTATTAAAAGTACGCTGACGAGAAGAGAGGTCAGGAAAATAAGGGAAAGGAAAGATGCAAAGATTGCACTACAGAAGCTGTTAAGTGTCTGCATCTGCCCATCACTCATTCCCTGCAGTGTGTGTGTGTGACTGTGTGTCTCGGCCATTAGTCACCGAGAGCTTCCTTAACGAGGTGCTCTTAATTGCCGAACTCTGCTGGGAGTTACTTTTCCCTCTCTGTCTCTCACCCAGTCATCACTTTCCTCCTCATCTCTTCTACCGTAACATTTTTGACTTGTTCTGCAACTCTCTCTCTCTCTCTCTCTCTCTCTTTTTCTTTCCTGTCATTTGTCTCAGATTTTGTTCATTTTCAATCGTTCTCTTTTGCTTCAGTGTCTTGAGGTTGGGTTTTGTGTGACAGCGGGGAGTGGAAAATACATAGCCCACATGTGTTTGGCCTAATGTAAGTGTGCATGTACATTAATATTAGTGTTGTGCAGTTATGCATTGCTTAGTGAGGCATTGCAGTAATATGTCAACTTTTTCAGTATTGTTTAGTTTAAGGGATTGCAATTGGAAATTTGGCAGTCACATTATAGCCACTAATCCCAGTAATGCTCCACTGCTTCAACAATTCTGGGGGTATTTTTGTTTGATTATTAGTGGGAGCTAGGAGAACAGTTGGTACCAGTTGCTGCAGGACTTGTTAGTTTCGCACGGGGTGAAGGAATGAGGAAGTTTAGCCTCTACCAAAAGAGAAGAAACGCAATCGTCCTTAACTTCATAGTTGTGATATGTACAGAAAGCTTCTTCCTCATTTTCTATCATTTGACCCAGATTCCAAAAAAGTTGGGACACTGTGTAAAATGAACTGTGCTGATGAGGTAAAACATTAAACGCATTGTATACGTCAAAAAGGATTAGCAAATTATCATTTTCTGCTCCAGTCATGTTTTATACAGTGTCCCAGCTTTTTTGGAATCAGGGTTGTAATAAGCTAAATAATGTAATCACTTTTTAAGTAGTAATGTGCAATGAGTAATTCATTTCATTTTTCAAGTGGCGTGCCCAGCACCAATTAGCATGCATTTCCTCATTTATATTTGTTTATCTCTGTATTTCTATATCCCCGAGTTGTTTCTTGCGGCAGGCAGGAAAACCAAGAGTGTGTGTGTACTGTATATATACGTGACTCACCTGCTCAACTAGCAAAAGCCAAAGGTCATTGACTTCCTGTCTGCCATGATAGCACTTCTGTATGTGCACTTCCAAGCCGTAAGTGTGTGTATGTGCGTGTGTGTGTGTGTGTAAGTGTCTGAGTGTAGAGAAAGTATATATATGTCCACTTGGCAACAATAAAAAGGCATGTCTCGATGAGTCAGATGGCTACATTGTGTTATTGGTCTGCCTGGCTGACATTCAGATCGTCTGGAGATATCCTGAAGCTGCTGCAGAGAAATGTAACCTGAGTCACTGTACAGGACCTGGATATAAAGTCGATTATGAGGGGGGTGGGTGGGGTGGGTGAGAGAGATGGAGAGAGAGAGGTTGCCTCTGGGTTGAGCTGTCAAAAGGACCTTTAGAGAGAAAGGTTTTGAATATTTTTTTTTCTTGCCTTATCTCACCACTCCTGTCTTCTCACCTCTCCTCTCCTGCAGAAATATGCAGGGCTCGTCCATCCGGCATCTATCCCGCATCCCACTGCAATATTTTACAAACTTGGGGGTGAATGAATGGTGCAATGTGGCAGAAAAAAGAGCAACTGCCATGCCTACGTGATAGTATGTCATTAGTAGGTCGTTATCTTGGTAGTATCTAGGGAAGATTTAAAATGCCCAAATTAGAACAGATCAAACAAAGGACTAATCAGACATTTGGTATTTCATTTTAGGAAGGACATTGAGGTCTGAGTCTGTCCTCTATTGAACAACTCTAAAAAGCAGTACACCTCTTTTCCTTGTTTTCTGTGTTGTCATTTCATTTTAATGTGGCATGGAAACTTTGTGTACCAGTTTTACTATGGGCTTGGAAAAGATTACTGCATTACATTCATCCTATGTCAATTTGGTGCAGACGCCCCCCCTTAAAACTGCCTTAAAACTCTTGGACAGTGGATCACCCTACCTTAAAAAGTTATTTTTAAAACACTGACAGAAGTTGTCTTCTAGTCATGGTCATTAGTACGGAGCCCCTTAGGGAACATGGGGGAAATTTTTTGAAGGGTTAAAAAAAAAAAAAAAAGATCAAGTTTTGCGAGATCTCGCAAAAGTGTTTACATTAGGAGCATGTTCTTCCGGGAATGACAATAGACACAATCATTGAGTTGTATGTACCGGTGTTGATTTTTTGTGTTCAACGTTCGCAAAAAGGGAGACATGGAGGACGATTTGGAGCGTGAGAGAAGTCCCAAAAGAGGACATTATGCGGATGAAGAATACGCTTTCCGACAAGAAAGTCCTCTGTGCCTAGTACTGTTTTAATATCTTTGTATTTTAGGCCCAAGTCAAAATAAAGCTCAATAAACTTCTCCCACTCCATTGTTATGTCTGTTGCGTCTCCGCTCTGGCCACAGATGACCCGGAAGAACATGCTCTTAATATAAATATAAGTTTTGCGAGATCTCGCAAAAGTGTTTAAATTAGGAGCATGTTCTTCCGGGAATGACAATAGACACAATCATTGAGTTGTATGTACCGGTGTTGATTTTTTGTGTTCAACGTTCACAAAAAGGGAGACATGGAGGACGATTTGACGTTTCCTCAATCAACACATACTCCTAATGTAAACACTTTTGCGAGATCTCAAAAACTTGCAAAACTTGATCTTTTTTTTTTTTTTTTAACCCTTCAAAATAATTTCCTCCATGTCCCCTAAGGGGCTCCGTACATTAGTACTGGATATCAAACCTAAATTCTTTAAAAGTACCAACCTAAATATGCTCATTGCATTCAATGAGCATCAAAGGCTTGGTCAAAATTCAACTCTTGTTAACGTTCATCAGATATTTTCTTAAAAAAAACAACAACAACCCATAGTTCTTTAGTATTAATTTTTCCTTTTCTTCTTACTATTTTGTAATGTTTCTTAATATAAGACGTTGAGCCTCATTGTAGAACTGTAGAACTAGACTAGACAGTGACTTTGACCTCATAGCGTACATCCTGTGTATACTCAACAGCTACCTTGTATAAATCACATACAGCTGTGCCATCTGCCATTCAAACACCCGAGGATGCCAACAACCTGTGTGATAATCACACTTCAGTTTCATCTAGATTTCAGCAGGGAGGGGACCTGAGGTTACAAAGACTCTCAGCCATGTTTTGATCACTGATAGCTGGAGCAGATTGTCAGAACCAGCAGTAAATGAGACTGCATGTCTCCGGGACAATACTGAAATATCTCAGGTTCCTTATTCAGCTTTCTCCTATTCTGATATGAGCATATCTGGTTTGCTTCAAAGGATTGTAAAATACAGATTTTTGAAAGTTGCTGTTTGCCTGTGATTGTCGGTTTCCTCCCTGTGGCAGCCTTATAAATGCTGCTTACTTCAGCTTAATTGCCATTTCAAGATTAGTGATAAGTGTCCTAGCTGGAACTTGACTGGCAATACACTCCCCACCTCAAGGCTAAAGGCTGCACATTGTAGATTTGAATATTAGTATGCATGTATGCATGAATCTTTGGATGCTGAGGACTGATTTTTTTTTTTTTTTTTTTTTGCACAGCATTGTGTTTGTCAGGGTCTGGAAACCCAATCATCTCGCCCCAGGCACTGATCTCTTGGATAAAGTGCCTTGCTGAAGGGCTATTTGTCCTGACTGACACTTTTGTTATAAGCATTTTCTTCCCCTCTCATGGCTTTTCTTGCTTCAAGGTAATCTTGGTGACCCCTAACTTGACTTTTTACTTCCATCCAATGCAGGACTCTCATTTTTCCATATCTCTCTCTCGCTGTCTCTTTCTTCTTGATGGATTATAAATCATAAGCCAGCAACACTGTGCGTTTTTAATCATAATAAATGACACAGCAATGGTATATAACTCTGGAAACTGAAAGCCATGCTCTCACTGGGGGGCTCGAGACTTCAGATAGAGCCAAAATTCAAATCACTCTTGTTCCCACAGCAAGAAAATGTTCCTCTCACGCTCGTCCCCGTGTGCAGTTGTTTTGGAAAAATGATTTTACTTTTCCTCTCAGAAGCAGAAATGCAATGGGAATTAAAATGTGGGTGAGTCATAATATGCAGTTGGGAATCGTCATAAGGGACAAATCCTCCAACAGAAGCCAAAGTTAATAATTTTTGCTGTTTCTACTGTTTTTGTGACTACCCACCATGAAATTACATTAAATTTATTAGGCATTATTATTTGTGACAGTCCAACCCAATCCTGTAAATCAAAATCTGGGAGGCCTGACTTCCATGGAGTTGACTGACTGGCCTAGTCAGACAAAGATAAGATAACACGGTGAAATGCTTAGTTACTTTACAACATCTTAAAATGCAGCCCACAATGCGAAGGGATCACTGGTCACAGCGGTGGAAAACACAATGTAGATAAACAACACTAAACTTAGCACCGTCGTTTTTATATTCACACCCTGAGAATATTCTTTTTTTAATATGCATGGTTCCATATGGCTCCAGAATACTCAAGCGGATGGCGTATAGAGCAGATGAGTCTTAGCGGCATAAATAAAAGACATGGGAAAACAGCATCATTATCATTAGGGCTTTATCTCTATTTCACCGCCTTCCATCGTCATCCCTCTCTCTAATGTTATGTTGTCACATTTCCTTTTTCTGTACAGCACATTCAACATAAACTCGGCTCTATTTAATATCCTTTCTCTCTCTCTGCCTACACACACGTCTTTGTTGCTATTTATTATTCACTCTGATCCCTTGGTCAGAATGAGACCAGAATAGGACAGAAACAGTCCTGGTATGACAACAATGGATGTAATTTAGAAAGAAACAGCTTCATGAGGTTAAATAAAAACAATCAATTCATGAAATCACCATAAAATATCACCTAGTTATTAAAGTGAAGTGTTGCCTGCTCACATCGCTAACAGACACCTGAACAGCATGGAGGCTGACTGCAGTTCATTTAGCTTTGTTGTTGAAGTGGATGATGTGAAGAAGGAAGGGACTTGTGGAGGTTTTTTATTAGCCAGTGACTTTTTAAAATGCACGTCAGAGAAGAACGTCTCGAATAAAGAGTGGAGGGGGAAGAAGGAGGGCAAACATACAACTACAAGCCTTCCTGCATATAGCTGCTGTAAAACACCTCAAACATAATATACACAATTGGGATCAGCCGATATTCTGCATTTTGACACATATCGGGGTTTGTTCTCTCTTCATAAGAGATGCTGCTGAACCTGGAAGCTCCCTGCACATTTTGTTACAATTTTCAAACACAGATGTTGATGTTTATTGTCTAAGATGTTTAATAAACATATGCTTAAAGGCATAGAAACAAAGTTAAGTGCTAGAGTTCTTATTATTCAAAATTTTGAAACCAATATTTTCACTTTTACTGCAAATGAATATGGACTCCAAATATTGGTTATCGGCCTCCTTGACTACTAACAATCGGTATCGGTATCGGCCCTGAAAAAAACGTATCGGTCGATCTCTAATACACAATATAACAATTTCGTGCCACCAGGATTGAGACTATAACCTTATAGACACACATGAAAGATGAGATATCCTGATTTCAGAAAATGAAGAGCAGGGTCACATAATTTCATTTACTTTTTTGCCTACTTTATTAATGATCTCTGACACAACCTTTAGTGAGTTTTACAGTTACTGTAACGTCCCCTAAAGCGTGCTCATGCATATTTCTGAGAAGTCCTTATGCACAGATTTAATGAGCACAGAAGGCCATAGCTCTTCTCAGCAGGGTTAACGCTGTTTTACCGATATATATTTGCACATTTTCAACAGCCTGAAGGCAAATACTTTGGCTTTTAAACTGAGATTTAATCATAAATTTCAATTCAATTTCAGTTTTATTTATACAGTGCCATATCAGAACAGAAGTTTTCTCTCTCTGTTCATAGAGTAGGTCTGAGCCGTGCTCTTTATAATGTTATTCAGTGGGACCCAACAAAAGCAACAGCTGACGTATGTCTAATAAACAAATGTGGCTCTGACTTCCCTCAAATTCATCTGGACTTTGTGAGATGTGGAAGATCAGGATTTCTCAGCTTGAGAGCAGCTTATTTCGAATGTGAAAATTAAGATAATAAAGCGGAGTCTGAACTGTGTCTGGTTTAAAAGCCATTATCTCAACTCTCTGTCTTCTTCTTCTCTCAATCTGAATAAAAAATTGTCATTGAATTCACCAGCAAACGGGACATTGCATGGAAATACTTTTTGGGAGATGTGTCATACAGCAACCTGCCAACAGTTTATTGCTGAGTTCAGAGTAGTCCAGTTGTTACAGTGCATGTGTGAAACTTGAAACATCCTTTCTTCTGCTTTCGTCTGAATCCTGACACAAAGAACAAGCATCTTGTAGTATTTCATCTTTGAAGGGATTTCCTCATTTCTCAAACTCTGTGAGGCCATTTGGGGTTTATAAAGACAACATGGGAAGACACACACACAAACACACACACACATACACACACACACACACACAAACAAACTTGTACCTAATCTATCTCAGTCTCTTAATTGTTTTTTCCTCCCCTCCGTACTCGCTCTTCTTCCAATCACTCTCCAACACTACATCTACTTTAGACAATTAGTGCTGACTGCGGCGCTGCCCAGTGAAACTCTTTCAGTGTGCACAAACACACGGGCAGGCAAACACACATATATGCAGTGGGTGTTGTTGGGGAGGAGTACAACAGCATCAACTATCTGCCAACCCCCCCCCCCCCAAGAGGCACAGTGAACTCCACCTCGCCTCTCGTACACTGTATGTAGGTAATTGCTATAGAGTGCAGGTATGTACCGTCTACTGTAATGAACTCCCCTACTCCACCACCCAACAATTTCCTCTTTTCTCCTCACCTCCTCTTCCTCATCCATCTGTTCCTTTTAACCCTCTCTGCTCCGTCTCCCATCTCTTCAGACTCTCTCCCTCAGCTCCCCACTTGTCTTCCTCTCCTTTCATCTTCATCTGTGTTCTCTTTTTCAAACTCATCTCCTCCTGTTTTTTCTCACTTTTCCTGCTTCTCACTCCTTCCTCCCTCTACTTCGTCTCAGCTCTGCACTGCCCTTGTCTCCACCGTCTCAACAGCATATCATTTTAAGGCCATTATTGAGCTAACCCGCAGGGCTAATAGTCACTGATTACATTGATTGGTTGTCACTATATTTTATATACTGCTCACTCTTTCTGTGCCTGTCTATGTCTGATTTAGGCAATCCAGCAATTTACAATGAATGAACAGTTTATGGAGTTCACCCCCTAAAAAATCTCACTTGGGACCATAGTTTGTTTGTTCTTTCTTTTCTCTTTCTTAAGCCCTCCGTCCATCCATCCACCCTGTGAAACAGATGATACATGCTAAATTTTCCTACTCATGTTAAAGGTGATCACTCTGGTGCTGCTTTTCATTCAGGCCTCTGTTGTTGATCAGATGGGTGATCAGGCTTTTGCAGGCCCTGTTTGTTTGTTTGCTTTCATTTCCGGTGAAGCATTTTGTTAAAGCGACACTAATCAATATTGTGATACTGGATCAAATTACAACATGTAATAAGAAAGACATCTCTGATAGTGACCAACCCACAGAGAATTATCACCTCAGCTCTGGAGCGATTTAGCCTCTTTCAGCTCGTGGTTTATTTTTATGGCCATAACATTGTTTTTATTCGTTCTTACTGTCATCGACATTGTTTCCTGCTGCAACATAGCTCAGTATGAATTATGATTTTTTTTCATTCACTGCATTCTGCATTAATGCACAGACATAATAGCACGTTGTTGTATGTAATTGTCCGTTTTGAATTTCATATAGCACAGCATGAATATATTGTTGACTTTATTAAATTAAAGTTATGGAAATGTGTCTTATATGTAGCTAGTATGCACATTATATAATAGGCACCGGGAGTTTATCTGCCTTTGCTATTTTTCCTGGCCTGTATTTGACGACCACGCCCCCCCAGCCATTATGTAAGAACTGACTTTGATTTGATCAAACATGATACTTAAAGATGATTATTATCAGTTCATTGTATCAAATCTCTGTTGTCTCACAGTTTACTTAAGGTGTACAATTGTTTGATTTCATTTACCTCTCAGTATCTGGGATAAAGACTTTATTGCCAACCTTCATTGCCCCCAAAAGCCTATGCTGTGTTAAACAGTCGATTGTGTATCGTGTTCTTCAAGATGGCCTCATCAAGGTGACATTGGCTGAGTTGAGTTGAATGTGGCCCGGGGCCAATGTTAGAATTGGTCCTGTGTCCTCGATTTGATAATGTGTCTAAATAGTTAGTACAGCATCATTTATCTCAATAAAGACACTCCTCCAAAGACATGCTCTTGCCCTGAGACATGAGGGCGGGTGGGGGTGGGAAGGAGTATTTTTGGCTTATTCTTTGTGGAGTGAAATGACAATCGATAATTGATTAGGTCGGTAATTAGGTTTTTAAATTACCAACAAGATTCAAAAGGTGGTTTAGTGCAACTTAGAGGGAAGTGGTTTGACACTGTCCATGGAGAAAAGGGGGTTTGATAAGTGTGTGTGTGTGTGAGTGTGTGTGTGTGCATCTGTGTACTATTATGTGTGTTTGAAATGCCATGATATCCATGGGGAAGCCAGAACAAATGTAACTGTCCTACATTCAACCATGGACACACACACACACGCACAGACACACACACGCTAGACGTTTTGCTGAATCAGAACATCATAGACTTTTTCCAAAATATCCAACTGTCTGCTTGATGTGTTTCTATATAAAGAAACAAAAATGAACTTTTCCACCAACACTCACACACAGGCAGAGGCGTACACAAACACAGTGTGACAAACACAGTGTGAAGGTGAACCTAATTATTCATAACAGGCAGCAAATGCATTCACACAGTGAACACACAAATAGAGGGACATCACTTTGTGCTAAACACAAGAAACCTACACCATGGACGAGAGGAGACGGAGGAAAGTGTGTGTTGTGTGTGTGGGTGCTGACAGGCGTGGTGTGACTGTGGCTGGTTATGAACGGCAAAAAAGAGGAACAGGTAGACTGACTGTGGGAAAGAAAAACTTTAAAAGAAGTTTTTTGAGTATCTCAATTTCGAACACTGCAATCAGAAAATCATTTCAAGATCACAAAGGCAGAGGATTTGAGGGGCTCAGCATATTCATCACACACAGCTAACATTGATCACACTCGAGCGGCAGCCACATGAAGACCTTGTCAATTGTCAACCTGTGTATGTGGGGGCAAAAGCTAGTCTGTCAATCACTGCAGACAGGCTCTTTGATTATTTCTGAACACCAAACAGCAGACTGTATAAATTAACTCTACTCCCCTTGGAAAAAAAGAAAAGCAAAGAGTTTAACCTTGATTGCAGTTTGCTGTATTAAAAGCAGGTTTTCTTCTTGATCTCATCCCTTATGAACGCTGTCCGTCATGCCCCAGTTTACAGCCGGGCTGTCGTCGTTCTGACAGGGGCTTCTTAGTGCTGACAGCTTGGGTCAACTCACAGACCACCTGACATGAGATACATTTTAAATCTTAGTTTTTCTAGCGTGCCGTTTTTTTTTCTTCTTCTCTTTTTTATGTGGCTGTTGAACAGACATGTCTGCATAAAGATAAGAAAAAATTGTCAAAACACACAGAACGAGAAGGTGAATTAAATTCCGAAAAGGTTCCTTTAAGGTTTTATTATCTCTGTGTCAACACCTTACCTTCCAAACTGTCACAGCAGAGATTGAATCAGCGGGAGACAGGAAGATGAATACATCAGTATTAAGAGTCAAAGTCGCGCTGAGTGCATTGCACGCACAAGGACAATGGCTCGCTGAGGCCTGGTGCTCTTTCACTGTTACAAATCGCAGGTTTATGCAATAATTAAGGACTCAAAGGACATGGAGCACCTGAGAGTCTAACCCCACTTTGACGGTCTATCCATCCAGTTTGCTTGGTGTGTGTGTGTCTCTGTGTGTGCGTGCTATTTTGTGAGCCACAGGGGCATTAGCTGTGCCACCTCTGAGCTAAACGGCTGTGACTGCCCATTTATTATGAGTGTCTCTGCAAGCCTTATCTTTTAAAAAGCAAGGCGGAGTTCTAGTCCGACAAACATTTATAGGAAGGAGCTGTTCCAGATGCAGAAATGAGCTCATCGGTTGAGTTAAACCTCAATGGAAATTTTTTTTAGCTAAGTGACATAAAGCTACGGTGAGATAGGAAGCATCAGTGGATGCACGACTTTTGATGTGCAGCGCATGATGCCGGTTCTTCTCCGTGAGTATTACAAGGCAGGCAGAGAACATTTTTGCATGATTGAGAGAAGTAAGTGCTGAAAATTTGAAATTGAAGCAGCGGGAAAGACGGAGTCAAAAGTGGAGCCTGAGTTAACATGATACAAATTTCGGGTGCCTGGATCAAATGTTCACAAATGAAATGTCTGTTTGATTGACGTCTTCCTCTCATGAAGCATCCCCATCCGACCTTCATCGGTTTCGTCAGAGAGAAAAAAGACATACGTAATCGAGGAGAAACTGATCCTCTCCAGGTTTGCCGGTCTTTCATTTATCTCTGATGGATCTCTTTTTAGCTCAGAGAAAGTCTAAGAAATGCTGCAGAAATTGTGGAGGCAGAAAGTGAAGGAAGGCAAGAGAAAATGTACTGAAGTGAACATTACCTCTGTAGTTGTAATGCTGGACAATGTGACATCAGTTCAGTAAATGGCAGAACTGTCCACACCCAGTCCACATCCTTGATGGGTCCAGAATTAGCCCCTGTAGTGTGCTGTGGTCACATGGATGTTTGACCTTCAGTGTGCAGAATGATGCATGTACAGAGTCTGTTTTCTCATAAATCCCCAAAGGAGGAAAATTTCTCTGTTCTTGTATTAAGTTTAAGGTGTGGACGTACAAGCATGATCTTCACAAAACTAGTCTGGAAGCTACTCATTATCCAATAAGCATCTTAAACAAGTGGGACAAGGAAACTTGAAACCTCCAGGCTACATACAAGGCACAAGAAGTAGGAGACCTACCTCTAGTGACATAGTGAAAAATTGGAAACAAACAAAATATTTGCATATGTATTTAATCTGAACTTGTTGATGAGGTAGACAGAGTGGATGTCCTTTTAAAAATTAACTCATCAACAGAGCTTTTTTTGTGGGAAGCTATAACAAACCCAAGTTGTTATTCAAGGCAGAGTATTTTTGTATATATTAAAATGTGTGGAGGGGATCTTAAATAACAGGTAAAAGACTGAGTTAAACCCATTTTATGACTTATTTTTGTCTCAATGTTTTTTTGCACTTGAGAAGAACAGCAACAGTAAAAAACAGTGACTCTGTTGTTGCAGAGGAAGACCTGCTCTGAAGCTAGTAGTGGCAGTGTTTAGGTGATTTTCACTGCTCATTTCAGCATAAATGAAACACAATCCAGTGATTTAAACTAACAGTCTAGTGAACATTGTTTGGCGACTTCACCTTTGTCCAACTTACAACAACAGCACTGCTTCTCTGCCTGACTGCCTCTCGTTACTGTGCGTTCTGAGCCCATTATTTTTTGCCCTCATTTCCAGTCACAAATAGCCCAAATGCCCGTGACGCATGTGTCTTGTCTTGCTTGTTTTACCCCTCAAGGCCATGAGGTGGCAACACAAACCCAGATATCAAGCTTCACCATCTTATCAGGACGCTCTATCCAACCCTCTCCTTTATTTCTATCTCAGTCTGTGTTGGCATGTATGAAATAACACCAGCATTATCATTACAGAACATTACATCAATATGAGTAAGCTCATTATTAGAATCACATAGAAACAGACTACAAATTCAGCAAAAGAATTTCAAAATGACAGTGAAGACACAAGTTCATCTGAAATCAAGAATTTAATTCAAGAGACATATTGTTGATATTTCTATATATATTAATTAACAGTATTTTCTATAATAGGATAAAACCTGTACTTGACTTTTGTGGCACCAAAGACAACAGAAAATGAACCAAAACACACACATATACAGATTCTGCTCTAAGAAAATAATATTCCGCCTCTGACTTTGATGACATTGCTGATGCGCCCAGTTTCAGGCGACCACTGACACCAAATTAGAAGGGGCAATCCTTTCTTTGGAGCCACTCGCTAAGATGTTTTGCCAGCTCAGTTGAGCAGCAGGGGAGGCAATGACACTGAAACTTTCTGTAAGCTGCAGTGTCAGCTCTCCACTCGGTCTATTAGGCAGCTGTCGAACACCACTGACGACTAGTGTACACACCCTATCAAGTCGTCAGTGAAGACGTATAATTTTGCACAAACTGCCTGATATAGTTTGTTTCATAAGAATTAGCATTTTATGTGTTTGTTTTTCTCCACCCGAAGCTGTAATCTCAGTATGTAAATTTGAGGGATATTTTGAATGACATCTCTTTAGTCAATTACGCCTGCACAGTCCCACACGTGTTGTGCAAACAATCACACCTGACAAACCAAATATGTTTTATTCAAAGTCACATGAAGACTGAGGCATGAGAAAGTAACACCAACCTGAGACGGCTTTTAACCATTAGGCATAATTACAGTTCTGCTTTACCAAACAAGACATGTTTTTATACTCTCACTGCACTGGTTAAATGCATTAGACTTTCACAATTGTAGTATCGAATATCAAAATCACATAATGAGATAATTCAACAGGAAAGGCTCCTGCAACAGACTAATATAAAATCCAAGTGGAGCAGTGTGCTGCATGTTTATCTGTGCCTAAAAGCCTCAGTACACAGTATATGGACAGAGGAAGTGCTGTGACAAAATTTTTGCAAGGGAGTGAAAGTCAGTTTTAAAAGCTACATCTCTTGAAAGTCTTGTAACTGATAATCCTGCACAATACTATATATATGTATACATAATATTAATCATATTACATAATATCATTATACTATATTGTTTGAATATACCACAAATCTCACAGAAAATACAACTTTTCCATCCCAGTATTAAATAAAATAAAGTAATTAATACCCTGTTGAACATCTAAACTTAGTGAATGGAGCTGCATGACTTAGGTGGCATGTTGAACTTAGGTATAGAGAAAATAAATTGCAGTTGTTTGGAGTTGTGTCTTCCATTTAATGGATAATTGCTGAATCAGTTTTCAGAAACAGTTCAGGTTCAGTGAGAGAGAAAAACCCTCCACGTCACATAAAGACACTTCTTTGTGGCAGTTTAGGTTTTCTTTGACTGGACCCAGGAGCGAGACACAGACGAGGGTGAAAGGTTGAAGGGATTTATCAACTAAAAACTCCAGAATACACAAGAAAACAAAGAGGTGGTGAGAGACTGGTGGAGCAGGTTGGGAGGCACACAGCACATATTGGAAACACTAGTCGACTGAGCAATCAGGCAGGTTACTGGAAACACTGGCGACACTAGTGGCAAGAGACAAAGACAAGGACAATCTGGCAGCTTGCATGTGAAGTGAGAAGTGTTTTAAAGCTTCCAGTGATGAGGGCAGATCAGATGCAGCTGTGACCATTGAACCCCAGCACCTTAAGAACACACCCCCAGTCACTGAGGCAGTGCCTGAATGAAACACCAAAGAAAAAACCCTTGATCAAAAACAGTGGACTATGAACACACAATGCATTGAAAATAAACTAGTACACACGACACTTCTTACCCATAACACAAAAACAAACCACTGGCTAGTTAATTGATGTACTTGTTTGTCATAGATGTGTGACCTCAACCTGTATACCTAAAACCCATCATCCTCCCCGTCACTGGTGTTTTCACTCCATTTGCCTGATTAGACTTCTCAGGACTGTCTCAAGGTGTGTGACATCACAAACATCCTGGCAAAGTGTAACTTGTCCCCAACTTCAACTCACACAAAAGTCTAATCAACCAGAATAACTGAAAACACCTGTGTGGCTGTGTGTTGAGCCAGGATGTGCAACAACAACAAGACGTACCTGAAACTGGAACACCTACATCAACTGCAGCCATTTTCAATCACACATGTACTTTTACTGCTCTGATGTATCAAAACTGAAAAATCTGGTTTTGATGAGATCCCAGTTGATGCATTGCCAGATGTTGACAGTGATACTCTGAGCAGCTTCTGTACACTCATGCAGGAGAGAGTATTTATATTTATGAGGTGAATGCACCATCAACAAGCTAAATCTGAATACATTATCATGACCACTGAATGATTGGCCAAGGTCATTGTAAGGTTCACTCAATGAATCATGTATTAGTTTAGATAAGAAGTTTCAATGGCCTGAATGTTGTCTGCAATATTTAATCAGCCTGCTAAGGTAACAGTTAATGATGACCAATTACAGTTTGAAAATGTAATATTGACCAATGCCAAAGATCAGATTTGAATGAAATATAAATTCACCACTACATATCTGGATCTTTCTTGCCTGAGCATCTCTGAAAAGACTTTGTGTCAAAGTCTGGCTGCCGATGCATTTTCCTTCGTTTCTGTTTCGGCTCCAAGTTGCCTTTCTTTTTTTTTTGTGAACAATTTTCCTACACACAACATTTTCATTCACAGCTGTGTAAACAGCTCCAAACGATGCTCGTCTTTCATTCACTCGTCACGTGTGGGATTAAACCAGCCAGGGCGCACAAATGCAACACGTGTGCTGTTTGAGTGGTGAGTGAGCACAGAAGCAAAAAACAGAGCTACAATAAGACGTGTTTCATGACAGCAGAGCATCGTTTTATGAGATACAAATGGGCACAATGTAGAAGAGAGAACTTGATCCCTTTTTGCTATTGACGCTGGAGTCGATCTTCAAAACAAGATATAGAAGAAGACCCTTTATTCGTCCCACTTTTAGTCATGCACACACAAACATGCTACATGCATTGGGAAATTCAATCTCTGCATTTAACCCATCTGTGGATACACAGCATATGAAACACAAACAACCACACGGAGCAGTGGGCAGCTATTATTGGAAGCGCCCGGGGAGCAGATCTTCAGGGGAGTAAGGTGACTTGCTCAAGGGCACTTAGATGAGGCGCTAGGGAAGGGAGTGTCCATCTGTTGCTCCTCTTGGGCTTGCAAGGGCTGGTCTGGTCCATCTGGTCCTACATCTGGTCCAGGTATATTGTTGCCAGTCCATGGCCTCGAACTAGCGACATTCCGGCCGATGCCCAACTTCTCTGACCACTAGCCCACCGTCTCTCCCCATATAGGTGTCAGTGGCATCGATATTTTGATTTACATCCATCTCCTATTCACTATCACTCCATTGACATAATGCATTCCCTAGCTCCTAACTCTAGCCATCACAACTGAATGCCCAACACTAACCTTTACCCTAACCTTAATCTAACTGTCCCACTAAAACCAAGTCATAACCCTCAAAAAACAGTCTGGACTCATAGGGACCTCAGTTTTGTTCCCACGGTGACGGGATGTCCCCATGGGTTGGTGTGCAGTCAGGTTAAAGTCCCCACCAGGATATAAAGACAAAGCGCGCACACACACACACACACACACACACACACACACACGATTACACAGCTCTCAGCACTCAGCCATTTGGAAACATCTACAATAAATATTATCAATTACATGTACCAGCACAATTGGCACAGAGACATATCCCCAGCTCTGGCAGGCTGGCCTCTAGTGGAGCACACTGGTTCATTCATTTTACATTACGAGTGCGCTGAGGGAGGCATAATGAGCCCTTGATAATGCTGTGGTTTTCACACTGTCAATAACATGGTCAATACTCTACTCCACTATTATCACATGTTGCTTCTCCAGTTTAATTAATCATGCTGTAAGAGCAGTCCTGACTGTAAAGGGTCAGAAACAGAAATGACTTTTTTTTTTGGGACTATTCTAACGCTAATGACGGATCCATTGAAATCAATGTCCAAACAAGTCGTGACAGTGTGACAGTGAGCCAACATGAACAATACCATGACCGTCATTCATTTTATTATTTACACCTGTGTTTTTTCCTACTGTGACAGGTCAAAATGTCTTCTATGGGAAAAGGAATCTTCTGCTGACACAGGAAATGAAATCCTGCTTTAACAGTTTACATTATGTCTATGAGATGCTGTTTAACTGTCCAAATGTCGCAGAGAAATTTGGAACGATAGACACGCATATAGACATCAATTATTGGACCCAATGCAAAGTCTCCTGTAGCAATTGTTTCATGAAAAGTGGCAAAATGTGTCACCAGGGACAACGAGTTTGGTCTTTCTTTATTTTTGCTGGAAATCATTTCTTTATTTCACCAATGTCTACTTTCTTCCCCTTCTTGGCCCCTCTCTCTCCCTCAGAGACATGTGTTCATATTCCCTTCGTTACAAATCTCAGCAGGAGTGAAACACCTTTTTGATCATTTCTGCTTTAGAGTGTGAGTTTAATGTGCGTGTGTGTGAACAATGTTCATGTGTGTGTGTTTATGTGCACCAGTTACTGTGTGAAAGATTGTGTCTGTTACTGCATCTCTGCGGGGTGTTTTTCATATAAACACTCTCTTATTACCTCACCAAACACTGAGGCTGATGAAATGAATGAAAATTGTGGTAGCGTATGTTTCTCTGTGTGTGCGTGGGCGTGTGATGTAGTCTCATTATCGCACTTTTGAGAATGACTTAAAACTTTGAGCTAATATATTTTGGTGGGTTATTAAAGTGAAAACACTCCCCTGCTCTTTCTGAGGTCTCCTCTTGTGTGTTTGTTTGCATGTGTATTGCAACCATTTGCAAACTTGCATACATGCATTTATGCTGTGTTTGTTGATTAATGCATTTGCATTACTAATAAAGTCTACAAATATGTGTCTGCTAGAGCACAGTATGTGTTCGGATGAAAACACAAGTTTATTTGTGTTTGTACATTGTCTGTCAGTGAACGCTGCACCAATTATTTCCATTTTGCATTCCCAGTGTTTTTAAGTGAATAATTTAAGTGTGTGTTTTTGAAGGGAACGCCTGCTTGTGCGCTGTCATGTTTGTGTGGGAACTGAGTGAAGGGGATAAGAGAGATAAATGGAAATGGGAGAGTGAGATGCAGAAGGATAAAAATGACAAGTGCCAAATGTCTTCATTAAATTCTCATTTCTGGATTGTTTCATTCCGTCTTCCTCTCTGAAATTTTAATACATTCGGTGAGTCTCGGTTTCAGCCTCTCTCATTTTCTCCATCTGCGTCTCCAGTGTATTTTCCTGACTTTTTCTGAACTCTCATTCTGTGTGGTGCTTTCTGGTCACAATGACATGCAGCTAGTGATCTTCCTCCACACTTTATTTCCATTGTGTCACTGCAACGACAAAAAGAAAACATGTTGGAGTTTTTGATTACCCAGCAACCGATCATGTGGGCGATACAGTGATTATGAAGTTGCGGTTGAAAGCTATCAAGCTCTTCGAAACTATCATCTGAACAAATTGTACGTTGCATATTCTTGTTCCTGAGGTATTGTATGTAGCAGATTGTGTAACTGAGCAACACAAGGTTACTTCTGATGCAGTGAAGAGAAATGCTAACCCTCACACTACCAATGAGTGCAGCTGCAAATGATCAGAAATAAAAGAAAATCATGTTAAATGTAAGAGACGGAAGCCACAAAGAGGTCTGTGTTCATTTCATAGGTATGGTTATACAATTAAATCATCTAATATCAGAAATCGAAATGATCTTGAAAACGACCTTGGTTTGCATTTACCTGACAAGTAGCTCTCGTGGCTATGAGAATTACGACTCTGTCCTGTCAGGAGTGCAGGCGTGAGCAGCGTGACATCTCATGGCGAGAAGGTCAGGCGAAGATGGATGCATCAGCAAACCCTGTGAGTCGGAAATGTGAAATTTTTCTACCAACAGACAAGAAGTATTTCAAACTTAAAATCTTAACCATCATCCAATAGTTGTGTGTTGTAAAAGTCGTTTTTGTCATGTGTAACAGTCTTGGATAGGGATGAGCCGGATACTCGTTTTAAACGAGTATCCGGTACGGATAAAGCATTTTTGACGAATACAAGTATGATACGAGTAAAACTTGTCAATATCCGTGCTTGTGCTGAAGGAAAATCCTCATTGTGTAACTGACTGTCGTCGCGCTCTGTGATTGGCCAGTCACACTCAGCGCCCGCCCCTCCCTACACAGACACGTCTGTGCACCTCTCTCGCAACATACGCGCGGTGCATTTGACAAGATAGAGCCGAAAACAGCTCGTAGCGCGTCGGTCACTGCCTCTGGTCCGGTCGGGGTTTTTTTCCTCTGCCGTCTGCTTGCTCTTAGTTTGGCTGGTGATATAAAGTCAGTTGGAAAACTTTGCTCGTACTGAACGCGGTGCTTTTGAGAAGAATACAGTGAACAAGGCTGACATATTATTTCCCTGTTTGCCATCACTGGATGTTTGCATGAATCATGAAGTTCACACAGATCATTAAAAAATAAACAGTCTCACAGACCACTTATACACATACACACATAAAGCTGAACACACAAACTAGCCTATATTAATATTGTTATTGTATATGGCTGCATGCACACTCTCTCACTACAGTTCATAAAAATAAATATTATACATATTAGAAATTAAGCTTTATATACTGTATAGATGCATAGATGTATAGATGAATACAGTAGATTAGCAACCGCTGATCAATCCATATCAATTTCAGACTTAAAATAATGTACAGTTTTAAGCCCCACCCATTTCTGCTTCCACTTCCGGCCCAGGCCCCGCCCACTCCGAGTACAGTTACAGATACAGATAATATAGATGGTTGAACAGATACAGATACAGATACAGATAGTGGTGTACTTGCTCATCCCTAGCCTTGGACATGACTGACAGACAATGTTGTCCTGCAGAAATGAAAGAAGAAAAACGCTCATATATGTTGCTATGTAACAACATATTTGGTTGCTCATTGCACATTGAGGTCATATTTTGGATGGGTGGAAGCAAAGATTCCTGTGTTGGCAATTTCCTCATCGACAGCTTTATGATTACAGAGTTGGTTGTATGAGAATTAAAATACAGCGGCTCGACAATATAACACAACATCCATTTAATTTGATGTTAATTACACTGAACAACAGCTTCTGACTGAGGCTTCATGTTTGTTTGGATTTTAGGCACTTTTGTATCATAAAAAAAGCTAAATCATACACATCAGAGCAGAAAAATCCCAGTAGTAATTATGGCTTGGATGTTGACGCGAATTCTGTCGGCAAGTTGGAAACTCACTTCCTATGAATATTGTTGCACACCTGTACCTTCAAACTTCAACTTACGAAGATCGCTATTTTGGCAAAGCACCGTCTATCAGGATGAGATGCAGCTGCCACCTGTTTCTGTTCTGTTTCTGACTAGGACAGGTGTTGCAAATCACAGCAATCAATTTGAGGCCAATCCAAGAAAAGGCTGACACCAGAAACATTAGATTAGATTAGATTTAGCTTTATTGTCATTGAACAAAGCACAAGTACTGAAATGACAAAATGGAGTTTATCATCTCACCACAAGTGCAAAAACAGTTGTAAAGTGCAGAGTGATGTACATGTATAAAGTTTTAGAACAGCAGTGAGGACAAATACACAATGAGAGTATTAAGAGTATGAACAGAGTGAAACATATACAGCATGTGCAGCAGTTGCAGGCAGATGCAGCTGAAAGTGTAAATATATAGTGTTGCTGTTAGAACAAGTAATGCATAATACACTATAGGACAGATATGCACAGTGTACCCAGCAGTATAAATATGAATATATTATCAGACAAATATATACATTGTGGGCAGTGGTAGAATCTGTGTTGGTATGAGAGAGCATAATAGTGCGGGTGAGTGTATGTGTAGTAGTGGCAGTTGTAGTGAGTGGCAGCTAGTGAGGCAGAGGCAGTTCTAGTGTATGTCCACATCATCAAGAAATGAACAAGCAAAAACTAGAAAACAACAGAACAAAAGTCAAAACATCGATATAGTTCATGCAACCAATACATCAGCAAGTGACCCTTGGCCTGAGCCCTGAGGCGTACTGGCCCATTAAATTTGATTTGTAATGTTTTAGGTTTTGACAGGATTCTGCTGACGGACAAACCAAGTAAACAACAGTGGTGAGACATGAGCTCCTCGACAAAGTTAATAATCCAGTCTTATTCCTCCAAAACAGAGAACCAACTTACTTGAGTTCTTGAGTTACTAGATATTTGAATCAATGATCCAAATCCAGGTTAATTGAGAAATCAAGGTGTGAGCAAACAGCCAGAAGCTGCTGGGTCACTTTCTGTCTGCAGCGGCTTTCCACACAGCTAAACAGAGAGAGGCTGAGAAGCAAAAGCTGGCTAATGTGATATATACTCACCTCCCACCCACAGATCCAAACCAAGCGTGTATTTTAAGGCTGAGCAAAAAAAAAAAAAAAAAAAATCTAAACATATATTTAAGCCACTCAACACGGTGTTGTGCAGTGATTTAAGAAGAGCTAAGACACATTATTGTCGGGCTCACAGAATAAAACTGTAAAAGTGTGGCCTTGAATGGCTTAATACTCTTTAAAAAACCCAGTAAAACACCATGGTTTGAAAACAGAGAGGACATAAATGTTGAATACATATTTTTATTTTTAATGAGTTATATCAAAAAATGGTCACTAAGCAACACGGTCTGGTTGATTCCAAAAAGAATTTGCATCTCAATCATTTCTTTGCCCTTTTCTTTTTCTGTTTTTCTTTTCTTCTTCAAAGATGCGATACATAAAACATCACACTCCCAAGCACATGAGCGATGATACTCATTCTCAATTATTTTCAACTTTTAAGCAGTCCGACAGTGCTGCAAGTTTCCCCTTTGAACTCCTGTTTCCCTGCAATGGTATTAGCTGCTCAAATTCAATGAATATTACAAATATGAAAAAAAGTGCCTGTAATATCTTTGTGTCTCTGGTTCAAGTGAATAAAGAGTCAGAGGAGAGAGAGAGACGTGAGGAAGAACAGCCTTAATGTCAGCAGTGTTATAATGTGAGTAACTTTTGAGCAGTAGGATTTGAAGTATTTACAAACCCTATCAGCAGAAATCAATGTTGAAAATGTTCCAAGGAGGCGAAGTTTTGAAAATTTTCATTTTCTGCAATATTTGCATGTGGCAACAACAGTGTGATTAAGGTTTACGAAAGATCACACTCAGGGCAAATAAAATGTGCTGAACACTTGTTTTTTGTTGGGAAAAGATGGTGGTTAAGGTTAATAAAAAAATCTAATGTTAACTAGAAAAGCACTGGGAGAGCACAGACCTCCGCCAAGCAGCACCGTTCCCCCAGCTTATTGTGACTTACACCCCAAAATATCAGTCCTACCTTTGATTTATCTATTTCAATGGATTCCTGGACCATAAAAACGTACCCTTAGCAATTGGAATCGCATCGATATCATTTTTAGTTTAATAGCTATACACGAAAATCCACATTTCCGTAATGGCGGTTTTCCGGATCACCTCCAAAATTTAATCATTTGTTCCTTCTCCCAGAAAGGACATTTCCTGTTAATTTCAACTTTTGGAGTTATGTTGCAAACAAACAAACAAACAAACAAACAAACCAACGCCGGCAAAAACATAACCTCCTTGGCGGAGGTAATTAGAGGTCTGCGATTTCCTTTCTAGATGTAAAATTGGAGGTATAGACTCATTCAATATGAAGTGAGAAGATGCTGGGCTGGTAGTACCATGTGGAAACAGATGTCGAGCAGAACATATCAGTGAATAAAGTGTCACAGCTCTGATGTCTGGGCAACAAGCAAGATAATGTTGATACCAGTGGGTGTGAGCAGAGGTGTCATCAGCAGAGTGTGTGTAGATGATCCGGAGTCGAATCTAAGTAATGTCACACCAAGGGTTCAACTTCAGATTCCTTGTCTAAAAGGTGCTGATTAGATGGTGGAAGACGTATTCAGATCTTTTACTTATGTAAGAAAAAAAAGCATTGTATTCATCATACACTAAAGAGCTACATGACATACCTACGTCAGGTGTGTTGTCTATTCAGTTCAATTTCTCTCTCTTCATCCCCTACTTGTGTGAATTTTTTCCTAAGTCTTTAAAAAGTCATCAGACCAAATGTCAAGGAAATCATATGAAAAGGCAGAAGCATGTGTGAAAGGGCCCTGAAGTGCTATAATCTGATGTCAGAGCAAGGGAAGATTTTCAGCTGGAAAAAACAAACCCTGCAGGCAAAACACTTCATTTCACCTTCTTCGGAAATTCTGCCACTGGCTTGTTGAGCTTAATTCTTATGTAACCAACCCAACTTAATAGGTACAAATGTGATATCACCTCCCTGATTTGTTTAAGGTTTGGAAATTCTCAAAATGTTTGTGAGTCCATAATTCGACCTCCAGCCCCTCCGGTGCACTAAACCCCAGGTTGTTCAAAATGCTTTACACTGTAGCTTGCCGCAACCGGTGTGTGTGTGTGTGTGTGTGTGTGTGTGTGTGTATGTATATGTGTGTGTGTGTGTGTGAATGAGAGGCAAATTGTAAAGCACTTTGGATAAAAGCACCATAAAAATTCTGTCCATTTTACCATTTATTGAATGAGTGTTTGGCTCTGTTTTCCACACCATGTGCATCTTATTTATGTTATATTATTATATTCTGTCTTTTCTGCTGTTTGCTGCAAAACCACACTTACCAGCACACAAATTAATGCAGACACAATGAACTCACTAAACTGTGTATGGAAACTTCTTGTTCCTGCATTCACACTGCATCACCTATTCTATTTTTATTTACTCTATTGTATGCAAGTCAAACGCAAGCTGTTGATTAGATGTCACCTCTTCTGCATAGACAAACATATGAAAAGCAAACACCTACACACGCAGTCTGGCTGATTGACAGACCACAGTGACAGACACACACTTGTCTCTTTGTCAACGATCAATATACTAAATTAAACAGCAATCCAGGGGATTAGATGCTGCATGCAGGAAGAGAGGAGAGATGACAAGGGCACGCACACACACACACACACACACACACACACACACACACACACACACACACACAGTGAAGATTTTTTACACAGCAACAGATCCACTTTTTCTAACTCTTACTTTCTCTTGCTCACACACACGCACATTTCTGCATATATGTGTGCATATATTTGGTTGATGTAAGGCAGAAGGTGATATAACAACCACGAGAGGCTACAACACCACAAAAAAATTTCAACCACACACTAATTTCGATTTCGGCTGCGGGCTACATGCACACACACACACACACACACACACACACACACACACACACACACACACACACACACACACACACACACACACACACGTGCACACACACACATATACGAAGATAAAATAAGATGCTGTACAAACAGACTGCACGTTTTTTGTTTCCCCTGTCTTTGAGGCTCACATACTCACTCACACACACACACAACCACACACACACACTCACACTCTAATGGCCTAGTTTCAAACTGCTGAATTAAGGACTTCAGTGACTTACAGTCTCTTTGTGTTCTCTGAGAGACAGCTGTGGGAGAACAGACAGTAGCAGACAATCATCATTCTTCACACTGCCCAGCATGCGCACACACACACGCACACACACACACACACACACACACACACACACACACACACACACACACACACACACACACACACCACAAAAATATCCCTTCTCTTCACTTCCAGTCTGACGGTCCCGGTCTGTTTGTTAGATAGAGAGAGAAATAAGATCAGACTTATTTTTAACCTCGCTGATGTCAAACAAGGCTGCCCTAATTTGGCTTTTACACCTTCCAATGAAACTGAGAAGACCTCCTTTATTCTGTGTGTTTCAGTGTAATTACACCGTAACTGTATCAGTGCAGGGATTTTTGAGAACATTTACAATGGGATCTAACAGGCATCGTGCAGACCTTCTTGATCCACGTGTCAAAAACTTCTTAGTGGAGGAGAAAGATTACATTTTGATCCGCTCAGTGTTGAATGAGTGCAGAGGACAGGTGGAGGTGGCAGAGCTTTTTCCAATGGTGGTGACAGATATAGAAAAATATCTGGATCTTTGTCTCGTTTTGCATCATCTTTAGGGTGACCTAATTAGTAAGATATGCTTGCTCTGAAAGCCTTGTTCATGTACGCAGAGTGCTGGGGAATGTATATCTCTGTATACTGATACTGCTTTTTTTTCTTTTGTGGAGCAAGTTCATTGATACTTGGTGAAGAGGGAAGTTCACTTTAAAATATTTAGTCCAAAGAACTCCAGCACTGAAACAAAGTAAACAACAAGTAAAGCAGCTTAGTGTTGTTCTCCTGGGATGTTCAGTATCTACAGGGCACATGCAGTAGATTCAGTGCAACCCATTCATTTTGCTCCTGCCTCGAAGGCTGTGAAAGTAAACATAAAACATCCGTGCTTCAACTACTGTTTCCTTTATTTTGGTTTAGAATTTTTTTTTGCCATTGTCGTTATTGATTTACTCGTGCTTTCCTGAAGAACACAGAAATCAGAAGACTGAGGTCAGTAAAGGAGAGCATGTTTCTGCTGGTGTGACCATATTTCCCCTGATCTTCACCAGATTCACTGGATCTTCTATCTCTTCGGCCTTTTTGTGTCTTTGAACCTTTGAATTCCCACTAACTAACTTGAGGTAGTGCATCTCAAAAGAGAGTGCTTTGGGGGTAAATGATGCCCTTATGGTTGGTCCTTTCTTTAGGAAATGATATATTACTGGTTGGGTCTGTTGTGTTCCTGAGTGCTTTCTCTTGAAGCTCCCTCTCTCTGGTGTGGAGACCGATACTACAGGTAAAACAAAGCACCAAATCCACACCGCAAAGTCTTGGTCATCTTGTGATTTGAATGAAAGATTCCACCTACACCACCAGGAAATGGACCAAAAATACAAGATTTTATGGGAATATTGTTGTGGTTTAACTGTTCTGCTTAATTTTGTTTTTCCATTAATTAATTTGTCCTACTTTCCATGTCTCCCACCTTATTGCTGCCGTATTTCTCAATTAGCCACTTTACTGGTATTTATTTTTGAGTTACTGTTTTTATTTTTGAGTTACTGTTTGCCTGTTTCTGCTGCTGTGACAAGTAAATTTCCACTAAGGGGGATCAATAAAAGTTATCTTATCTTAACTTATCTTATCTTACTGCTTTTAGCTTTGCATCCTGTTTTTCTGCTTTGTTCATTTTGTACTGTTTTGATTTTACATGTTATTTGTTATATTGTTGTTTTAATAGCTAATAGTTGAAAATTGGCCTTTTGGTTAACAGTGGAACATTTACAGTCAGTTTATTAATGTCTATTTTTAAAAAAGAATAAACAGACACATATTGGCTCAAAGAACAATCAATGTCTAGATCAAAGTGTTTGCACATTCAGTTATTTCTTATTTTGTTCTTTACTGCCACAAACACCTCAGTGATGTCTGTCATGCTCTGCTAAATTTAAACCTGTTTGTAATTTGAGAACAAATTGGCAGTGTGAAGTCCAGTCACACATCTTTTATAACCCTTAGTTTGTTTAAAATAGGGTTGTTTGAAACCGAATGAACCAAATGTAAGGATTCATCAAAGACGTGACGTGATTTCATCCTATCATCCTGCAAACCGGCAGCCACCCTCTCCTCCGTTTCCCCCGTTTCATGCACGTTCTTTGATAGAGGGCAGCCGCCAGCAAACGACCCTCTCAGCCTTTCAAATGACACTCCACAGTGTAACCCTGGAGGAGGCAGAGCCATCAAAGACTGTGACTGATGATGGGAAGGAGTTCTCAGTGATGGATCTGGATCGGGATATGTTGTGACACATTGTGCTGGGCGACTGACACAGGAATCCCCTTCCTTCACGCACACGCACATACAACACACACACACACAGTGTTGCAAAAAAATTTATACACACAATCATCTCATCTCCTCTCTGTGGCTGTGCTTTTTTAAGTGTGTCTGCAGGAGAAAGAAAAGGGAGAATGATGTGTGTGTGTGTGTGTGTGTGTGTGTGTGTGTGTGTGTGTGTGTGCACGCACGTGTTTCTCTACACATATGTACACACCTGCAAACTTGCATGTGTCTCCTGTGTCCAATCTCACGCCATCAGGTTGTAACATCATCTCCCACTTTAGGGAACACAACTGTCAGCTTCACAATAAAAGCCCCCTTCTGCCTTTTTGATTTGTTTGGATACTGTCTGAGCCTGTTATATAAAGCTCTCCTGGCGTTCTTTCTTTTCAGCCTCTGTCTTTTCAGTCCTGCCTGCAGGTATTTCTGAGGGAGCTTCCTCAAACAAAGAACAATGCTGAATGTAGAGGGAATAACCACATCAGAAAGCTTTTGTTTCTGTTTCTTTAACTGAAAGAAAACAGAAAAAGGGAAGTGAAAGTCAAAAAAAAAAAAAAAACTTTGGTGGAGGTTTGCTTGATATGCCTTGTCATCTACATTGGGGAGGAGTGGAACAACCCCAAGGGTAAACCCCATCTCTTAGGTGAGATGAATTAAGCGCACCTCCGTTCATCTCTCAAAATCAGCAAAACGTGTTTCAAGCTGAGCTTTCTGTCTGTGTTACGGATTTATAATTTTTTTAACTTTCGGCATGAATGTTCTGAATTTCAATTTTTAAGAATACGACTTGCAATTTTCTCTATTTTCCCCATTGCTAATGAATCCCAAGCAAAGACCACAACCAACAATGAACTAATCTGAGCAACAAGTGTCTGTGTAGCTGAAGCCTGATTCAACGTATTCCTCTGTTGCAATAGATGTTCACAAATGAATTAATGAATTAAAATTAATTAAAAACACATCAATGAGCCACACTGTTGCACTGGGTGACATGATTCTTTATTACCATGAACACACTGTAGTTTATTTTGAGTGATTCCCACAAACACTGTTCTGCTGCTGCAAATACTCACCAGAGCACCAATGTGAATTAATCTGCCCCTGAAAATAATCTAAATGAATGCACAGTCTTGTTTAAATAACAGCACGATGCTCAGCTGTTTTAGTTAAGTACTGAGCTTTTTGAAATTTAACTGTGCATTTGCAAACCTGTTTTAAAGATTCATGTCTTCAGGAGAAACCACTGAGTTTGGGGCTGAGTGCCACAAACAGGGCGGTGAAGTCACAAAACACTGAGAGATGGACTTGGATGGATTTGTTGACAATAGCAAGAAAGTAGAATATCGTCGGCCTCATTCAGGCAGCTGAACCTCAACAACCTGATCCCATCTTTGCAAATATTTTTCTGACCTACTGTCATGTCACTGTCCCCTGTGAACAAACACAAAGAAATGGAGGAGAAGAAGAAATGATCGAAACAGAGAACTGTGTGTGTTCTGTGTGAAATGAAGTCGCTGCTTTCTTCTTCACTCTTCACGTTCAAAGGCAGCTGGATGAAAGATACATCCTGGGAAGAAAAAAAAAAGGCCATCATGAAGAAAATGAAGGAATATGTGGCTGCAACTAGGCTCCTAAAATATTCTGGACAAATCTTAATTTAAGGCTTGTGTCATGTTGCTGGTGCCTCCTCAAAGTGGGCGAATGAAACAGTGTGAGCTTCAAGATTAGACGAACATTAATGGTCCCATTGGGCAAAGAACATGATATAGGCAACAACTTATCACAACACAGTTTATTGTTTATCAATAAACAATAAAAATTCATTGTCACAGATTTACAGGTCGACAGGGATTGACAGATGTGCAATTTGCAACATATATGAAGGGTCTTAAAAATGTGCCTCAGTCCTTTACATAAGGAGCATATGGACAGAGATGTGTCCACCTGCAAATGTCTTCCTCATTATAAGCCCATACGTTCCCTCTTTAGTGGCCCCAAACAGGGTGAGCAGCATTAGTTGAAAATGTGTTTTGGTCTGGAAACATCTCTGTGGATCCCAGAAGAAAAGGTTTGAAGTGTCTACTGTACAATACACCATGTTTTATTGCTATAAAAATATTTTCTTTTCTCACCATTACATGGATAAAAAGCCTATACTTGGTCCCAAAATGTGTAAATGTTCTCTGAGATGTCTGGTATGCTACTTGTTTGAAGGTAATATTTTTTGTCAAACTTTAACAAAGAGCAGTACTGATGCAGAAGCAGCTGTCATGTCGTCCTATCATCAAACATTTTTGCAAAGGACTCTACAGAGAATGGACTCTGAAACAGACAAAATGATGCAATATACAATATGAATGCGACAAATACAAACACAAATAAACAAAGCAGCAAACACCAAGCATGTTGCAAAACCTCGTCTTGGGTCAAACAAGTCAGTGATTAAGCCTCAAAAAGAATAATGACATAGAGTTCACAGAGTTTTTTAATTTAAAATTCGCTTTGCTGGAATCTTTGCCCCCCCAACGCTCATTTCCCTTGTGTGTAATATCTGGGACAAAATTCAATTTACAACAAATCTTGATGGCTCTTTAGACGCTCCAGCTGGACGTCCAGACTCATCTACCTGCAGCTGCACTCGTCCACCAATGCTGCCCCGTGTGCTGTCTTGACATAATGTCACTATGAGTGCACCCTCGGGTCACAAGAAGAAGTCAGATACTCGCTGATTATACTATAATTCAGCCCCGGCTCCAAGAAATTACATTTACATGCTACTAATGTGCAAGAGCAAATGAGTTTTGGTAAAAAAACGTAATGCCCTCACATTATGTTTTTTATTAACATAATGAAGAAATTTAGTTAATAAATGTATCTTGCTGTGCGAGTTGCAAAATGTTGATACTGAACTGTGTGGTAAATATCTGCTTGTAAGCACGAACTTTTTTAAGTAGAACTTTTTCACAGCAAGGTTGGGGAAAGATTGTGCTCTTGGTTAAACATTGAAAAAGTGACTTGAAGCATGAGACAGGAAGCATTTTGACATTCAAACAAAACCATGTTTTTCTTAGAAAGTTTTGTTGCCTCGGCCTAACCACAGAGTCTGGATGTGAATCCTGGTCTCTGGTGTAAAAATCCAGAATTGTATACACTCACCATCTACCTCAACTTCCTTCTTATAACTTACAAAAACATAGCAGCTCCTTCACGGGAAAGAAAATGTTGCAGGTGAATATAATCCAAGCAGCAATAATGTTTGTCACCAATTAGTAGTATATAAATGAAATTTTTATTAGAGTTGTATAATTACATGTAGGTCCCATAATTTAGGTGTACTGTTGCTCTTGAAATCCTAGTGTCCAACCCAGATTGGGACTTCAATCATAGTATATGACTGTTACAAAAAAATAGTACTTCTCTGTAAGTTGGGTCACAAAAGGCCTCTTTACTGGGTTGGAGGAGCTAACATTAAATTAGTGAGGCCTTAAATCATGTCTTTTCTCTGGTTTAATATCGCAGAGTTCAGACACAGGAATAGAGAACTCCTTCACTCCTAATGATCCCTCGGTGACAACAGTGTGTAAGACTCAGGGTCACTCTCAGTCGCTGACAATCTGGATGGCACCATTATATCTCAGACCGCAGATGTCCGCCGGGCAGAGAGGTGGAAAACACATTTATTTCATAGAGATAAGTAACTATACTTAGCAAGAATGCACCAAGTCAAGTGCTGCAGTTTCATACACAGGGCCTGATGCTCACTTTCAAGGATTACCAAAGGACACAATACAATGAAGGTTTCAGTATCAGCCATTGCAATTAGTGTCAAGAAATTCAAGAAAAAAAGAGATTAGCGTCCTCAGCCATGGCACGTATTAATTTCTGCTCACTCTGTTATGAAGAATTCTTTCAAACAAACCAAGGGCAAAAGATAAAATTCCTCTAATCATATTACTGTGACAAAACTATCTGGCTTTCAGAATAAAAATGACGCCCATGGATTCTTTCTTTGTGTCTTCAATCGGCTGCAAAGTACACAGACAAAGTTTTTAGCTTTCGTGCCTTTAAATGCTCGTCATGATCCTCGGACAGAAGCTCTGCAGGAATTTCTCTCAGTGTTTATTATAGACATTGACACACACTGTGTTTGTGTATTCAACTGCCAAAATGTTTGTTTCTGCCCTTGTGTGTGTGTGTGTGTGTGTGTGTGTGTGTGTGTGCGCGCGCGTCCTCATGTCTATTGCTTTGCAAACAGAGGCAAAATTTGCTTTTTGTATGTCTCTGGTGCAAACAGGGAGTGCATGTGTGTGTGTTTGTTTTCTTATCTACAGCGTGTGTGTTTGTGTGTGTGAACAAGGTTGTAATTAAACCCAAATCTGCTACATTACAGTGGGGCGGTTTTCAGGGGGATTCATCTCCACAAAGGCGCCGCTTACACCTCCTCCTTCAATCCTTTTTAATTTGACGGATGTGTTTATCCATTTCTGTGATAAATTGTGCACAATACATCCCTGGTGCTGGCACAAATGAAAACTGTAATTAAAATTGACGCAGTGGGTTCTTGACTATTCATGAAGCCATCGGCGGGCATTTTGTTTCTCATACATACCTGAGCTGCAGTTGGGTGTCCAGCCTTTATCACAGGTGAGATTCATCACAATAAATATCTTACTTCTGCTTATCTGAGTTCCATGCATAACCCAGACAGATTATTATTGTTACCTTAAATAGGTTGTTCGGTAACCCATGAATTCAAATAATAATCAGCAATAATATAAACAAGTCCAGTTTAGAATACATAATATAAACAAAGGGAACGAGTCAGCATAGTCAGCAGAAGACAAATCTCCATAATGTGCCAAGTGCTGACCAGATTACATTTTCTATTAGCACAATGAGGAAATGTTGTTAATGTATCTGGCAAGTCACGAATATGTTGGCACTGAACGTGTTAGTAAAATGTTCCCTGACAAAGAATTTCATCTGTTTTCTGTTTACGAGAAGGTCATTATTTTTTATCTATTTATTCATTCATTCATTCACCAGTAATGCTATGGTCTTGCATCTTTGCAACTACTCTCCTCCATCTTATTTATGGACAGAGCAGTGGTATACTGTTTTTTATTGAATTCCACCATCTGCCTACGTCTCCCCTCCCATGGGAATATATTTGTGAACATTGTAGTCCTCTGCCATAATCCATCTTTAAAACTGTTCTCATCCATCTTATTTACAGCAGGATGCAATGTCTCTTTCAGGAAAAAAAAAAATCATGTGGAAAAGAGAAAACAAAATCTGTGAAGTAAAAACGCATCTGTAACTTGTTGAAACTGTTGTGTTTTCTAGTGTACATCTCTTATTATTCATCTCTGCTACTGCTGTAATCTATCCTTGTTATGTCTGCCCCTGCTACTATAAAAACAATATGCCAGATGCTCTCTCTCTCTCTCTCTCTCTCTCTCTCTCTCTCTCTCTCTCTCACACACACACACACACACACACACACAAACACACAAATCCCCAATATAAACCTTAAGCATTGCAACCAACAAGGGGAAAGATGAGAAAGAAAGAACCCCCCCCCACACAAAGAAATCATTTGTAGAATGCAGACAAGTTTCAAACCTTAATAAGAAAGTTTTACAGCAGCAGCAACAAACGTGGGAGCATTGACACCAACTTCCTGTGTGCTATTTATTGTTGCTGTTTTTCTTTACAGGGACAAAGTACCAACGGTTCCTTTTCTTGTACTAGAAAGAGCAAAAGAAGGACAGAAACATGAAGTTCAAACCAGGCAAGTCAAGCCTCCATTATCATTTCAATACAGACCTGTGGAGCATCAGCAATGACCTGCAAGTGTCCACAAATTGCACAAGTCAAGGTAATGGAAAGAAATGTGTTCAATGAAATGTCTGTGCTTGTAAGGATGATGGGAGAAACACTATCTTGTCTTAGAAGACTCTGTTTGCCTTGCTCTTATTGTACACTGATGTCACCTTCAGATGCCTGTATGTTCTACATCGTTTGGCCTGTTGTTTGCCTTTAATGGACAGCGTTTTCTGTGGCGTCCTCTGATAGAAACACATTTGCATTTCAAAGCAGATGAGGCCAAGAAGTGACGGAAATTGAGAGGAAAAAGGGCAAAAGAGGCAGATGAGGAGTGAAAGCACAAAATATCATCGGCACATGAGAAGCTATTTTTCTGTAATAATAATTTCATGTAAATGATAAGAAAATGTACAAAACATTTTTTCTCCCAATTTGGAATAAACACTGTTAAGCAAAAGTCATTTTTTTAAAAGCTAATTTTGTTTTGCCTTTATTTGAAAGCAGAAACAGAGGGGCACAGGAAAAGGGGGAGAATCAATATTGTGACATGCAACAAATGTCGCTGGCTGGACAAAGCAATCCTTACAAATTCTGAGCTCCAATCAAAATGTAATACAATTGATATAGAAATACTGGATCTATGGGGTTAGTGTGGGAAAAAGCTTATTATACATGTCTCAGTAATGTTCAGCTGAATAACTGTCTAAAGAATTCACTACACTGTACTTAACAATGAGCAGAGCATCTGTGTAGGAATATTTCACACATGAACACAGGTGAGGCTCATTTCCTGCAGGAAACATGGGCCAAATCAGATTTCATGTGGGAAAATTAAGATAAAACAATTCTGTAATTAAAGCGTACTTTGACTTAATTTAAAATGACAAACCAAAACGTAACAGATAGCTCACCGTGGCTGACATGGATCCTCACCTACAGTGACAACATACTGAACTGCCTGTGAAAACAAATACACTTCTGGGACAGCAAAATGTAAATCTAAAATTTAGATCTAAGTATTACAGTAACAGAATGAAACATGGGTGCACCTTCATGTTCATCTCATTCCCTTGATTACATTCATGTTCATCCAACTGATGTTCTGTGGAGGAGGGGGTCAAACCAGAGGGACTCCTACAGTTTGAGATTATGGGCTCAAGTATCGGTATAGGGAGCATACAGACAGAAACAAATCAGTACAGCAATTAGACATAGAGTTACGAGCCAGCAGGGCTGTACAGATCAAACTGGAAACCAGCGAACGAGCACATGTAATCCTGCTACCTCTCCTCCTCCAGACGAGCCAGAAGAACAGCCTCAACCAGGATTACGAAGCAACTGCCTGTAGCAATGAGTTACACTGAGCGCAGATCACATGTAGACTTTGCAGCAAAAGGCTCATTGGACTAAATTCTTGTCTTTGCTGTACAATGATATCCAACACGTCAATAGGGACATCACCTGTTTTTGCATTTTCAATTTAAGCATAATAAAAACCAGTGTGGAAAGTTGAAAACTCTGTTAAGCTGGAAATGGCTGAATAGTAGGGAAAGAAAACACAACAAAGGCTGATAGAAAAATTGGTTTTTCAAATAAATAGTGGCGCTGTAGTACCTGCTCCTGCTCCGACTCTGGACAAAGAATCCAATGTTTTGCTGCCACTCACTGCTTGTCCAAAAAATTCACGATTAAAAGAGCTGGAGCATAAAGAAACTCAGGGCTCCTGGACGTATAGAGTGCGTAACCACAATATCCAGATTGTGGACAGGGATCCTCGTCGGATATCAGTCCCCTCTTTACCCCCACAGCAGCTGATAAAAAAAACCCACCACACTATATTTTCAAAAGTTTTACAACGGTGATAAACAACAACTGTCAGTGCTGGTGCAGCCGTCCACATATTTATCAGATCATGTACTACACGGCCGTTGTGTCTGCATAGCAAGAGGGGCGGTGAATGGAAGGAGGAAGAAGTATAGACAGAAAAATGATGAGGACGGAGAGCGAGAGATGGTAAGAGTGAGAAGTGGCTCTTATCATCCTTGAGCAGCAGCTGACTGTCAATCATTTGCGCTGATAACGACTGCAGGTGTGTTTGTGTAAAATGCACACAAACACACACATCCACAATGCAGATACTGTCAATAAGACACTGACAATATGGAAATCTTGTAATACCAAACTTGCTTTATCTCTGTATATTCCCCAGCTAATGTGTAGTTCGGTGCTCAGTTCGTCACTTTTTCTAGCCTTCAGCTTTGACAGCAAAAACTTGGATGATCCATCTATCCCAAACAGAAAATTTATGGCAAGGCTGGGATGGTAATTTGAGGAACTTTGGCAATTTGAGTAATAGAAAGTCTCAATGTCATGGAAACATTATGCAGTGAACTTGCGCACAGACATTAATCATTGTTGCACCAGGAGGTGAAGTTATTTACTGTGTGTGAAGGGCAAAAACTGTGAAGATGCAACAGGTCAAACAAATTCGAACTTAAATTTGAAAGTGACCATGCTGCCGAAGTAGTTGCCAGGTCATGATTGGCTTCATTATTAACCCAAATGACAACTGTGCATGAACCTGCAGGACACAAGCTGAAATAGTGGAACACATTGTGAAGTCAGAAAATCATCGGACTCATGTGCAAATATTAAAATGTGTGTGTGTGTGTGTGCACCTATGTCACATGTCAATTTCCATTTTGGTGACATTTGTTTTACATCCTCCTCCGTCTGTCCTGTCTCTTCGTTTCCTTCCTGCAATCTCTTCGTCCCCACCTCTTCTCTTCCCCCTTAACTTGTTTTCTCCTCTGTCAGTTCTCCCTCCCTCTCTTCCACTTCTCGACTGTCTCTCACCTTACATAACACCATCAAAAGAGAGAGGGAGAGGTGTGAATAAATCATGCATACAAGTGAACCACACTACCAGCATGGATCTGATTACATTTTACATTATTTAACACTCACAGACTCTCTTTGTGTAAGTACTGTGTGAGAGTGTGTGTGTGTGTGTGTGTGTGTGTGTGTGTTTGTCAATCACAGCCGGGTCCCCTGATGCAGAGCTGGCTTCCATAGAATTAAAGGATGGCGACAATATAGCCTTTGAAACGAGTGCTGTTTCGTGTGTCTGCATTGCAAAGTAGGAAGAAATCTGCCACTTGAATGTTTAGCCGACAATAAACAAGCCAACAACAAACAATAACAATGAAAGTCTGTATTAGTGAAGAATGGGTTAAGAGGGAGAAATGGCTTTGGTCAAACCTTAGAAAAAGATGACAGTGCACTCATAAATTCTGATGGCCAAATAAATTATATATGGAGGGATAAATATATAAACTGCTGTGCTGTGCCCACCATAGCAATCACAATAACTTGCCGGATTTAAACCAATGCCGTCACAGCCCCTGCTGACAGTGTTAGGGAATGTTAACAGAGGATTATGGGAGTTCGAAGTGTGCCGACATTGGGGAAATTGTTGCGTGACGAGGCCAAATTCTCTACTGCTGTTGTTTGTTTGTGCCGTTTGCCAACACATATAAAAAAGATACGCTGGCACTCACACCCTTATACACACAATATACGCTTTAATTCTCTTACACAAACACACACACGTATTAACACACACATGGGATGTGTGCAAAAACGCACTCTCACACAGAGCTACACACACACGCTCGTACACAAAGACAAACTCAAAGAGAGCAAACTTAGCAAGGTAAACATACACACATCATTGCACATGCAGCTGGAAATGCACACGCACCCACCCACCCACACCCACACACACACACACACAGAGTCCCCCCACAGCTCAAATCCTCTCTGGCTTGTTTAGAAAACCCACTGCTTTCCAGTAAATCCTGAATAAGCTAATCCCAGAACATCAACAAATGCAATTTTCAGCTTAGCATAAAACACATGCAAATGGAAGGCAACCTCTCCTCGCCCTCAATATGAGAATGTGTGTGAGCATGTGAAGGCGTGGGTTTTATAGCCCTGCAGGTGTTGCCAGGTAGAAATGAAGGCGTGTAGATGAGGAGGTGGATGAGGTGAAGAAGGTCAGTCATGTTAGATTCAAACTTGATAAAAAGCAGGATGAAGAATAACGCAGTGCCTGGTTTGAATAACACCGACTGAGTCAATCAGGTCAACACTTCTCAAGCACTGCAAGCCTGTTACAAAATGCTTGCAAAGACCATGAGATGCTGAGGTGTAAATAGGAGGAAATTATTTCTATCAAAGAGGATGCCAATAACAGAGGCTGAATCAGGAACATTAAGAGACTGTTTTCAGATGATTTGCGTTTTCTAACTGCCTACATTCCAAAGTTATATTGTATATAAAGGGAAAACGTATAATTTCTCTGTTAGGCTGAACTCTCTCAGTTGACCTCAGTTGAAAATCACTGACTAAGCCCCTGAATCTATGCACCTCCATGCAATTCATTTATTAATTATCAACGTTCATTCATTCCTTTTCAAACTGCCAAGGGTACTGGAGCCTTTCCCAGCATACATTCATGAGAGGGCAGCCTTGACTGGCTGCCAGTCATCACATTGCTAACAGTCACAATGCCATTCCCAAGTACCAGCTAATTAGAGGCTCTTGTCCACCTCACTTGTCTTTTGTCTGTGTGAGGAAACCAAGGTGAAGGCAGGAACAAAAAGCAAACTCTATACAGGAACCACACTGTGTGTGGTGGCTGTGGAGAACATGATGTGGTGCCAGTACAAAATGTGCAGGATAAACAAACTCCTGCAGTGGCTGCTGGTATAATCAAACATATTCTAAAATGTGGAGAATAACCCCGGACTTTTCCTTCTACAGCGTTGCCACTACATCAACAGAGAATGGCTCAGCACGACAGTATTTTTGCATTATTTTCTCAGTCTGGAGTCAGCATTTCACAAACTGAATGAAATCACATTTCAGATGGACTCTGTTTACTAAACCCTGCAGGTGGAAGGAATTTTGTACATATTTGTGCCCATGAACATGTGGATGCTGCAGGGTATGAGCTCCAGTGTCAGCAAGCATTGTGTCCGCATGTGTGTGTGTGTGTGTGTGTGTGTGTGTGTGTCTGAATACTTTTTGAGCGTGATAAACTCTGAAAAGAGAACACACACGTCCAGGTGAGAGTGCACAAACACACACGGCTGAACTCATACAATCCTGAAGCCCAACCAGAAACTCAATCTGTAACACAAATTCCCCTCGCTGCCACTTTTGTGTTAAAGTTTGTCTGCAGATCTGCCGGTCCTGTTGCCAACAGTTGTAAACAAGAAAAATAAAGTAGAGTTGATGTTTCTTTTCGTCAAAGAGAACAGAGTTGGTATTTTCTGGAAGACTCTCATTTGACCAGTGCAGGAAAAAAAGGCCACATAAACAGAGACAGCAAGAAATTTCAACATTATTCTCTGTTTAGCAGAGACACAGAATTTATAATGTAATACTATAAACTGTTTAACATGATATGATACAATACAGTATAATATAATACAGTTCATAATAATACTTTAAATGTCTGCTCCTGTATGCTGAAGAGACAAGACACTTTTCCATTTCAACCAGTTGAGCTGTTGAGCAGCAGAGTAACAGCCTGTGCTTGAGTCATGCTTTATGTATATAACTGCAGCCAGAAACATCTTCATTCAGTAGACCATGTATTATCCGCTCAGGTGCACAACTAAATGCATTCATCCTATTCAGCCACAGCAGTACGGCCACTAATGTTGGAGGATGGTGGATGATGGAGGACTGCAGCTGCTTGTTTGGCTGCTGTTGGTGTAGAAAAGCTCCTGTATGCCAATGCATGCTGGAGCTTTGGTGATGGCCAGAACTATATGTTGGAAAAATTGGCAGAAAAGTTTCAAGTGAACTCAACTTTCTCAACATCTTCAATCAGGCTCATTAATATTGTGAGCTTGTGAAATAATGTTCACTAATAATTTCACAGTGCATATGAAAACATTGCATGCATATTCTTGAAAGTAAGAACAAACAAAAAATATTTGTTTTGATGAGGTGAGATTGGAGGCAGCTGTGACCATTGAGAGCCCCAACACCTGAAAACCACGCCCCCTGCCACTGAATCAGTGCCTGAACCAAAAGGCTAAAGAAACAACTCCAAACCAAAAACACTGCAGTATAAGCAAAAATGCACAGAAAATAAACTGAAACTAGAAAAGCATAGTTCCCCCAGCTTATTGTGACTTACACCCCAAAATATTAGTCATACCTTTTATTTATCTATTTCAATGGATTCCTGGACCATAAAAACACACCCTTAGCAATTGGAATCACATTGATATGAATTTTAGTTTAATAGTTATACCCAAAAATCCACATTTCTGTAATGGCGGTTTTCTTCTGGATCTATGTACACACCCAAATAATACTCCTACATTTATTTAATCTGCGTTTTTGGATTCTCTGACCATGAGAACATACCATTAGCAATTGGAATCACATTGATATCAATTTCAGTTTAATAGTTATACCCGAAAATTGACATTTCTGTAATGGTGGTTTTCCGGATCACCTCCAAAATTTAATCATTTGTTCCTTGTCCCAGAAAGGACATTTCCTGAAAATTTCATCAAAATCTGTCAGTAATTTTTTGAGTTATGTTGCAAACAAACAAACAAACAAACCAACGTCAGCAAAAACATAACCTCCTTGGTGGAGGTATAAAAAAGAACTAAACCAGAATGTGGCATATTTTTCAATGAACTGCGCTGTATAAACACTGCACATCCACATCCATTTAAACACTTGATTTTGATGTCATCTTGAAAACTAACAGCAAGCTCTTGAACACTGGAGGGACTCGGTGCCATTTTGAACAACTACTTGACTCTTGACCTATCAGCCAGGGAAAACATTTACCTCAGTTCATTAAACGGGTTGTAATCGAAAAGACGAAAGTGAGCAAGTGAGTGCCTAAAGTTTCAGAATCGTCAGGAAAATCAGTGCAAATGTCAAGTGTGTTTGCTTAATTTGCAAAAAAAAAGAAAAAAAAATCTGTTCACATTTAACTCCAGCTGTTTCCCAGCAGGAATTTTGAGACTGTTTCTTCCATTCTTTCACCCCTGGTAGACAACTGGAAATGACTCATCAAACAAATTAAAATGAGCTATATAAAATATTATAGTCATCCCTACAAATATCAAAATCATCCTAAAGATATAAAACCACAAATAACACAAATGTGTGCACATCCATAAACACAATTAATACTGTATATGTATGTGTGACTATCATAACTTTGTATTCGCCTCTGTATATTGAGGCTGCTTGCTGTCAGGCTGGTGGAGGTGAACTGGTGTTTGGCGGCTGGAGCATAAAGCTTATTTAAGTTACCATAAAGTTAAATTGAGCGCAAACAAATGACAGAATAGGTCGCACACACCAGCTCTCTGGCAAAGTCAATGTTGTATTGATTATAATGCCAAGGGTTTTTTATAGATCTTCATCAGCATGATGACTTTGCCTCAGAGCTGGAGTCTGTGACCCCCATTCTGTCATTCATCAGTCCTCTGGAGTCGGCACTTCACTGATCCTGCCTTGTTCCTGCTTAAAGTTATACTGAGTGCATATAATGAGCAACAAATAAATTTCACTCATGCCTGTCGTATCATATCTTTGCATGTCTCCTTGGGTCGCTGTTTTGGCTGACTGATGTCGAGCTTGTGGTATGAAAGAGGTGTATGGCAGGTGAAACAAATATTCTCCCATCATAAAAACATAAGCCCCCCCCCACAAACACACACACACACACATGCACACAAAAGGTGAGACACAACTGCAGGCAGTGAGATTATTTGTAGACATCATTTCACAAACTCAGTCATGACCCATTTGTTTCCATAAGTAGGAGAATTCATATCTCTCTGTCAGACTGTCCTTACACACACACACACACACACACACATGCACAAACTTTTATTCCTGTGGATTTTACCGGCAGCACCACAGCCAGGCACAAAGATTATACAAACTTGTATACACATACATGCGAGCAAACAAAACTGTAAGCCCACATTTCAAGAGGAACATTTCAAGGGATTTTGCAGCGATGTAACCATTTCTCACATATTCAATCTGGGACACACCGCATGCACAAACATACGTGAACAATACATAACAATCGCTCTTGTTCAGCCAGACAACCCACTCAGCGCCTCGCCGCAAAGTCACAGCTAAATATAGAAATCTCCCTCCACTTTTTTGTATCAACAACATCCCAAAATACATCATACGGGAACATCAACCACTTCTAAAGCAAGCTTGTGTGTGTGTGTGTGTGTGTGTGTGTGTGTGTGTACACTATTTTGTACTGAGCTGAATAAAACACAAGTTGATACTTTATCCCCTGCTTTGTTTTCTTATATCATTTTTACACCACAATTAGCACATACTGTATATGAAGCTTTTTTAAAACACAGGTTAACCCACTTTTCACTGTGAGTAAAGGAGTTTGTCTTTCTGTTTTATTTTTCTTTTTTGATTTTTTTTTCTTATATTGCAGTAGCTATATTTTGTGGGGTGCTGTACTGACTGACTCAGCTGTGGGTGTTTCTGCTTGTTTGTCCCACCACATGTTTACCCAGACAGTTTTCCATTTGCTCAATTTGCATTTTCAGACTCCAGTAATTGATGTAAGTGAGCTGTAAATCAAAATCCACAAAATATCTCTTCAGGTTTTTTTTTTTTTTTAAAAACGTTCCCATATGTGAAAGTTATGATCAGCACTACACTCATTTCATTTAGGTGAATTTGTTGTGTTCATGCAAATAGCTGCAAAGATAAATTGTTACCATGTTTACAGCTGACAAACAAAAAGCAAATAGGCAGGATGTAATGAATAATCTGGAGGTGTCTGAAGTCACATATTCACTCGAGCTTTCATTTTCTAAATATCAACTTGTACATGTACATTCAATTGGAAACTGAAAATTGATGATCCATTACTTTTTCATATGAAAAATGTTTTGCTGCTTTTGCTGTTTGCTATTTCTCATTCTTGTAAAACAGAAGTCATTTAACCGAAATCCTTTTGTGACATATTCTATATTTGTTGTATTAAACGCTCATGGCTTGCAGGGCTGAGTGTGTGTGTGTGTGTGTGGTTGTGTGTGTGTGCACTGAAATGTGTGTTTTTGGATGTGTGTGTGTATCTGTGAGCCGATGCATGTGTGTGATATTAAATGTATCTTTAGCTAAATGGTGTGTGTGTGTGTGTGTGTGTGTGTGTGTGTGTGTGTGTGTGTGTGTGTGTGTTTGTGTGTGTGACCCACCCTGTGCCCAGGCCTAGTTAAACAGAAATAGCTACAAGAGCAATAACATCCCCAGCTAAGCGGCAAGGGATTCAATTCCCGGGTCGTTTTACAAAAGCGCGGTGTGATTGAGTCGGTCTGCCCATTGAATTCAGTATTTAATTTCCTCAAGCTCCCAAGAGCCGTGTCTCTGTTTCCAATTTCTCCTCCTCATGAGATCAGGATAGGGGACTAAATGAAGGGCTTTCTCTTTCTTTTCTTCCCTCTTTCGGTCCATCGTTTTCCTTCATTGTGAAATGCTGAATGCTCATGGTCGGATAGGAGGGGACAGGTTCATGAGTGTCCTTGTTGTAGCAACGCTCTCTATTATCATCATTTCTCTCTCTCGCCTCTTGCCTCTGTTGCAGCCTTTGTCAGCTCGAATCCCCATTTCTTTTTCTCCTGCCATGTCTTGTTGTCACTCTCTCTCTTCTCTTCCACATCTTTTATAAATCCTTTTTTAATCAAAATCAGTTTTTGCCTATTTACACAGCAGTTTGTCTACTTGGACAAGTCCCACCTTCACTCACTTTTAGCTCTAATTTCGGTCTCTACTAGTTTCTGTGGGACATAGCGTCCAGTGTGTCCACCACATTGAACATGTTTGTTTCACGTTTAGAGTTTTTTTTAGAGTGAACCAGAAACAGTAAAGTTGCCAGACAGCTAAACAGCGAGCTTCATCTTGCTATAAGGTTCTGTTAAATATTGATCATAGCTGCTTTAATCACAATGACAGTTTCAAAGGCTTCACTGTAGATAAGGGAATTTCCTGTATCCTTTCAAAACAAAATACAGTTAAATGAACAATGTGGCAGTTGCCATATAAGTAAAACTTGACTTGATAATGAAATGATCATACCAGTATAGTGAAGTGCAGATCAAATATAAGAAAAAAAAGACACATTTGAATGTAACTGCTCCTTCGACTCACAACAAAATGAAATGGTTTACCCTACCTAGAATTTTGTTTGTGTAATGAAAAAGCTTTTGGGGGATCACGGCAGCCAAATCATTTTGTTTGGAAAGTGAGTAGAAGTGTTTTAAAACCCAAACAAGCCACACTTCCCATCTACATAATTGCCAAAACAGAAGATTAGTTCTCATAAAATTACTCAAGCACATCAGTAGTACATTTACTCAAGTGCGTTGCCTTGAGTCGCTGTAACTACTTAGCGCGATTCTCTGGGAATGGGATCCCATTTTCTGGTTCAGGAATGTTGTCACTGTTTTGTATTGAATCATCTGTATTGGATTAAAACAATCAAAAATGAATGGTCGAACAGTTTTTGTAAAAACATTCATGTCCGGCAGAAGAAAAAAAAAAAATCAGGTATTTAACAAGACACATAAAAACTCTGACTCCATCTATTGATGCTAAGGACTCCTACCGCTACAGCATGCTTCTCGGGATAAAGGATGCACACAGATAAAGGCAAACATTTTTGTCTTTATTGTAGAGGATGTTCTCTGTGTGCCTCAGGTCGATAGTATTGACCAAAAGCCAGATGACTGCTAATGAAGCAAAGATGAAAACACAAATGGCTATTCAATCGCCAGAGGATGTACTTGGAATGCATCACAAACTCTGTTACATAGCCAACAGAATTGATTTAAACTCCACAGGATATACCTTGAAGTCATTACCCATCCATACACGTGCACAGATAATTGGTATTCAATTGCGATAGGTAGTAACTGAGTTACAAGTGCCACAGAGCCAATTGCAACTGCATTAAAAGCCATGAACAGAGGAACAAACAAACCCCATGGAAGGTGAGTAATTGAATCAGAAGAAACCGTTTTAATATCACCTTTATTCTTCTGCTGCTTTGATGCCTCAGACAAAGGGGCAAAGCTCCCACAAAAAGCAGGCACCCTGAGGGCTGTTTGCTTAACAAACAATCCCTATTTTGTCTTTTATGTGACCTCCTGGAGAGGGAAATGATGAAAGGAGGAGATGTGAACATCGGTATCACAATTTACCCTGCGACCCCTGGGGTGACTCACGGGGCGAGCGCTGCACTGAGTCTCTGCAGCTTTGAAAATGGAAGTGGCAAATGTAGTGGCGGGGTGGACAGGTAATTCAATTTCCCCGACAGACGTGATATTTTACCATGGCGGTCGATGGCTTCAACTGGCTCAATTAGAATAACATAAGAAAGAAAGAAAGCGAACGACACATGGGATGCATCCCGTGAGCAATGTTGCGTCATGTCTCTTTTCTTTTTGCTCTGTTTGCCTTATTGCCTGTTTCCAGCTGGGAAATATCAACTGCATGCAATTGTGCAAAGTGATGCAAGCAACAACGTGTATAAGTGAAAAAAAAAGTGTAAAAGAGCGATGATGTAGTTGCAATGTATGTAACAAACTTGTAGCTGTGACTTCTCTTATTTTTATCATTTATTGCAGTAGCTGCGAGTTATTAGTTACCAAGTAGAAGGAACTAACAAATCTTTAACAAGACCCACATCTGACCTTTAGAGGACTTAATAATCACATCACCTGTTGTATCATTTGAATTTATAACATAAGCTTATGCAACTTTTAACTCAGAGCTTTGAGGAAGTGAACAGATGCAAATACTAATCAAAATTGCTGAGGTCTTTGTCAGGTATGAGAGGTATGAATTTGGTTTAATCAATAGAATTGAATACCATACCTTGAAAACCTCACTGAAAATAGAAAAATTCAAATAATTTAATGGTGTGATTTATGTGTCTATAGATTTTGCATATAATATATGAACAAGAGTATGCATGTATGTGGGGAATTTTGAAAGTCACTTCTGATGATTGGAACCAAGAATCTGCTGGTGTGGGACACATAAAGTCTATCCATCCATCCATCCATCCATCTACTGTATCTAGGGAACACACAAGTACAGCATACATAAGCATACACTGCTCTCAGTCTCTTAACTATTCAGCACTCTGATAGGATGAGTTAGTAGAAGACAAGAAGACTGTCCTCCCAAGAAAAGTGACTGAGCTGTCAACAAACAACTGATGCTGTCATGTATATGTTTAAACTCAACTCAGACGCCTTCAAAAGGCTGTAATAATAATCACATTAAGGAAGTCAGCTGACATTGTTATAGAGCAACAGTCCTGCTCACACTGGGCCTAAATGAAGCTTCTTTGCTTGTGGAGTTTTTGGTGCTTTTTCCTAGCTGGGTGCTGGGGTCCTTCCTCCGGCTGTTGACGCTCTATCTAGCCCTTGTCGCAGTGTTACGAGGTGGGGGACACAGACACAGTGGTAAGGTGAAGTTAGGAAAGTTTATTGTAGGATAACAGGGGCTAGAGGTGGAGTGAAGAAGATGAGCAGAGGGGCGATGGTGGATGTTAATGGGCAAGGGTGAGTGGCGTGGGCAGGTAGAGACATTAAACACCAGGCTAGAATTCAATACTGAATTCACCAAACTAGAGAGGCCTGAGGTGTGTGACCACTACAGTAGTGGAGACAATGAGGCCGAGAATGGGAGAAGAGCTGGAGAGAGGTGGATGATCTGATAGATGGCAGACACACAGACACAGAGAGACAGAGACAGGAAACACAGGGGAAGAGGGAAACACAAGGAAAGGCAGGGGGAAATGCTGGACCCCTGACAGCACTGCCAAGAACTACTGCAACAGTTACTGGTGGTTTTCTCACCTCTTCCTCGCTCTATATATCTGCCTCCACTTTCATTTCATTTTCACTAGTTTGCGATTCCTCTTGCAAAGTCATTAGACAGTAACACGATACATTTTTATCATGCTGCTAGCGTACGAAAGCAAACCGAAGAACATCCGCACAGAGGACATCAGACAGGATTTCGTTTGGTGAATTCTTGGTCGAGCTAATGTGACGCACTGAGTCAAAGGCAGCGAATGTTTGATGTAAATGGAACTGAATTGGCCCATTATGTCCGGCTGTGTGTTTTTTCTGTTGTTTCATTGGCCCTTGCATCTCATCACAGCTCGTGTTGCAGGAATAATTCATTACGACAAACAGCACATACAATTAAGAGACAACAGTCCGAGTCATTAAAATTTAACTAACACACTGTGAGTTTCACATCCTTTATTGATCAAACTAGTCACGGTCACAGCAGTGCACCGACAACATCAGCTGCTCGCACAGTTTTTCTCACCATTAGCATTCACAGATCTACTTAGCTTATTAGTTTTAGGTTTGTGATTTGACGCCTTTGCGCCCAAGTCTGCGAGATATATAAATATAAATATATGTAAAAGACAACCATCATTCAAAAACACTCCGGCGTTGCATTCTCTCTAGTACATTTATTTTGTATCCGAGCTTCAGAGAAACCCCTGCTGTTTGCTCTGATATCTCAGTACTTTTCTGTCAGCAGTTTTTATCCAGCAGAAGCAGCTTTTCTGTGAGTCATCATTTCAGCAACAGCCACACATGAGCTGGAAGAGGCAACTACTGACTTGTAAAAAAGTTCTGTTGTGACAGTGATAAAATAAAATGCACTCTTATTATAGTAATAGTAGATAGAATAATACTATTTATTCTGTGAAGCTGCTTCTTTGCCTGAAAGGACTTACACAAGTGAAGCCTTTAAATAGGATAATAACATTATTTTAATAGCAAGTATTTGTCATATATATGCTGTAAAGTATTGTTATAATTCTGTGCTTTTAAAGCAAAGCAGGATTGTTGCTTGAAAATAAATCGAAATCAGTATGCTAATTACAATTCATAATGATGTACCATGCGTAATTTAATGTTGAAGAAGCCTGTGTTTGTGACAGATATGCTTATGGATGAAGGAGGTGATGTATCCCTTAACATGATCTCTTATTATAATGAAACGTCTAGCTGATGTATCACCATAGCGATTACATTTATAGTATATAAATATATACAGTATAGTCTTCATCACAGAAGGATTAAGTGAAAACAGCATAATCAGTTTTCATCAGGTATTAAATTGTACACAAAAACAGCTGATGCAAATTATGACTTTTTCATCATTAAAATATGCAATTTTATTTCATTTTTTACAGTTGTAGTTGGTCTCAACAGAATGTAATGAAGGGTTTAGTCTAGTGTGCGAGAAAAAAAACAAAACAGAAACCATGAAAACAATGTTTCATTTCTGCATGCATTTCTTGATCCACCATGATCCACAAGCACCGGGACTAGTACCCACTCATATATTGTCCAAGGTGCTGCTATTAAGCTACGTTAAGACAAGTCTATATCTCTAGAAACCATGTCCACGCTGGATGAATCCACAACTCACAATTTACATCCAATGCCACCCACCACTGCAGGAAGTAATGCATCCTTTGTGTATTATGGCAGAAAGTAAAGGTTATGAGTTTGTGGTGGTGGATGGGTGAATAAGATGTTTAACTTCCATGTAGGACACTGTCACAAGCTGGCTCACAGCTGGACAGAGGAGGGAAGACCACACAGCAGTTGTAAAAATAAGCTTATTTTACAAAACTAAAGAACAACTTAAGGTAAAGACAAGCAAACTACAACAAAACTAAACAAGGTGGAAGCCTGAGGAGAGCGAGTGCTTAACTGATTGCCACCAGCTTATTTATCTTGCAGCCTGAACAGGTGAGCTGCATCTCCTCAACGACCTGACTCCACCCACCAGGTACCTGGAGGGAGAGGCCGGCTCAGAGGGTCGTCACAACATTGTACAGGAGTTTGTCTCCAATCATAGACCTGCCATTATTATATACCACAATCTTTCCCAAACTTTAACTGTGCTTTTATTGACCGGCACAAGTGTTATATGATGTGAGAATAAGGAAAATAATATATATTAAAACTGTAAAAAAAAAAAAAAAAAAAAAAAAAAAAAAAAATTCTCAAATTCCAGGTTTTTGCCTAAACCATGTCTTTGTCAAGCAATATGGCCAGTTAACATATAGAGCTTTAAAGTCACTGTAATAAATTTAAGGTATGCTCTAAATGTGTTTAAATAAATAAGAAAAAAATATTACAAAAAACTAAAAACTTCATTCCCGAGAGAAAAAAAATGAAATAAAAAGAAATATATCCTAATGCATCCCATACCTATTATTTGTATTTTTGTTTTTTGTTCCACTGTACCAATGAACTGAACCATAACTGCTGTTACACCCCAGTTTCTAGTCATTATTTATGCTGCCTCAAACTGAAAGCTTATGCAGCCCCCTGAGCAGTCACCTCTGTCTTATCACTATCTCGCTCCAGCAAAGGTGAGTTTAAAGTGGCATATTATCATGAGAGAGATGCTGCACAGGGGCAGCCTTCGCCTCGGCTGGAGTTGGAGAGAACCAAATTTGGGCTTTGATAGCCGCTAATAACGGGGTTTGAACTTGAGAGAAAGACGGAGGGAGCGATGTGTTTTCACGACGTCCATTCACAGATTTCAGAACGTGCTTGTGTGTGCCAGGGAAACCCATTGTGTGAGATGTATAATTGGCTAATGGGTCTGCAGAATCCGGTGTGGCGAGGGAAGGTAATTGGATGATGTGACTTTGAAAGTAGCTGTAATTGGCTAACATCAGAAGTGCAACTCAGGGCAGCCAGATTGTAATTGTTAGCTTTGACTTTAGAGGCATGGGCAGGGGGTAGAAACTAATTAGCTTAAGGCACTTTAGAACCCTAGGTGAGCTCGTAACCTGGTAAATTTGATTTCAGCGCAGAGATTGGAAAGGTTTTTAATTGGCTAAAGTCCTATTCCATTTCAAGTACAGTAGAACAATATTGAACATTCCTCTGTGATGAATGTAGGTGGGAACCTTTCTCATCCACTAATAGATCAATAGTGTGTTTCATTAGACTCAGCAGGGTTGGCAATACCACACAGTCTTAGATTCAGTCCTGGTTCTGATTGTGTATCATGCAAATCTTGACGATAGCAAACTAATACCAGTATTATGGAAAACAGAGAAACTCTTGCTGATTGAAAACAGCTTCTATTGTCTCTTTTCAAAGCTAAAGAAAGACATTAAGCAATGACATCTGTTTTGTGTATTTGTTAAAAAAAATTGCTTGAAATTATAGATTATATAAAATAAATAGTGTATTACAATATGGGTTCACATATTGTAGTACAGGCCATCAGAAAAATAAGCTCTACATGGTAAGAAACACAAGCGGTCAGACAATCATGTAGGTTATTAACAAGTTGTCAATTCAGCCAGAATATCTGAACCACTTTAAACAGCTAGTGAACACATTAATTATCCCTTATTGTACACGAGAACAGTGCATATGCACAACTATGGTCAGTATTACACGTTAAACCAGAAAGTGTGATAGATTTCTACAAGAGACAGTTTGGATAATAAATTTAACATTTGTCATTCATTTGGATTATTCCGTTGTTAAAAATCAATCAATCAAACTCCAATATCTCAAAATTTGTGGATATAATGTTATCATAAGTAACAGCACAGATGAGCAACATAAATAAAACCCAGGTTGTAATAAACCTAAAAATTACATTTTGTCAAGACCAGTCAACTTCACTGTATTGAATGGTCTTTACTTACAAAAAAGTTCAGTTCAGTTCAGCATTTGCAACAAATGGAATTATGTGGTCCTTAGACATACTGTAGATACATTTTGCAGTGTGGTTATATTTTTAGTGACATTTTGCAGAAGTAGCATATTTTAGGAGCGTCTCATGAGAGAAAGATTGAAGGAGCTGTCTGCCTATGGGATTGCCATTCACACACACACACACACACACACACACACACACACACACACACACACACCTCTATACACTACTGTTATAAAATCCACACTCTCTCTCTCCTTAGGGAAAGAAGGAAAAACTCTCATGATATACAGTAGCTTCTGCCCATGTTAAAGCTCCTATAGGGCTAAAGAACATTTTACACTTCAATACCAAGAGTGCTAACAGTTCATATATTTAAAGCTGTGAAGCAAACTTTCCCAAAAGAGGTGTGAACTGAATGAGTTAGGAGGATTTTAATACCTGACTCTAAATCTTACACTGTGCTGCCATCATAGGAAGGCCATGGCCCCCTGATGAGCATGATGATCTTAGCAGCACAGTTTTTTTCAATGTGTGTACAAACGGACATTTTTAACGGACATATTTATGCCATGGTGTATTTTCTGTCACCTACATCATGTAAGTGAACATAATATTTTCACCCAAATGACCGTCTTTTCCTAAACCTAACCAACTAACCAAGTTAAACCAAACAATCTGCAACCGTTTCCCAGTGTTAACCAGATGTTCATTTTTGTTACCATGACAACAGAAGTCACCTGACTATGGGGAGGATTGGCAAATGCACTGCATATAATTAAAGTTGTAAAGCTTTTTACTTTAGAAATCAAGCTGGAGATTCATACTCTGTCTGTGTGTGTGTGTGTGTGTGTGTGTGTGTGTATAATCAACAGATATTATTAGTTATGAAGTAAAACCTTTTTTCTTCACAGTGTTGTGCCTGTGAAAATTACATTTGCAGCTGACCGTTCAACACAAAAACTGCAATTGCTTTGCAAATGTGTAATTGCCTTGATATAGCAAGCATAAGTGCTCCTCCTAACCTTGAACTTCAGGATTTTTTTTCCTCACATGCCGTCACTAAGTCAACTTAATACAAATAGAAAAGTAGAGGAAAATTACTAGATCCTTGCTTGTGTTGTATTAGCTCTCAGATGTACGTTGCTTTGGATAAAAGTGTCTGCTACATTGAATTGTAGAATTGTAGGATGTAGAGGCAGAACACATACTTAACATTTCAGAAAAATGCCAATAGCAAGACATGGATTTCAAGATGTGTTCTGATAATGTCCCGAAGTCGAGAAGCAATGAAAAGCCCTGGAACCTGAAGCAGCTAATAGTCTCTGAACACAGTGGTAACACATTAACAGAAAATCTTCTCCTGGCCTATTCCTCACACCTCTTTAGTCAGAGGTCAGCCAGCCCCCATCCCCTGAGGTCTAACTAACTAATGAAAGAACCTGTCAATCACACATCAAACACACCACTCAGTGAAGAGCAATATTTCATTTACAGCATGAAATCTTTGACCATCTGTGACTCGTGTGCAGCTGTTAAGGAAATAAATAGAGTTTGCATATAATTAGTGACTTTGGGGGCTGAAATTTTGAGGCTACGTTTCCTCCATCATGCATGTGTAAAGGTTTAGAGACATTAGAGACAGACTCACTTTCCTGTCAGTTTTGTTGCACCTGTTAGGGCAGGGCTATGAAGAACTCTCATTAGTTCACACACTTCCAGTTATAGTATCAACATCAGGTTTTAAAGGTCAGCATTAACAGAGGCCTCATTAGCTGCAATGAGTGCGAGTGACTGTGAAGGTGTGCAGGGCCTTTAAAATATTGCTGTCTACTGTCAGCAACCGTAATGGTAATGAGGTCATCAGAAAACTGTGAACCCAGTTTCACAGACAGGAATTAGATATATTTTAACTGGCAGATCCAAGATTTTCCTAAACTTCCTACTGGGGAAGGTGTCCAGGCTTTTCCTGTGTGTGTGTCTTAAGTGGACCAGGCAATTCCACATGTTATACGTGACATGATATGATTTGATATAATATGTGTGTTCTGACCTGAGACCAGTAAGAAACTCTGTCCGTCAGTCATCTGATTTCCCATTCACGTCTTACTGCTACTACTTCTGTGTTTTCTGAGAACTTTCAACAAGCAAAACCAGTGCAGTGAATATATTTCTGTGTGTGTGTGTGTGTGTGCGAGAGAGAGAGCGAAAGAGCGAGTTGGCTAATCCTTTTCACTTAGCAGCAGAGTGTCATTGACTGTCATTGACAACAGAGCAGATACCCTAGGCCACTGGACGCTTCCCCTGGTGGCCGATGTACACACCAACAGTAACAACAATAACAACGACATCAAGCTGCTCTCGCTCTCTGAGCCTGACAAGAACAGCGACTGGAGGGCATTCCCGCTGCCAAGGTGACTTCTGCTGGCTCTCTCTCTCTCTCTCTCTCTCTCTGTGTGTGTGTGTGTGGGTGGGTGACAAATTTAAATGGGGAAAGACAGAGAATGAAAAAGACATATTAATAGAGAAAGACAAAAAATTAAAACTCCTGCACATTATCTCAACATACTTTGGTTCCAGAATTAGATTCATCGCTTATTCATGTATGACTTGCAACAATACCCCGGCCATTCAATAACACAAATGCCAGTAAACATCTGTTTATTCAGATCAGCTCTCAGATTTAATAAAAATGCAACTGAAATATAAAAAACAAACTGCACAGTTCTTTGATATGGATATTAAATAACTTTATTTCTATAGCTCCCTTCAAACAGAGGAAAAAAAGATTAAAATAAAGCTAAGCAAAGAACCAGTTTTAGCTCCACGTGTATACGATGGGTTGTAGATATTTATACAATATGCTGTGAATTAACAAAGGATTATACAGTGATTGAGTCTCATAGCAAGCCTCCTAAAATAAATGAACTGCCTCATGTGAATAAATAATGAAACAAAAAGACGCCAGTTTACAAAAACTCTTGTTAAAGTAAAAGTTCATAACTAAACACAAATAACTTTAAATTTATGTTAGAATACATCTGAGGACTATTGATATTAAAAACAGAAACATGAGTGGGCTGAAAGTGCCTCACATTTGAATAGTAATAGTAGATTTGCATTTAGAGGTCCAGTGTGAGTTGTGAGAGCAGAACAGTTGTGGGCTGCATAATGATGCTTTAGGGAAGGAAGTCTTCGTCTGAGTTGTCTGATATAGAAGAAGCTCCATCGCTGATCTGCTGATGCATGATAGCAAAGCAGATAGACCACAACTATTAGTTGATGGTTGCATCACTTCTGTGTGTGTGTGTGTTTGTTTGCAAACAAACAAAACAAAAGTAGCTTACAGCGCTCTAAAAAGGAAGCAATACAGGATGTGTGGCTATGTATAGTTCACTAGAGATATAAAGTACTAGTGAGGTTAAGTTTCAGAAATGAATAGTCCAACATCAACTACACAAAATCCTGAATATGATCTCTCGTGTTTCCTTCCAGCTTCATACTGCAGCCCATATCAGCAGCAGGATCACAGACAGATTTCAGTTACATGATGCCAATTTCGTAAGCTAATAGAGTCACAAGGCAGAAAACGATGATAAGCTGATGTTCTTTTAACCAAATGACTGACAATGTCTGTGCCAATTTATTGACAATTTGGTGTCTTGCCCAAGAAAAAAATGACAGTAAAATGGCACTATGGAGTAGGAGAGTCCCAACGTCTCAACATTTTTGGAATCAGGGTTGTACTTTGTTGAAGAATGAAATAAAGACTTGCTTTGTCATTTGTTCTTTTGGCTTGACTACACTGGGTACAGTGCTGTCAATCACACCATCCTCCATCTGAAGCAACTGAAATACCATAGACTGTTCAGTTCAGAGAGTAAGCCAGTGTATATTACATTATATCTTGACATTTCCACTAAAAAAAAAAAATCATAATCAGTTTGACCAAGAAAGTTCCTTTTGATCCAGTTTGATCACAGTAGCCACTTTCAGGTTGCCTGTGGTCGCTGAGCCAGGGAATAGAGAGAGTCATTTTCATTGCTTTTAGATTGATTTAGTTCAGATTGCCCAATGGGTTCAATTTGCTCTTTGGGTGGTTGAGCAAGAGAGTACACCAAGTCACACTGTGGTTCTGTGACTCTGCTGCCTGTGCCTACACCCCTGGAACTGACCCCCGATCTGGGAGCTGAATATAAAGGAAAATCTTTTGAATACTTATTACTGCNGAAACATTGTTTGTCATACTGTCAGTGCAGAAACAAATTCAAATGTGCACATTTTCTATCCATCCATTTTATCATTTGTGACGGCAAAACGTCACTTTTTTTCAAAAAGTGATCAACTATATACCTCATGAATATGACGCATTTATACACAATACAGAGAATACAAAAAGATAAACTCACCAGAAAGAAGACAAGCATACACATAGATTTTTATCGTCATGAACATGACCATCAAAGAACCAGACAGCAAGTGTACAAGAATTATCAGGTCAACGTAACCACACTTCTTTTCAAGTTCTTTTGACTTCCCCTTCCTCTCATCCTTTCAAAGGTTAAAGCTCCTCCCTTTTCTTTAAAAACACACGCGGAATAATGTGAAAAACTGTGTTAGAATATATATAATGTGGACACACATTAGCCTTAAGTGGGTCAGGTATACAGCAGACAGGCTCTGTCTGATGTTTTAAAAACCTAAGTGGCACCACACGCAGGGCACTTGACCACATGCCGACTGATGGACAGCAAACAAAGAAGCACCAACTTTAGAAAAACACATTTGTGGATTCTGTCCTAAGTATATTCTCTAACTAAGTTAGATTACTAGTTACTTTATAAGTTACATTCAGCAGGTGCTGACAACCCCCCCCGTCAATGTATCTCTGGACATTTTAAATTTAACTTCACTACTACTACAGATTTTTTTTTTTTTTTCTAAAACATGAAATAACGACAGTCTTTCTTGACTTTGCTTTACATAAATACTTGTTTTTATAAAACATGAAATAGGCCGTGGCTTTGCTTGCAGCTCTCTGCTCAACAGCACCTGGTGGGACTTGCTCTGTCAACTTGACTGTGATGTGCTGCGACCATGTGTTTTTGAAGTATGATAGTATTTTGTTGCAAGCACAGAGTGCACAACAACCTTAATATTATTGTCTTTAGCTGACACGAACTCAAAATAATGGCTGTATTTCCAGGTTGAAATACTCCTCCCTCTCCTCCCTCCACTGTTGTTTGTGTTTGTGTCGCTGCTTCTGATTACACGTGAGTTGTCCTCATGCTGAAAACGTCACTTGTCGCGTATGTGATGTCACTCTCCGAGACGCGAGAAGAAAGCAAAAATATAAATTTTTACTAAGGAAAATGGCAAAAATAGTAATGCACAATGACTTGGATATAAGTAACTTTAATCTGATAACTGGTTTGGAAATAGTAACGCGTTAGATTACTCGTTACTGACAAAAGGGGTCAGATTAGAGTCAATCGCTAATCACTGGTTATGGATTAGCACAGGCCCCATTTACATTGTACAATCATTATTGTCATTGTCACCTGTCAAGTGTTTCATGTCTGGACAAAATCCAGATAAAATTTAAATGATACTTATATACAGTAAGCATGTCTGTTTGGCAGATCGCAAATCTGATAGCAGACCATCTTAATTTTCTTAGGCTACGTGCAAACTAGGGTCAGCAGTACTGTTGTTTGAAGGCTCTCATTTATGCACGGATCAAAACACTACAACCACTCAGAATGCATCTCAAACCACCAACCACATTGTTTGAGATGTGGGACGTTCATTGACATGTGACTTTGTATAGATCGATCTGCCCAAGATGCGTGAAGTGACAGTGACAGACAAAAGTGTGATATGTGGTCAGAGTGTTGCTTGGTATGACAGTGCTGCAGACTGCCTCCATGTTGACTAGCTTCAGACATTAATATCTACATACTGCAGAGTATAAAGAGAACATTGTTTCCAAATCAATGATGCCAAATCAATGATAAATTTGTGACATAGTTGTGTGACATACATGTGACACACGTGGTCTCTTTCACAGATGTGTGGAGCACTTGATGGACTTCAACAGGACGTTTAAAGAAGGTAAAGTGAAAGTAAATTAATTTGTATGAGTACATGAAACCGACATCTATTTGGGAAGTGTAACAGTGGTGCAGAAAAAGGTGATAAAAAAGAAAAAGAAAAGGGAAGTTAAGTACAATGCAACACATTACTTGAGTGGTTGGTTATCAGAAGAGAAAAACAAAGGAAACAAAATGTTGCTGGAAAAAACAGTCAAACACATATGACAAGTCTAACTGACAATGGGAAATGCGCATGAACATGTGCAGTAGGAGTAATGAGAAATAGTTTGAGATGAGATTGAGACAGTAAAATTGACTTCCATCAACATGGATATGATGATGAATCATCTTTAAAAACTTAAACAGTTTCCCATTACAGGAAGCAGACCTCGCTGATGGGTCCACTCCATGTCTACAACCCCTGCTGCTAACAAATGCCTTTTTCCTTCTTTTCTGAGAACTAAATCTCTGTTAAGATCAATGTAAGAGAAATGACCCTCAGCACTGGAGAAGCGAAACAAATGAGAGAGATCTTGCAGTGCTCAGAGGTTTCGCCGAATGATGAGAGGAGAAAATGATCTTTGAGTGTCAAAATTGAGATATACTTGAGAAGCATAGTATTCGACTTAAATCTCACTTTATCTGGCCTCTGGAAGCCTGATGATAAATCTCTTATCTTAATCACAAAATGTTTGAAATCATGAGCGGCGATAAAATTGAGACAAAGGATTTGATTATCAAAAAATATGTTTTGAATTCGTGTAAATGAGCCAAACAGGTTCCACCTTAATCGTACCTTAAGCCCTTTTGGTCATAAAGTTTCCTGCCCAAATTCTTTCAGCTATTCCATAATTTCGAATCAACATAATCCTCTAAAGTCACTGTAACCTTGACTCCTGGATCACATGACTCCAGTGTGGTCCACTAAGTGACGGCATCAAGACGTCTTAATGGATCCATATTTTTGATGTTTGAACTCTCTTTCTTCTGTCGACTCTCCACATTCAACATCTATTGCATGACTGTAAATTCAATTATAAAGAGGATTGCATTTTTTACAGGTTGTGAAGTAAAGGCTGTGATTGGATTATTAAAATGGGCTGGAAATTTCCTTCATCACCATCCTGTCTGTGTCAAGGTTCGACGGACAACCAACTATTAGAGGCTAGTTGCTCTTCGTTACTTGAAGCTTGACTTACAAACACAATTCCAAAAAAGTTGGGATGCTGCGTAAAACATAAATAAAAACAGAATGCAGTAATTTGCAAACAAAGTGTTTACTGACAACAGTTTTATAAAGTGTTCCTGAGCCCATGAAGTAATCTCCTTTATACAGTCATGTGTTTGACAAAGTGTTGAACCTCTCTCCATCCTCTCTTGTGAACGACTGAGTCTTTCCAGGATGAACCTTTCATACCCAATCATGATACTATCACCTGTTACCAATGAACCTGTTTACCTGTGGAATGATCCAAACAGGTGTTTTTGGATCAGTCCAAAACTTTCACTGTCTTTTGTTGCTCCTGTCCCGACTTGTTTGAAACCTGCCATCAAATTCAGAATAAACAGATATTTACAAAAATCAATGAAGTTGATGCAGTCAGACATTCAGTATATTGTTTTTGTACTGTTTTTAATGTACAATAATGAGTCTATGTCAGAAAGGATCAGCAAATCATCACATTCTATTTGTGTTTTATACAGCATCCCAAGTTTTTTTAATCAGGGTTGTACTTTGGAACTTTTTCAAAGTTCCATTATTAAACACAACATATTGAACATGGGCAACCATAGAAGTGGAACAAAACAAACTACTTGAATGGGTGTTCTTTACTTTCTTAGTTTCCAAAAAACAGATATTCCACAGTTTCTACGTTCGTGGACTGCACATCAGTCCAGGACTGTAACATCCTGCGGGCGTAGAAGTACATCATACAGATCATCAGGACATTTTAAACTTTTATTTCCTCTCCACATCACTGAACTCCCTCAGGACCATCATACTTCACTCTGTACTATCCTCATCTGCAACTCCAGGTTTCTGGAGCCACAAGATTGTATTTTTCAAAATTCAAATAGCCAAAATTCAGATTTCCATAATTCTCTCTGTATAATGAAAACTAAGTACAAAATCTGTGCTCCAGTCATGTAAACAGTGTTATTTGGGGAAGTCATCAGTTTATGCATTCATAAACAGATTATTCCTTTTTCCAATTAGCATCATTGCAGCCTTATTGCATGCTTGCTAACATCAAACATCAAACTTAATCAAATATCAAAATGAGCAGAAATGTAACTAAATGATCCATATCAGAGAACATTGAGCAGACTTTTGCAAACTACACAACTCATTTCACCTTATAAAGGGACATGAGCTGCCCTTTGTCCTCAACCACACTGGGCCATTTTGTCCTTCATCTCTTAGGTTAGGAGGTCGGGAGGTCTGGTTCTGTCATGGACTGTTCTCTGGACTCCATTGAGGAGGTGGGTGAGAGGAGGATGTTAGCCAAGCTGACATCTGTCATGGACAACCCCTCTCACCCCCTGCACGAGACTGTGGGAGCTTTAAGCAGCTCCTTCAGCGACAGATTAAGACTCCCTCCCTGCAAGAAGGAGCGCTACCGCAGGTCTTTCATACCAACTGCAATCAGACTCTTTAACACCTCACTATAGTTTACAACTGCATTTAAGTTATGACTGCATTTTTTCAGCTGTACAGTGCAAATAGTGTAATATTATAATACTTTTCCAGTGCAATACCACAGCAATTTCTGTGCAATAGCATCTTTATTCTCATATGGATATAGTATGTCTATTACTTATGGATGTCAATAACAAGGAAAACATGTAACCCAGTGTAAATACTCTACCTCACTAAATGTAAATAGTTTTTCTTGTCATCTTATTGTTCTATGCCACTTATTTTTCTTGTTCTTGTTATTGCTGCCTTATTTCTTAATTAGCCACTTTACTGGTATTTATTTTAGAGTTACTGTTTGCCTGTTTCTGCTGCTGTGACAAGTAAATTTCCCCTAAGGGGGATCAATAAAAGTTTTCTAATCTTATGTTATCTTATCTTATCTTAGCCAGTTTGGACCCTGCTCTCCTTCGTGAGACTGTCAGTATGCTATGGCTATGGCATGTCGCTGTATTCATGAGGGATGTGAGAAGGGAAGGGAGAAGGGAGTGAAGCAGCCATGACTAACCGACACCAGCCCTCGCAACACTAACTGATCATTTCACTCCTCCCACTTCAACCCATTTTGCGATTGTGCCTCCGGTTATGAAATGACCAAAAAAGTGTCGGCCATTCACAGAAACAGAGCACCTTATCTCACCTCCACCTCTCCATCGTCTTTCAACCTCTTTCCATTTCATCTCCTCTCCCTTCCACTCCTCTCTCGTTCATTGTGATTAACCAGACCATTTTGCTCGCCTCGGTAATGTGTTTCAACGTGCAAGGCGGAAATGAGGGAATATTATCTCTGTTCTCTGCTGGCTTTGACGCTGCTTGTGGTTCAAATACACACTTTCATCATCAACTGACAATACTGGGCCTCTGCTTGTGTGTGTGTGTGTGTGTGTAGTAGTGTCATAGATAAGGAGAGGTTTGTCAGGGCAGCTCACTTAATGCTGCCACTTGACACTGCAACACAATGAGTCAACCACTGTCGTACTATCATGAGTAAAGTGGACAATGTGTCTAGAAGAAGAGTAGTAAAATCAGCAAGACACCTGAAGGACATTTTTATCCCTCAGTGACCAGGTGAAGCAGTTCACAAAATCAAAAAAAAAAGTGGCAACTTCTTGAATGATTGTGGTCGACCACCAGCCAATCACAGCTCTGTGCTCCCACGTTGCTCCGCCCATTTAATTTCATGAGCAGTAATTTTACCAGGCGAATGGAAATGGACGAGAACTTAATTATAAGCCACATAAAAGTTTGTATTTCCAAATTAATCACCATTACCCTAATCATAATTTTTGATTGTTTAATCTCAGAGAATTAAAAAAAAAATCTATTTTATAATAATGGTTTGGGAAGACTTTTGGGAAGTTTTCTCTTTGGCTGCTGCTCTGTCAAAACAAAAGGGTTGGACAGTCTTAAATTACGTTCTCAGGAGACTCTTAAGCTTTGTTTATGCTTGTGCAAGGTACCAAGACACAGGCCTCCACAGGTGGTGTGTGAGCTAGGTCGAGAACGTCAACAAAGTTTTACAGCAAGGCACCGACCATATACGGTTCCAGCCACAAATTTCAAACTTGTCTCCTTATAAACTCCTGTCTTTGTATATTAACGTTTCATTGCTGTCAACATTATATCAGAATCACACTCTTCACATGAAAATATTGAAGCTAGTTTTACTTGAGGTACTTTTAAAATACCACATGATGCCCTGCAGATTGTGAGTTGGATTTTGTCCCCTTGTCTATAATAGATGAGGATCAGTCAGTCTATTCATGTTCGCATATTGTTCTACATCTTCATTCTCCTCTGTCAGGGTCTGATCCATGTTCTTCAAATCTACTTTCGTGCTCAGAAGCAATTTCCACATTACCTTCCTCTTCGGACATGTCCTTTGCTTCCATTTCATAACACACCTGTGTCACCCCCTTGTATTGTTTGCTGACAGGTTCTCTGAGCAGACACCCTTCTGCTCACGTTGCTGCTCTACACCGACAGCGTGTAAATGTGAAGATGATGCCGATCACTGCTCCACTATGTGTTGGTAAGAAGAGCGGAGAGGTTGGTGTCATGTCAAGAATGGTTTGATCACATTGCTGTGTTTTTACTGGTCTGTTTTCGTGCAACCTCCAACCTTTTTTAACAAGCTAATCTGAAACTGTCAAATTGTTTTTACACTGAAAATGTGCTCATGCTTAAGAATAGATTAAGAATATGCCTCAGTCAAAAATAATATGAATTTTTCATTTATGATGATGCAGGACAATGGAGGTTATGAGAATTTTGTTTGTGGGGCTCACGTTGTAGAAAATTACATTTAAAAATACAACAGCAAAGGTCTCACAGAATACACGGAACAGCCAATCTTGTTCACAGCCTGGACTGAGAAATAGGAAATAACTTTAACCAGAATTAACATAGCCACCCTGGACAATACTGTGAACATGGGACAGAAAGGTAAGGCACTGTAATGAGCTGTTAGACTCTTCTGCAGCTGCTGCCTCCTCACTACGAACCTTCCAACCACTAACGCAGCTTTTAAATACAGCCTTGTTTCAGAGCCCACATTCTTACACTGTATGTTAATAAATCATTATAGCTTCATTGTCCGCCTTGCTAAAAAATTAGACTGTGTCTGCAGCTCACAAGAGATGTTTGAGTCTCATTTGTTTGAGCTGATGTGATAGATGAGCTCTCTATGGATTTTGTAGTGAAAACCTTTAAGATATTACAAATGGAGGCTGCGTTTCTGATCCAATTTGCCAATTCATTGGTTTCAAAATTTGCAAGATTGAATGTGCAAATTAAGAGTGTCCATGGATGCAATTATTATCAGTTATTTTATTTGTATTCTCTATAGTTGCAAGAAAAACTCAATGGATTTTGCTTGATGAACTACACATCGGTCTCAGTCCATGTCCAATTTCTCTCTCTGTGGATTTTGAATTTCTTGCCACAAATATGCATCAGGTCTGCTGAAGTCTCTGAATTGCAAACATGTATGTCCAACAAGTGATGTGATTGATTGACTGTCTCTCTCTGTGATTCGGCTCAGTCAGTCTTTTTCGCAGCAGCAGCCATTTTGACTGGTCATAGCAGGAAAAGCACAGATGTTACTCAAGGCCATTATTTACATCTGTGCTTATTTACTGAATGTGAAGAAGTGTTTTCTGTAAAAGGCCTACACACTAAACACACATAACTGTTGGGTGACTGAATCAAACCAGCCCTTCTATTGGGTGGCTACCCATTGGTAGTGGGTGAAATCAATCCTGCTTTGTGTCGGTGCTACACTGACTCCACACTGGACCAAGTTGAACAATGAGGTTGGTCAATGTAAATGAATGAAGATTTGGGTGACACAAGTCAGGAGATGTCAAAACTCAAACAAGACACATTGAGATTTTGTATAATTTATCTCTATATCTCTATATATATCTCTCATGTCTTAACTCAGGATCCTCAGGATGTAATGTTAATGTATTTTAATCTGATGAACACTGATACTCTAAATGAGGCTTTTTCACAAGCAAAGTGTACATCAAAACAACATGTTTTTCTTCCTTAAATATATCTATATCTACATCTCAAAATAATCCGCCATAGAGCCATGACAATGTTTAATGTTGCTTTCCTGGACAAGGATGAACAGATAATAATTGGCAAAGTGGACTTGAAAGAATGATGTTTGAGAACTATAAAATAAAATCTTGTCAAAGGAAATGAGGGCAGATGCTGAGGACAGAGGAGGTCAGTAGGAAATACAGACAGCATTCACTTTCATAAAGTCATAGCATTGCTTGTCAACACTCTTGTGGGTGAAGGGGCACATTTGAAATGACAATAAAATAAAGTGCTGGTCACTGAGTGTTTTGCACAGGATCCTGACAGTAAAGCATCAAATGTGTGTGTTTACAGGCATCTGTGTGTTTCAGTTCTATTGATTGCTGAGCTCACATCATCTCATAACTACGATTTAAAATCAGTGACAGGGGAGGAAAGACAGAGGAGGGAGGAAACAGAGGGAGAGAGAAAAACAGAGGAATTCATGTCACAGATTTAATGTTATATCAGGTCAAAAAAAACAAAAAAACAAAAAAACAAGGACCCAAATGCAGGACACTGGGCCGGCAGGTTGAAGAAACAAAAGTGAGCTTTGATAACATAAAGTTGATATCAGACAACAAAACTGAGGGATCAGGGTGAGGCAAATCTAAAAACAAGGATGAATTAAATAAAACAAACAAAAAAAACCAATCTAAGGACAAACCAGCCTAGTATGAGGAACACAGACAGTAATACAGATGAGGGACACAAGCAACAGACACAGACAACCCTGACTCTGACAGAGAGAAAGCACACCAACTATATCCACAGAGACTAATTACTAATGGAACACAGGTGACACAGAAAACAGGCAGGAAGAAGACAAAGAACCAAAAACAAAGCATGACACATGAGTTGAAATGAAACAGGAAACAGGCTACAAGCAAAGCCCAGGATCACGACGAGAGAAGAATGAGATGCAAAAGATAGACAGAAAGAGAAAAGTGAGAGGGGAAAAAATCAACATAAACAAAGTGATTAAGAGAGATGGATTAATACTTATCTAATCGTCGTCCCCTGAAAGAAAATGTAATTACTCGAATACTAAATACAAAAATGCAATGATTGTATCACAAGTGGATAATAAAAGATATGAAAAGTTACAGAGACAATAAAAGAGAGGAAGAAAGAAAGACAAACTTTTGTGTAAAGACTTCCATCCAAAGTTACAAGAAACAGTGACAAATTATTCCATTTCATTTTTGTCCCCATCAGGTCAAGACTGCTGCAGCCCATAATATCAACATAACCATGAGCTGAAATGAAACCTACTGAAACTGAAAACACTGATCAGAATAAATGGCCCTTTCAGATAGCAACATTATAAGGTTGTGCAATCCAGATAAGATATCCTTATCTTTGCTCATCCACTGACTTAAGTCAAAGATGTTTGTTTTCTTCGATTTTTGACCATGTGTTATTGAAGGTCATGACAATCCATGCATAGAGTCGGGCTTATTTGGGGCAGATGACTTATATAGTTGTTGGCGGCTGCTTTGTGTTTATGGAGCAGCAGATACATGTGATGTAGTTGGATGCATTTGGAAGCAATCAAAGAAAAGCAAAGAAAATACAAGGGCCCATAATAATGTTAAGGAGAGGTAGAAATAGGTGTCAGGTGGTGACTGATAATGTTATCAAATATAAATCTGAGGGACTGTCACTGTCTGTCACTGTGTCGACCAACCCTGCCATCCTGAAATTAAGTTTCTGTTCTTCTACTCTGCAACAGCAAATATGATCAGAAAGAGAAACAATGGTGCCAGGATTTCATTTTCTGTCAACAAAAGGAGGAAAAGTTTTTAATGAATTTGTCTGTCAAACGGCAAAATGCTGATATTGAATCAGTGGCAATGTATTTCATGTTCAGTGCAATATCTGTTCAAAGCAATGTGACTGACGCTTTTCATTCAGTTACGTTTAGGCTTTCAAAGCATTTGGTTACGTTTAGGGGAAAGATTGTGCTTCAGTATTAAGCACAGTATGAAGCACGACATCTTCACGTTATAATCTTTCAACAAAAAAGTCAGTCTTTCGTGAAGCTTAAGAAAACTGATTTCGTTGACTAAACCTAACCCTCATTCTAGATTCAGGGATGGAAACCCTGGTCTCTGATGTTAAAGTCCTGTGTGCTGTGCAGTATAAAACATCAACAATCTTCACACACAATCAAAGGAGCAAACACGTTGTTCCTCAAAAATGTTTTTGCTAAAATAGTAGAATATTAATGTATTTAATGTCATCAAAGAAACAGCTTCGGTGTGAACAGCTCCTCTGAGATTCTTGGTAGGAAGAGGTGACTATTGAAACTTAAGTATATTTATGATGAGGTGTCCTTCAAGTAACAAATTTTCTTTGTATATGTCAGTGGGCCAACCTAAAAACCACACACATCTTAGAAGGAACATGAGGAAAATGGCACCATCAAAATATCAAATCACAGCTTTGATTTTGGTTTTTAAGTTTCATGACTGTGTGAAGCAGAGAGTCAGTAGCTGCCTCAAGGTTCATAGAAAAAGTCTGTCCAAAAGTCCAAAATCTAGAAGATCTTTAAATTTGTGTGTGTGTAATTCTACCTGTATCACAATATAAAACCAATAAAATATCCATCCATCCATCCATCCATTATCTACCGCTTACTCCTTTGTAGGGTCGCGGGGCGGGCTGGAGCCTATCCCAGCCGACTTTGGGCGAAGGCAGGGGACACCCTGGACAGGTCGCCAGTCTGTCGCAGGGCACATATACACGAACAACACACAGACAGACAACCATTCACACCTAAGGGCAATTTAGATTACTCAATCAACCTCAGCATGTTTTTGGACTGTGGGAGGAAGCCGGAGTACCCGGTGAGAACCCACGCTGCACAGGGAGAACATGCAAACTCCACACAGAAAGATCCCAAGCCCTGACCGGGACGCGAACCGGCGATCTTCTTGCTGTGAGGCAACGGTGCTAACCACTGAGCCACCGTGCAGCCAATAAAATATTAAAAATCAAATCAAATCATGTATGTGGAGTTGTCAGTAACATATACAATTGCTTAGGCTGTAACTGTCAGGGATGCATTTTACTTTTTCTCTGAAACAGCTTAACATGTATGATAATAGTTAGAAACATAAAAGTGATGACACATTTGACAACACTGAAGACTCCAGAGATTCTCTTTAAAAACAATATTATTTTATTTTGTATTTTATAGGTATTGTTATATACATGGCATAATTTGTGCTTTTTTATTATCAAGAATAAAACGATAAGGGAACACATCAGAAAATTAAACTTTAAACCAGAATTGAATTGTTCTTTTTTCAGCTGGATATACTGAGAGTTCTACAAAACCAGGAGAGAAGGGGGAGGAAAAAGACAGGAAACTAAATAGATAGATAGGTAGATTGATAAATACATAGATTTTTCCAGAGACACTTGCAGATGGTCCACTGAGGGTAATGTGAACGTTCAGACTGTGATGTGCTTTTACCAACAGCAGCAAAGGCACCTGTGTTTCACTTTGTTTTAAAAAAAAGAAAGTACGCCTCAGGGCCTTAATCCAGTTGAGTCCATACACATACGACCAAATCCATCCATAATTTCCTCCAGGGGGATTTCTGCCACACAAATTTGCTGATTTCCTGATTTCCAGCCATTGCAGAGGTTGGGCGCTAGGTTAGCCAGCTCGAGGCCATTCACACTGATCCACCCATCTGAGACTGATTGGAAATATAAAAAATAACCCCCAAAATAATATTTTGGACTTCTTAACTTTTCTTGCTTCGGTTGCACAACTTTTGAAAGGGGGCATTAGTGTGAGGGTGAAGGGATATTTTTCCTGATATTTGAGTTTGGGATGGCCAAAGGAGGTTAAAGGGTGAAGAAGTAACAGTTAAGATGTAGAGACAACATCAAGATATGTTATGTGGTAATGGGTAAGAGACGAAAGACAAGATAAGAAGACGAGAAATATGTAGAAATGTAGCTGCTGGAAAGAAAATAGAGAGTGATGAGGAGGCTGAGCAAAGAGTAATGAGAGGTAAAAATACTGCATCGAAGAAGGAGGAAAGAGGAGAAACGTCTCTCAGTAACACAGACATGACTGAGAAGAGCAAGAGCCGGGCAAGAAGATCAGAAAGGTCATGCAAAAGGAGTGAAAAAAGTCTGACAGACAAGGAACACAGGGTGGTGATGTATAATACTCCATAACAAGGCCAGAATTGGTCTGGCTGTCGCCCGACTGCTGCCTCTGCCTGACTGGAGGTTTGCCCCCAGACCATGACATGGTCTGTCTGCAATAGCACCCACCTTCCTCTTATTCCATTTGCTTTCTGTCTCTGACTCAAAGCATCATATGGCCAGATAAAAGGAAACTAAAGGATGTGGGAAACGACTGGAGGGAGAAACCCTGCATCTGGTCCAAATGTGATGGTTGGTAAAAATGTTTTTTAAACCAGTCCAGTGGAAGAAAGCTCATCAAACAATGTTTTCTGTTTTTTTTTTTTTTTTGTAACCAGACCGGTGGAAGAAAGTGGATAGCCAGAATAACGTTTTCTTAACTAGTCCAGTGCAAGTAGATGCATAGACAGACCAAAGTAACTAGAGCATAGAGAAAAGATAAAGGAGAGCAGCAGCAAAACATGGGGAGGTAAAGGATTACAGAGATGTTAAAGGGGAAAAGAACAGGATACCAAGAGATAACAAGTAAAACATCTGATCAGACGAGGAGAGAACTGAAAGAAAAAAAGAAGTCGGTGTGAAAAATCCAAAAATATATGGGCCAAAAGCTGGTGAATACAAGGTTGAAGCACAATTATTTGCATTAGTTATCCTATGAAAAGTGGGGTCGGAGAGCATATTCACTATCAGGTGTAGATTAATGAGGGAGGGTCACACGTCAACGTTTGGGTTGAAAGACTAGAGGGGGAGGAGGGGGAAGGCCTTTCTGGTATAGATTGGTCCGTTAGCTAGCCTTAGCTTCCCACTAGACTAAACCGTTGTCTGATTTACTAGTTAGCAACCCGCAGGGCTAAACCGAGGTCCACGCTGATGTCTGTAAGCCGGCTGATGGGTTAAGCCAGAGTCCTTGTCCATGCCCCCACCGGCGAGTTTGCAGTCTATCTGTCTGTTTATCCGAACAAAAGCAGTTTTCCAGGACATTTTGGTCATACAGTGAATGCACCCCAAACATGATCCTTGTGACTTTCAGAAACCATCATGGCAGCAACTGAACGACGGCAAAGACAGCCAACGAGAGTCTCAGAGTCAGACTGTCCTTCCACGTTCACGAGCGGTCATAGCATCATACCCACCAGCTAACCTTGTTGGCTTTTGCTTCTCGCCTTGTCGTCCATCCTCTGGACAACATGGCTAGTCCATCTTGACTAGCATTAGCTACTGACCAATCCATATTAATTTGGTCGATGAGCTGGTGATAGCTTCACACCAAGCTCTAGTCCATGTGGAGTCAGTCCTTCAGCTGGCATTGCTTCACACCAAGCCACAGTCCATGTTGATTTGGTCTGTTAGCGAAAACATTAGCCTCCCGCCAAGCTGTAATCTATATGATTCGATTGGTTAACGGACATGAACTTCTCGCCATGCTACAATCCATGTTGATTCGGTGTGTTAGCTGGCGGTAGCTTCCCACCAAGCCACAATCCGCATCGATTCAGTCTGTTGGCTAGCATTAGCTTCAAACTCTAATAGTCCATATATCCCGGGTGTCTGTCAAGCTCCCGCTTTCAGCTCCAGAGACAAAAGTTACTGGTGGTTTGGCAGGTAGAGCCTTTCTCGGCCGGGGACAGGTAGAGCTTGCCGTTAGCGCAGGCACAGAGCTCGTACACAGTCTGTTTGGTGTAGGTGGTACCCGCTGGTGCCCCCTCCAGGGGGTCCACAGCACTGCCGAGGGGAATGTTGCCCAGTCGGATGGTGTTGGCGTCTAGAAAGATCTGTGGAAGTAAAAAGAGAGATAATTTAGAAAACCTTGATTTGAGAGGAATGGATGGGGAACAAAAGAAAGAACAAACAAAACGAACAATGAAACGATATATAAAACATGAAGAATGGATGCAGAGAAGTTGATGTTACAGCTGTGGGGGATTGAGCTCACATGGATTGTCTTGGTGCCTAAAATAGCACACAGAAAAAGCAGAAGGGGAGAAAGTTGTGTTATCAAAAAAAAAAGAAAAAAGAAAAGAAACTGGGGTTGTGGATACAGAGAAAGAGAGAGCACATTGCCGTAGGGGATGAATATACTCTCTGTGGTCGACTGGGGTTGTCATCAAGAAAGATCTACGGAGACAGAGAGGGAATTTCTATTTAGATCGAGTCTCTTTTGATGAAGAGGCAGAGTGGGAGTGAAAGAGACAGAGGGCAAGATAGGTGAAGAGAAAAGCAAGGAAATCAGTGGGAGAGGAGTGAGGGGAAGACAAAGAGACAGGGAAAGACAGACACAAGGGAAAGCATGCAGCGAGAAGGAAATATACACTGCAGACAAAGCCAACTTTTCGACCAGATCATTCAATGCAATATTGTATTCTTTACCATGTCTCCCTCCAAAACAATTGAAAAATACACCTGACGGATGGGATCGCTCAACACAATTTTAAAAAACTATTTACATTTTTTTGATAATTCCCAAAACAAGTGGCTATGTCTAAGGAAAGGTTGCGAGGCATCATCCTCATGATAAAATCAAGCAGCTCATAAAGATAAAACAAGTTAAAACTTGATACTGATTAAAGACTATATCTGCACGGACAAGTAAGGAAAATTTCTTTGGTCATGTTTGTTGTCTGTGGACTTTTGTGCATGAGTGCAGTTTTCACTAACTTGATGTCAAAATATTGGAGAAACCCAGCAAAGAGGTGCTCTTCAATGATTATCAATGCAACTGGAGCTTAAAGGCACTTGGACGAGTCTCAATCAGTTTGGGCTTAAGGGGGATTAAAAGGTTTCTATTTTTATGGCGACCAATGGATTTAACAGATCATGCGCCCAGTCAAGTTTATCCTAAATTAATTTGCGTAAAAAAAACACTTGCAATGCAGAAAAAAAACAATGACAAAAGGTCATTCACTGAAGAAGATACACAAAAGCTACAACCCCTTAGCTTTGTAGGTTGGAGTGAGAATAGGACCCAGGTTCACTATGTGTAGATGGCTTGTGATACTCTGACTAAAAAAAGTTGAATCACAATGTCAGCCAAAGTGCATTAATGTGGTGATATTTACCTGCTCTTGAGCCTCACACACATGGGCCCTATATTAGCAAATGGTTTTCAGACTTTCATTATTTCAGCTGATATTGTTCTTTAGAGGTGCTCTGAAGTTTTCCTCAATAAATCTGTGTCCAAGCACTTTACCGCACATTAATCTGAAATCTTGCAAACCTGGAGCTGGGTAATCTTTCAGTATAGTAGCACTACCAATGTCTGCTTCTAGGAAAAACATAATAGCTGGTGTGTGCACTCTGCTTGATAGGCAACTTTGAATTTTATCTTTATTTAACCAGGAATTCCTTTGAGATACATTATCTCTTTTTTCTGGCCAAAATGTCAGAGTAGTTACCACCTAACCGGTTAGATACACAATGCACGTGAGTGGGACAAGTGGAGGGTCAGTCAGGGACACTTTGTTGGGTTAATCCAGTCATGGGGAAATGCATTCAGGCACATCTGTTCCAGAAAGGAAAGAGGAGTGAACTAAATTTACACTGAGCTACTTTTTAAAGTTGAGAGAATTGTCAATGAGAATGAGAGGTTATCCTACAGAGAGATGGACAACTAAATGAAAGAGGCAAAGAGAGGTGTGGACAGAGACCCTGAGAGACAGAAATTCTTTAAAAACCTGCACTTCTCACAATCAATCATCTTTCTTCGTTTCCCCCAATTTCTCACCGCCCTCCATCCATCCTGGCCATTACACTACTCCTCCCTGCATTCCTTCAGTCCTCTTGTCTGATACCAGCTGAGTATCAAATGAGAATCATTACACAATCTTGGTTTCCATTGACGGCTCCACCTGCTTATTTATTCACTCTTCAATGTTCAAGAAAGCTTTGCTCTTGTCACGCCCTCGACGTCAGGCTCCGGCTAGCGGCAGTCGGAGCGCTCTCTCTCTCTCTCTCTCTCTCTCTCTCTCTCTCTCTCTCTCTCTCTCTCAGGCAGGCTTCAGCAGGGCTGGCAGCGGAGTATGCAGGCAGGTGTGCCGGCTTTCCCATCAGCTGATTGACGCGCCGCGATTGGACAGCTCCAGCGGCAACTTCCGATCAGCCTGGATTTCAGCTGCAGTCAGACCATGCTCCGATGCCAGACCGTTGTACCACCCAGTCAGTCTCGTTCTTGTACACGTCTAGCTGCTGTGCCTTTACCTGTCGCTAACCCCTGTTCTTCCTTTCCCGTCTAGCCGGACCTCCCGTCTTCCACCACTCCAGACGCCTCGCCGTTCGCCAGCCCTTCCCCCTCCTGCCTCTGACCCTCAGCCGGAATCCGCCGCACACCTGCCTGTCCTCCTGCCACCGCCAGCCCTTGCCTCCCTGTTCCCTCTCTGTAGTGGTGCCAGTTAAGTTAGTTTGTGTTAGTTATTAACCTGTTAGCCTTCTCAGCCTTTAGCTTGAGCTCCCTTAGTTTGTATAGTTATTAGCCTGTTAGCCTTCTCAGCCTTTAGCTTGAGCTCCCTTAGTTTATATAGTTATTAGCCTGTTAGCCTTCTCAGCCTTTAGCCTGAGCTTCCTTAGTTTGTATTAGTTATTAGCCTGTTAGCCTTCTCAGCCCTTAGCCTGTGCTCCCTTAGTTTGTGTTAGTCATTAGCTTGTTAGCCGTCTCAGCTTTTTAGTTTGAGCTCCTTTTGTTAGTTTGCCAAAGTCTGTTTGGCTTGAGTTGTTTAATAAACTATTTCACTGATTCAGTCTGCTGTGTCTTCGTTGCTCTGCGCTTGAGTCTCCGTCCTGCCCGTAACAGCTCTCTTGCTCTCCCTCTCTCTCTCTCTGTCTCTCTCTCTCTCACACACACCCCAAGACTGGTTGATAATCTTAGCAGACATCTGTATCCCCATTACTCATGTTATTCATTTTAGAAATGAGGAAAGGGGAAGTGAAAAAAACGTTTGGAAAACAGCTTTGAGTGCAAAATGAAAGGAGGAAAAGAGAAAGTCGGATGAAAGGATGAGAGAAGGACAGCAGAGAGAAAACGTCAAACCAGAAGTGGTTGGAAGAGGATGGGGGACATAAAGAGGAGATAAGATGAACCAGAGAAAAAAAGGGGAGGAGAGGAATGAGGGATTCAGATACCCCAGCAGCCAGGAACCAATTAGTATAACTAATGATTTCACATTGGCTGACGGGGCACATCTCCATCTGTATAAACAACATCCACACACACATACAGTACACACACACACACACACACACACGTTCTGCATGAGAAAGCAGAGCAGACGTTTGCTCGTGTTGCCTTTAGATGTCTGTGCAGCTAAAAGCATAACGTCTATCAGCCATTAACCTGGAGACAGATAACCAGAGCCGGAGGTAACCTTAAAGATGGTCTTACTCAAACTCTACAAGCTCTCCAGTAGCATTACTCTCCATTCTCATACCAAAACGGTCTTTAGTGTTTTAAAACTTTTAAGTTACTTGGTTTTATAATTCAACTCCTGCCATTTAACCTTTTTAAAATTACCTTTACCTGTTGTGCTGTGCTTTATCTGTGTTGTTCTTTTTTTGAAGCATCTTGTAATTTTGTTTAAAAAAGTGCTATATAAATAAAGTTTTCATTACTTATTATAACTAATTATAACTATTTTAGTGATAAGACATTTGTTTGAATAATGAACTGGGTTATTGATGGAAATTAATTAGTATAGTTTTGAAGACCAAGAAAAGGTCTAATCCATACTTATCTCAACTTTCTTGATGGAGGTTGATGGCAGGTGCTAATCCTGTGTATTGAATTCCTGAACATATGAATAAATATGTTCCCCAGAGTGGATTAACGTCACCGGACAGAGCGTGTAGTATAATAAGTAGTATAGTAGTAGTAGTAGTAGTAGTATATAATAATAATATTGGACTAACAAAACTGCTGATGTGCTTCAGCTGGATGGGTGAAATGATTTATATAAATGATGGTATATTTGTAAAGCTCTATGAGGCACATGATTTTTGTTGTTCTACCACATTCTCAGGAGAAAGTTCTACAATTCAACAATTTCATTTAGCAGACGCTTTTATCCAAAGCAACATACATGTGAGAGTTGACACAACACAAGCAAGGATCTAGTCAGGAGAAAACAACCTGGGTAAGTGCCATAAAACAAAGCTCAAGTGTGACAGGACCTTGGTGCCTACAGACAGTGTGGGAGGGAATAGGACGCATAGGATACTTTTTTTTTTCCAGCAAAGAGCTCCGTTTTAGTTTATTCCTAAAGACTGAGAGGGACTCTGGAGATCAAACAGAGTAGGGTAACTTGTTTTACCACCGGGGAACCACAGAAGAGAGGAAAATTTAGCACAACCAAAAGTCAGTTTGACCAGATTCAAGTATAAGACCAAAGCTAAAAGAATACTTTCCTTTAGGCTATGTAGCCGTATATGGCCATACCTTTTATCCTGAATATGAATGATTCCTTCAAGCCAAAAAAAAAAAGAAGTTAGGATAAGATAGATTCTTTCGTCTGCATAGGAATATTACGATTGTGGAGCCGCCCACTGTTTGCAAGGTTTTGTCTTAATTCTTCAGTTATAACAATGTAAATAATCCAAAAAACAAAAGAGGCAGCATAGTGAGCCTCTTTGAAGCTACTGTGCACAGCCATCTCATTAGCCCGCCTTGCCTATTAGTTTTAATAAGACATACAGTGGTAATATTGGCAACAAGACACTTTAAGAGGTGCTGAAAAACGAATATGTGCGCTTCTCTCCCCGTATGCAGGGCAAAGGAAAATACCACACTACATCTCTAAATGTCAAGGTATGCCTTTAACAGGTCCCTGATGCACACCTGCCATCTTCCCTTTGGCTCCCCAATAAAAGCTGCCAGGGCTCAGTTACAGCCTTACAGAGGAAAGGACTCAGTCACGGTTGGCAGCATATCCCCAATCTAATTCCAACAGCCGGCCTGCCATAGCAACACAAACCTAAAATGAACTTGAGCATGGAAATGAGATGGGGAACATGAGGAGAGTTGAGTGCATGTTTATGTGAGGAAATGCCAATGAAATTACTGGTTTCTCTTCCATAACATTGGAAACATTATGGCAACAAACCGTGGGAAGGCGAACAGAGGAAGGAGGGAGGGAGCGAGGGAAGATAATAGAGCAAAGATGGAGGCAGAGGAGGTGGAGAGCAGGAGAGACAAACAAGTGGGGAGGGAGAGGATGCTGATTATGAGATTGGAGAGAGGAGAAGGCGATTAGTAGGTAGAGATGGTGGCTTACAAGGAGGGATGGAGTGAGGAGGAGATCGATGGAACGGAGCTGGGAGGTGAGAGGAAGGCAGAGAGAAATGGATGGATGCTCGGTAGCAGGCAATAAGGACAGTGGAGGAGAGGCGGTGGATGGACAGATAGATGGACGGATAGAAAGGGAAGCAGGGGAAGGGGAGAGGAAGTCATTTGTTGTAGCTTAAGGTCGGATTACTGCTGACATTCATCCCAAATTGAAAGTGTCTTTAAGTATTAGGTCGGCCTGTTGTTATCGGTATGTGAGGGTCCATTCACATGAATGTGTGTATGGCCACATGTGTCTATGAATACAATATTGATGGTGAACAGGTGTGAAGGACTGCTTAGGTGAATGAGTGGATAGTATTTATTCCGTGACATGCTTGCATTGTGTCTGCATGTGTGTGTGCATGTGTTTGTATGATTACGCTTAGACGTCTTTGTTCTCCTATCTGTGTTCTTTGTTATCTCTGTAAGTCTCTCAAATGTATGAGCAAAATATTGTCATCTATTGTTTCCTCCTCTCCTGAAATCTTTTAAGGCACTACCAGCCAGGAGTCCCTTGAATTCATATATGAGTGGAGCACTTACAAATCTTCTTCTTCTGTTGTTCTTTTTATTAAATGTCAAGCAGCAGCTGACCACACATTCTGCATTCACTGCATCAAAGCTATAACAACTATATTACTTATTTAACAAATAAAATGAGTACAAGTATAAAACAAAGTGGAACTCACTGATATCTTTGCCAGAAACCTTGTAAACACACATAAGAGGGAGGTAGAGCCTGAAACGTCCATGTATGTGGTGAACTAATAATAATTTCCTAAAAAGAAGAAGCTTTGAGATATGTATCAACTGTCTCTTTGAGGATCTAACAAAAACAGCTTTGTTTTCAGTCTTACATGATAATACATGTTATCAGATGGGTTTTGAAAGGATTTTAGAAACTAAAGAGATCAGAAGAATCCTCAAAACACAGAGATGTAATCAAATGCAATCCTAAAAATATCATTTTCATTTGACACATGTATGTAAAAGAAAACACTAAAAACTCACAAATTAGTCACAGTCCCAAGACTCTTTATGCGTCCATGGAGGTGTTCATATTATTTTGTCCACTCTCTGCATTAATATATATGATGAGGAAATGTGTGTGTCGGCCCATGTGTTACATGTCTGTCCCTGTGGGAATAGTCTGTGTGGGTGCGTGCATACATGAGTATATGTGTGTCTGAGCCCATCTCACTCCAACATCAGTTTAGCAAGCACGTGACTCCAGCGTCAAGGAGATGGGAAACATGCGGGAAGCTGCAATTATGGCGGGTCAAAACATTTTTCATGGATGATTTCCTTTGGCACAGCTGAGGTACGGGCGAAAAAGGGTGGGAGGCGAACGGGCTGCAAGAGAGGTGGAGAAGGAGGCGATGAAAGGACGAGCTTTTCCCGGGATGAAAGGAGGAGGGAGGCGGAGGGGGAAAGACAGCAGAGGAGATAAGAGGGTTAAAGTGTCTTTGGGGGGAGATCAAGAGGAAGAACAAGTGTTGTGGAGTGTGTTGAGAAGTAGTTTAGGAGGAGAAAGGAGTGTATGAATGTGTTTAGGAGGAGACCAGGAGGAGGAGGGAGTCGAGTCTGGGAGGACATGAGTGGAAGAGAGGTGAGTATGAAGGATAAAGGGGGTGTGGAAGAGTGAAAAGAGGACGCAAAGGTTGTTTTTTATTTACTGCAGTTTAGTTTCTAGCATTTTTTGTTGTAACATAAGCAATGCCATCTAACTTTTTAGTCATATTTTATTCATTAAAATTTTCCATAAGACTTTTTAGCTTAGGGTTTCACCTTGATTTTTTTTGTTGTGCTGTGCAACCATGTCAAAGGTCAGTATGTGAAAAAACAGTGTTCCACCAAATACACTATTTCGCAACCAAAACTCATTCTTGTCTGCCTGTGTAAGCTGCGGTCAGAATGCATTATAAGATGTCAAATGAATGGGCACCACTTTGATTATTATAATTGATTATAATTGAACTGTCTCAGCTTGCATCAGGTGTCTCCATGAGTTTTCCTTATTTTTATTAATCTGACAAAAATTTCAACTTATCTGCCTTTTTCTGTTTGTCACTTCAAAATGACATTCCTCTTGGGACAGTAGAATTTGTTTATTTATTGATTATTTGTTTTGGAAGAAATACCCATATGTGCATGAAGAGCTGTTTTGCCATGACTGCCTGACAAAGAATGCAGCCTGTGTCGCTCATGTCCTTTTGGGCCCAAACTCGCAACAGTTTAAATTCATCCCGATCTCGAACCAAAGTGGACTAGAAAGGGTCAACTTTAATGTCTCTGACTGGGGCGATGGAGGAGTAGCAGGGTGATGGGAGAGGTGTGAGAGAGGTTGAAAGGATAATAACGGTACAATTTCAGCAGCAGACACACACTCAGACCACCGATTCCTGCACACCACAAACACACATAGATCAACCTCTGCGTTCGCCCGGCCTCAGCTCACCTTTCCTCCCATTCTCCTTTTCTTACTCTCTCTTGCTCCCCCTGCACACATGGAACACACACACATACACACACACTGACTCCAACAACACAAATAGGTGGGAGGTTGTGAAGCTATCTGAGTGTATTACACAGACCATTAGGCGTGTTGAATGGACAGACGCTGGAATGGGGGCTGACAATGGACTAAATGACAGAGGCTAGAGAGAGAGTGAAAGTGTAGTAACCCAGATGTAGCAGGGACATAAAGTGATATCAGTCTGCTCTACTGTACCACACACACACACACACACACACACAACTGCAGACACAGACAAATGCATTGCACTGGCAGACAGGAATAGAGTCTCTAACAGTATTGCACACAAACGACACAGAGACAGTGAAGCAGGCGCAGAGCAACACAAACACACACTGTGACAGACGGTAACACAAATAAGAGAGAGAGACAAACAGACAAAACTCCCCCACACGTCGAAACACTGAGACAGAGTTACGTCAGACCGACAGAATCGCAAACACACACATCTATGACGGTAGCCTCGGGCAGCGTGAAGTATGGGCTAATGAATTTTCTAACGTTAATCGTGCCTTTTGAAAACCATCCACTCCTCCCAGCTATTGGCAGGTATCTGTTAATCTGTTATCTCCCGTTTCTGAACACACACACACACACACACACACACACACACACACACACACACATACACACATACAGTAGACGCAGACTCTCAAAGAGTGGAGTTGGGCGATGAAAACAAGTAAACAGGGAGGATCTAGATAGTGAAAGAGGAGGGGACGGCTGTGACAGTGTGTGTGTGTGTGTGTACAGATCTCTGCTCATGTGTTTTCATGTCTCTTTCTTTTTGTAGCTGTTTGAGTTGATGTGCATGCACATGTGGCCGCATGCTAGTATGTAAATATGTGTGTGTATGTCCAGTGTGTGAGGTGGTGGGTCTCTTGCACTTGTATCTATTTCTCAATTGTTTGAGTGAACATTTTTATTACTTATTTTGGGTGTGCTTTGTGCGTACTATCTTTGTCTTTACATATTTGCAAGACCTCCGCAGCGTCACTGTGTTCGACAGGGAGTTACCCCCCGCCAGCATTCTAATTCACTCACCGTCCTGCGTTACCCGCAGGTAAAACGACAAGCAGCGAAAAAGGAAAAAAAAGCCAGTCCCAGTGTAGCAGCCCAATAACACCTCCAGGCTACGGTGTCTTAATAAACCCCAGCATTGTGTCAACAAACAATAAAACTCCATGGTAACCTAACTTTGTTTAAAGTTTCTGTAGTTAACCTGATTTCACCTTGCAGCAGCAGAGTGAAGCAAACTCTAATTATTATTTTACTGCATCATGAAGAGAGAGATGCTGATGTGCCGTGCAGAGCATAAAAGAAAAGATTTAAGAACAAACAAGTCAAAGGTAACACAGATTATTATATGGAGTAATTTTCTATGTTGGAGCTGTTGATTTACTATTGTTTACTCGCCCGATTTGCAACATAAGCACTTCCTCTCGCTCATTCTGACACATTTCACAAGCATCACACTTACTGTCACAGCCAGCTCTTAATATGCTTTCTGTTGCCTGCTCTGTTTACTCCACCATTCACTAACTCTCCCTGTCATTTCAGATCATGCTGCTCCATCTTGCCCTGCAGTTACCCCTTTCTCGTCATTCCCCTCACCCGACCTTCCCTGCTCACTCACCCAGCTGCTTCGCATTTCCCTCATCAGCCCAGCAGCATCTTCATCAGTCCACCTCCATTCAGTCCCTGCCAGATTGTCCAGTTGCTTTCCAGCATTTGTTTGACTGTCTTCCAGGTTTTGACCCTGGCCTGATTCTGACCTTAGTGAAGAACAGCTTCTACCATACTCTGTTATGTGCTGTCTGTCCAATGCATGAGTATGCAAAACCCCCTCTCTAACTTCCAAACTTTTCTTCAGGCAACAATTTGTGAAACATGACATCAATATCATTTGCAATCTGCAGTTTCTTGCCACCACTTACTGCAAAATTTACCCTAGTAGTCCCCAGACATGTAGTGTCATCAGAAAGTGATCATACTCTATCATATACACTCACATGCAGCATTTAGGCAGAACTTGCTGAGTGTGTTGTAGTATCACTCCCTAGAGAGCATTTCTTTTCTGCCTGAGTCTGAACAAACAGCATATAACATCAAAATGTAAGCATTTTGCACACTAATTGGTGCTCTGGTGTATGTACACCGGACCTTTCTGCTTGACTGCAGATGTAGCCTTTCTGACACTATGAGCGTATTATGGAAGAGTATATGTGACTACAAACCCCTTGACAAGGATCCTGTTTAATATTAAGGCCATAATCCAACAGATACTTGGACACATCAGTAGAAATAAAAGTTGTGGAAGTGACTTTAGTCAGCCAAATTTCTAGGAATTGGAAATGTTAGAAACTCGACGAATATCCAGCAAATGTAGGATCCATGTTTCAGTCTATTCCCTGAGGAGTTGTCTGTTAAAATGAATGATGAGTGAGGCAAAACAACTTCACAGATATAGAGACAGGAAGAGGATGAGAATGAGTGATGCACAAAAGTTGCTGAAAAGAGCTGGGGGGCATAAAGCACACATGATGAGATGAGTAGAGATAGATTGATGAAAAGTTAAAGTAAAAATAATCAACAAATACATGAGTGAAGAGGCAGCGTGAGAGTGGACAAACGTGAAGAGAGAAGAAAACGGATGGGTGAGAAAGAAAGGTAGAGTCAATGGAGGGAAAAGGAGAGAGAGAGAGAGAGAGAGAGAGAGAGAGAGAGAGACTTGATAAAAAAAAAAAAAAAAAAAAGCCAGGAGGACTGCAGGAATCCTGAGAGGATCTGTCAGCTCTCGTTGGCTTTGATTTTAATGGAAGCCAGCGCTCCCCTACCTCTAACCCATTTGGCCCTAATTCCAGCGCTGCTTTCCAAACTTTTTAAACTTTAATGGCCCCTTCTTAAGTGCCAGCTGCTGACAACATTGATTTGGCTTTAAGCCTCGCTGTCCTGCACGCCTTTATTTTCTCCTGCAAAATCGACAGAAACATCTATTTTCTGCCATCCTCCTCCACCTCCTACTCATCCGATCCTCCTTCTATCCTCCCTTCATCCGCTCTCCTCTGTTCGTTTGATGGTGTCAGCGGTCGGGGAAAGCTTGTATGAGAATGGATGAAAAGGAATGCTATTTGGATAAGCTGTTCTTTTTAGGGAAGTATGTAGGTATTTTTGGGCTGGGTCGGCAGACGGAGAGGTGATGCTTCCCGTGCAGACGGTGGGAACTTTGATGATGTGTTACAGATAAATGCAACGAGATGGTGTCAAGAGTCTCTAAGAACGGTAACAAGGGTGGGAGCATTACTGAGAGTGCATTTTAAAAATCTCAATTAAACTATACTTTACTACACTGTAAAGCAGCAGGGATATAAAAGAAGATACTTTATAGATTAAAAAAAAAACTTGTTGACATTTTTATTAGCATTTTAGCCTCAAAGACCAAAACATCATTTTATGTTGTTTCTGACCAACCAATCAACATACTAGATGTTACTAAACGTAGTAACATACTAAATTTTGACTTTGACTAGCCAAAAAAGTAGAATCCTTCATTACATGTACTGCAGTTTACCTTGTTAGGAATCGGTCAGTGTCTTTTGGTCGCTTTGACAAATATGGCGGCAATTTAAACTCATCAGAAGTTGGTAAATCATCAGATGTCTAAAACAAAAATAAATTTACTACAAGTGGGCAAAAACAACATCTTAAAAATGAACAGTGAGAATTCTGCCTAACCATAACCTTTTAAATTTGCTTCTTAAATAGATTTCATTTCAATTGAAACGCATTAGAAAAGATAATTGTGCAGTGAAATGTTGTGCCGTGGCGTCAAAGTGAGTAGCATGTGATGCGTGCAGGTCACAACAATAAGTATACTGTGGGTTTGTAAAGACAAAGGCAAATCTTTATGTTTGGATGGAGTACCCTGAGCTGGATGGGTTTGTCGGAGGGCAGATCTGTAGGAGGGGATGTGAAGAGCAAAAGCTTCCTTGAACTGTCTTGCAATAAATCACAGTTTCATCACATCAAGCAGTGAGAGGGTATCAAAATTATATGCAAAAATTTATATGAAAATGTCACAGATTATTATAATGATTTTCATAAATGTAAGAAAAATGGCTGTGGAGTTGAATCTGTCACCCCGGTAGCAATCAAATGTGTGCCTCTGAGCTCAAGGATAACACATGTCCTCATATAAAATAGACCCTTATAAAATGGATTGTCTGATGAGGAGACCGTACTAGACATTGCGTCATTGGGTACTCCTGTCATAAAATGGTTTACGGGTATAGTGTGATCTCTTGAGAAGAGCCAGCACAGGGCCACGGCATACAGACAGATGGGGGGGTGGAAAAAACAGAAACATAATACACTAGTTGTGTCCTACAGTATATCTGGCTGTATTGGGTAATCTTCAGCCTGTGTGTCAGTTTCTATTTGCTGAACTGATTTATCTACCCTTCAGGCTGCTTCTCCTGCTGTGTCCTCATCTCTTTGTATCTGTCTGTTTCTTTACCTGTCTGACTGTCTTTGCATTCCCGTCTCAGAACAATCAACAAAAACGTCCTCTCAGTAAAAATCACGTGCCCAAACTGCATAGCTTTAAAGACATAAGGAAAAAATTGTCAGGACAATCTGCACCTAAAGTGCAAAATTACATGCAGAAGCCTAATGTGTGAATGATGTAACCTGGAGCTGTTTTTTGTGAGGTCATTTCTTTTTTTTGGTGTTTCAAAATGCAGCTAGATACCCATGAATAAGCATAGAAATAATGATGGTCACAGAAGAAAAATCAAGTGACATATGATTTTTAAAAGTAAGTTGAAAAAACAAAACAAAACAAATGCAAGACATGAAGTATTAAAAGCAAAAAAAACATGTTTGTTGTATTTGAACGTTTTTGCAGAGAGAAAAATAATATGAAAAAGGTGACGGGGGAATTAATTTGCAATGTAAATGTAATATTATGACATCAGACATTGTCTATTTTTATGTAATGACAAACTGAAGGACTTGTGAATTCAAGATAAAACGAGCCTTAGAGTGTAAGATGAGATGTTGTGGTTGAATTACATGCTTTTAATAAAAAGGCTCATTAAAATAAAAGATGCACATGTTCTGAACAGTGAGATCACCAACTGGCAATGATTAATTATGAGAAACTAACCATAGTTAATATACACACCTATACACACAGTGCATGCACACACACGCATACTTTATACAGGTCTCATTGTATATATACACATAAACACATGAGCACATACAGATATGCAGAACATTGATGCCACTCTAAAAAAAAAAGTCTGATCCCCTCTGGTAATTGTACCTGGGAACAGCAGGAAGTAGCTGATTAGATGATCTAAGAGCACGATTAGGCTCATAGGTTTTTAAGAGATCTATTACATACTCTGGGGCCAGTCCAGGTTGTGCTTTAAAAGTAAGTAATAAAATTTTAAAATCAACTCTGAGATGTAGAAGAAGCCAGTGCAGTGGTGCCGGAACAGGTGTGATGTGCTCCCTCTTGTAGGCCTACAGAGGTAAGTGTCTCTCTCCCACTCCGAGCCTCTCCTGTTCCTGCACCTGCTGTGTCTTCGTTATCCCTGGAGTCACAGTCCTGGCACCGATGGTATTATATTTCCCGCCTTCATATCAGCCCACCTTGGTCTCAGTTCTGGTGCCCAGTCTGCCCTGCTTGCCGGCAGTGTTTCCTGCTGGATCCCCACTCCCTGGTGTTTGTAAACCTCCTCCTCCCTGTGGTCCAACAGTCCCCTGGTGCTCTGAGCTCACAGTGTGAGCAGAGTCAACTAATAGGACTTCTAGCTTCATGACTAACTGTGCTAACGAGCTAACGGCAGCTACAATTGGCAGCAGTTAGCAGTTACTCTGGTGATATGCTGCCCCCTATTTGTTTGGTGTATGAATTTGAGAGGTGGCCAATTCTTTCATATTGCACCTTTAATGACTGTTTAGATTTCAGGCGGTCAGAATAATTAAAACACTACAATGGTTATATTCTAACAGCTATATTCTTTTTAAGTGTGACATTTTTCTATTAAAAGTATAAGGAAAGGTGCTCCACAACAACAAAGTTTATGACATCAAAGCTTACACACACATTTCCTTTAGGATACTGTAATTGAAATTGTAGTTTGAGCCTTTCAAAACACATTTACAGATGTTGATGAGAGTTTTTTTTTTATGTATATCTGTCATTTTCTCAAGCCAAGGGACCACACCACAATTCTTTCTACATACTACTTCATGCTATTGTTCGCCATCAATAGAGAGACATCTATTTATGCAGGGATGACATAGAGAGAGAGAGAGACATATAGAGAGAGGGAGAGAGAGAGAGGAGGGATGAACAAAGAACAGAAAGAGACAAAAGAACACATGAAACAGAGAGAGGGAGAACGACGGAGATGACAGAAAAGAGGTAAAAATTATAATCCCCCCCCTCCCTTTCCCAGGGAAGTGACAGCCACAGTGATGTATAACCCTGGCAGTGTAAAGTTAATTAGATAGGCTGGGTTACTTAGAGATGAAGGACTGAGAGGCTGAGAAGCAGAGGAGGGAGGAGGAGGAGGAGGATGAGAAGAAGATGTAGAAGAGGAGAGTTAAAAAAACAAAAGAGAATAATAGAAAGGAGGATGGAGAGAAATGTGACGACTGAGACCAGTGAGGGACAGAAGTGGAAGACAGGGGAACAAGGGAGAGATACAGGACAGAGAAAACAAGAGAGGTAATAAGGAAATGCAAGGAGGGGGGTGGGG